>CAHIKZ030000188.1:847500-877500 GCA_903632075.3 Acanthosepion pharaonis | reverse complement strand
GTTTGGTTGTCTTCCACCCTTAGCATTAACCTTTTTCTAAAATCCCATACTTTCAAAATATGTTTACTCGAGTAATTTTCCAAATTTAGGGGTTGTCCAGACTCCTTTTGAGAGTGGTCAGAGGAATCAAGCCGCCCCTTAACTCCAACCTTCTTCACGTCTTATTTCGTACCATCGCTCCACATAGGCGTTGCTAATCTCAATCTTCCTTCTCCGACTTTTTCAGCATCCAACCTCGCCCACTGCAAGGGATGGTACATTGTCTTTGTGAAGAATCTAAACTTTTAGTATGCGTAGGCGAAAAGGGGATTTCCAGCCATTAATCTTCCTTTATCAGCTTGTCTCACGCTGGTTGTTTTAAGTTATTTCTCGATCGACCATTCCACACAACCGGTCACCTATAATCACTCCAGTACTAGTAATTTATTTTTCTTTATCACTTGTGCCCAAAGGAATCCGAAATAATGTCGGTCATAAAAATTTTAATGAATGTCACAGAAATTAAAATGAATGAACCCGTCTCCAATCATAGACGTTAATTTCTATTTTTGTAGGGTTATTCTTCTTCAAACCATATGTTTTTCCTAGCTTTTTGTCCAGAACCATTTTTAGATGAGAGAACCGCTCTACATAAAACACCTGACACTCAGTATTAATCTCATCTTATTTAACAATGGAAATAATATGGTAAATGTTAAGAGAAGGACACCAACTCGATTTCCATTTACTTTCCTTTCGCGGGGCTTGTATATTTGTACAGCAATTCCTCTTTTATACATGTTTCATTGAAGACGACTAACAAGATACTGCGATTAAGCTTTTTATTTAATTTTTTTGTGATCGTATAAGTCTTCAATTTTCTGAACATAAAATGTCCAACTGTTTTGTATATCCAAGCGCTTTAGGTTATTCTTTTAGCGATCATAAAAGATGATTTTCATGTTTATTTTCAACTGAATGTATGGCTATTTCATGCGAGAGGAATGGAAGTTTTTTATTTTCTAAAGAGGATCATCACGTTGTGGCTGTGTTCATAGTTGATGTTCTTTTTTATTATTAGTGTTTCCATTATGTATAGTCTTTTTATACATGTGGATGAGGCTATGTTTATTGTATTTTCTACAAGTATGTTGTAGGTGTAGTTTGGTAGGTTTTGTGTGAGTGTTTAAATGAGTCCTAATTGATCTATGGTCAGAGGAATGTAACGTGAGTCTTCTTGATAGGCATGTGGTGGTATGTCCAATATAATAATTCATGAATTTAGCTTGATCAGGAACACAATTCATTAAGGGGCATGTGAATTCATAAATAATATAATTCCTATAACTATAATGAATCGTATATTTTTATTACTTCAAACGTTATTATTAATGAGTACTCGTATTTGAAATTGATTCTCCAAAGAAAATGTGTTCTCCGACATGGAATGAAACTACATACCACGCTACCATATTTCATAAATTCTGAAGTTAGTAGAAAATGAAGAATAATCATAGATATATACAAAATACGTTTGAGTAGCACAGCGATTACCAACCCGGAAGGCGGAGTTGGCGAGTAGATTTCATTTTGCAGTCATTTTTGTTGCGTTCATTTCGTACTAATGCGTTCGGGAAAAGAAAGTAGTTTTACTGTTTTGGTTTTATAATATCACAAAATGTTGAGGCTCACTCGTGGTCGGGTAATTCTGACAGCGATTGGATTTCCGTTGTCTACGTTTTGGGCATAAGACCCAAACGGAGCGAAGCAATTTTGAAGCGTCGACACGCTTTCTGCGCCCAGATTTCTTACAGAGGCTAGGCCGCACGTGGCGGAATGCTAAGCCAACGAATGGCCATACGTTCGCCTGAAGTTCTTCCCCCTACTATCTCCTAGAATTGATGCTAGCACGTCTCTCTCTCCCTCTCGTATAATAAAACGAATAAGAAAAATAAACCGTCTATAAAGTGTTGCTGGGGTTCTGAAGAACTGAAAGTCAATGGCGACACGGAGCGTAAACAATAAATCAGCTCCGTATCACCAGCATGATGAAATATTACATAATCATCTTGTGTAAATGTTGCATTTTTATGTAAATTTATATTTTAGATTTGACAAAGGTATTGCCTACGACGATGTGGAAGGTATATTCACTTTTGGTGGCTCGGAGAATGTTCCTGCCTTTGAAGGTTATATCGGACAAGTAACAGTTTATCGAAATAGAATAGTTCCCGCCAAAAAAGTAAGAAATAATTACATTTTTTTTCACTCTTTTCAGAATTTTATCTTGTATCAACAGACTTTTTTCTTTTTTCGCTTCCATTTATTTATACTTCCTTTTCTATATATCTATCTTTTATTTTTTCCATTTCATTTTCAATTATTCTATCTGTCTTATTAGGTAGCTAGCTATTTTAGTCTCTAAAAGTCAATCTGTCTATTTGAGTTTGTTTATATCTATCTATCTATCTATCTATCTATCTATCTATCTATCTATCTATCTATCTATCTATCTATGTCAGTCCGTTCCTACGTATCTATCTATGTCAGTCAGTTTCTATCTATCTATCTATCTATCTATCTAGATGTTAGTTACATTACTTTTTCTACCGCCACCGGCTTTCTTCAGGTGTTTGTCGACCCCTGTAACCATCAAAGGATTCTAAACTGAAGCTTTATTTAATCTAGTTGATTGTTTTCGTTCCGCCGTCCATGTCTACGAATAGTTTCTGGTTTTTTTTTTTTTTTTTTTTTGATGGTGGCTCTGAGCTTGAGTCTGTACTTCCCGGCCTGGGGATTGGACTCACAATTAATATGCCCCTAAATTCACATCTAGCATTTTTTTAAATTTCATTCCACCGGTGTTGTTGGATAGCTTTTCCCAAACATACATGATCAGTTATGCTTGATTTCATTCAATTCTGATTACTGTGTTTCGATGTTTCCACAGCCATACTTTTAAGATGCGGCTCGTTTCGTCCTTGTATTCTTTAACATTACTCTCGTCACAGATGAAGGAACAGAAATGTGGTTCTACAGAAGGCAGCTGAGGATACCTTGGACTGAACATGCAAGCAACGTCGAGTTTTATTGAGAAAATGGAAACAAAAAGGAAACTTATATTTAACACCAGGCACAGAGAGTTGAGGTTCCTGAAGCACATAATGAGAAAGAAGGGCCTAGAAACTCTGATACAAAACTGAAGAGACAGAGGAACGCAATGCATGGCATAATTAGTGAGCTTGTACAAATGGATGGTGGAACAAGGTTTAGGAGGAATAACAGAAAGACAAAGATTTATTTTAAGAGATGCAAAGGACAGGAAGTTGTGGAGAGCCATGATTGCCTACGTCCTAAAGAGACAAAATACATTGCAATAATGTTCTTCTTCGAACATTATTGCAAGGAATGGGATACATACAGTTCTTGGTCATTGTGACGAAAGCAGATAGCTTAAAAACGCATGCACGCATATATTAGAGTTAATTTCCGCCTAGCAACAGAATAAAAGTCACGTGGGAATCTTATGAAATTTTGGGAAGGCAGGTCAAAAGGTTGACTGACCAAATTACCCGTAGCGATAAATGTCTAGACAGAAGCTAGACAGGGGGCTGATGTAAGCTGGAATTCGCGCCAAAACTTAAGACACGTGATAGTCAGAGATTCACTCGAGAATTAGTTGCTATCTTGACTTTGAAGAGGCAAGATCTGAAGCCGAAGCGCTGATAGTTTATGAACGGAAAGATAAGACGCATTTGATAGTGATGGAACTTATCCAGTTCAACCCAGGCAACTCCGGACAAGAAATATAACAAGAAGTATTCCTGTTCGAGAACCCCAAATTGAAGACGCAGAGAAATTTATACGCTGAGGATTCAGCCTGCGTTTAAAGAAAAAGGAAAACCAGAGAAGAAAGCATATATCTCTGTTACAAGTTGAATTGTGTAAAGAAAATAAAAAGGATATCCAAAGAGAGGAAGAAAGTGTATACCTCTGTTATAAGCTGAATTGTGTAAAGAAGAAGAAGGATAGAAAGAAGAAAACCAAAGAGAGGAAGAAAGTGTACATCCCTGTTGCAGTGAGTCGGGTTTGGGAACCGAACTGTCTACAGAAGAAAAGGGAAGGAAAGAAAAAGGCAAAACAAAGAGAGGAAGAAAGTGTATACCTCTGTTACAGCCGGACAGTGTGTGAAATTGTGTTTGTGTCGAGAAAAGAAAAGAAAGGACAATGATAAAAAAAGAGAACTGAATATAAAAGATAAGTAATCATATTTTGGACCCGTAGTAGAAAGATATACATACATCCATGAATCTTATGTTTTTGCAAACACCTTTCCACATGTAAAACAATAATTGTAACTCCTATCCCATGTCTTTTATGTATGCATTGGCTTCTGCATTCAATTCATAGTAATTCATACTTATATTTTTGTATGTTCGGGTTCAGTTGAATCCATTTGGTGTTAGGGGAATTTTGATATCCCAACGTAAGTCTTGAGATCTGGTCGTCGGATGTTTTAACTCATACTTATCTGTTCTTTTATTTTGATATTTGTATATTTGTACATATTAAAATTCTTGTATCAAAAATCGCTAAGCCTTATAGTTCCTCCTTGTATTGTGGATCAGTATTCGTGTTGAAAATGAAGCGGACCTGGGAAAGATTACTGTTCGATTATCCCAATCGAACAGTGGTCTTAAAAATATTTTTGTTTACCAATTGTCCATTGTCACGATCTGAGAGAGATAGCTTGTATCTCTCCACAGGTGTGAGAATGTATATATCTCCTAGTCGGCGTGTGATCGCCCTATAAACCCATTCGTCGACTGGGGCATATGACAGTCATGAAAAATATGGTGGATATGTTTCTAAATATAATCTTAATGTTTCTAAATATAATCTTAATGTCTTTGTGCCTCAGATCTTCGGAATTCTTTTTAAAATGCCTTGACGTATAGATGATAGATCATGTCAGTTTCCCGATTCTCTTGGACTTTCTTAGACTCTCGTTATTTCGAGGCAGCTATCAATCTTTCATAAATTACTTCTTTTCTCTGTTTAATAATTTTTCCTTTTCTTTTTTTTCCCTTCTTGTTTCCTTCCCTTTCTTTCTTAGTGATTCGATCTATTCTTTCGGATTTCAGAGTCCTTTCAGCAATAAAGATAATTAATATCGTAAAAAGTATATAAATAAATATAAAACAAACAAAAAAGTGTTGAGAAAACTAAGAGAAATTGACACTGATTTTTCCACCCTTTTAGATTTCGATGCCCAGTCCGTATCATCCAATGTTTGAGTTAGCCCTGAGTCGCCGGAGCAGACTTTGCAACCATTTCATTAACTGGATCGATGCCAAAATCTTTGAGTACAGGAAGCTGAAGAAGAAACTCATCCTTAAAGGTAATCGCTATATCCCCCATATATATATATATATATATATATATATATATAAAGACAGGAGGAAAAACTATTCATGGCCGACGCGTTTCGTCCTTTGAGGGACTTTATCAAAGCAATGTAGGATTTATTTTATTGTACGTGTTTATATATAAATGCGATGATGACGTTGGTTTATTAAGTTTTTTTTTAAATTTGAGAATGTTTATGAAGTGATAAACTAATGACATCCTCGCGTTTGTATATAAACACGTGCAACAAAATAAACTCTACATTGCTTTGATAATGTCCTTTAGGGGACGAAACGCGTCGACCAAGAATAGTTTTTCTTCTTGTCTTTTTATTCATTTTGTCCCTTTACAAATACACTCTATCTGAAAATAATATATATATATATATATATATATATATATATATATATATATATATTATTTTTATTTAAAAAATCTATAACATAAACATGTTATAAAATCACTACAAAAAAATAGCCATTGGCTATTTTTGTAGTGATTTTATAAAATGTTTATGTTATAATTTTTAAATAAATAATTATATCTGCTCTACTTTGTATTGAGCACTCTTTTAAGAATAGTAATTGTTGGTTATTGGAATTCATTCTGTATACACCAATGATATACTTGTATATATATATATATATATATATATATATATATATATATATATATATATATCACAAAAACGCAAAAGTATTGGTAAAATAAATACAAAGCTTGTCCGGTGGCGAAAAAATACTGATAAAAAGTAAAACCAGCAACCGATAATGGAAAAGCCAAGAAATAAAACAGGAAGATGAAAAAGGGGAATGGAAATATAAACTAAGGTAAACAAAACAAATGATAGACTCCTACCCAAACAGCATTAAAGAGTGCTCTAAGACTAGATTACTGGGACAGAGCAAATACGCTTCCTTGCATCATGACTCAGAGACAAAGTTCAGACCGCTATTCAAGTTTCACTGCAGCGCAATCGTCAGGCGACTAGAACGATCGGCTGACGATTGTGGTAACGTCAAACTTTCGTAGCGGTCAGTTCTTCAAGTCCACATGCTTCCTTTTCTTTTTTTCTGGGACTTGTAAACAATCAACCGATCCTATATCGCATTTCAGAAATACTATATATTTCCAGCAACCTGCGTGGCTGTTTTATTCATTAGAAGATCTTTTCCCCACTAATCTTTAATCTTGAGATATTCTCCTCTATTTTACAGACACGATTATGCATTCAGAACATAGAGTGTTTTTTTTTTATGCTGTCGGATTGACTGGACTTTATCATCTGATCAGAAGCATTAATCAGACTTTCTATAACTTAGGATCTGGTGTCTGTTTTTACTTCTATAAAAGTAGTATTTATTGAGTATTGTCTTAAAAAAATCAATTTCGTCGCATTTGAAAACTTGTTTTAGGTCAGATTCTTTCTAATCAGTCAACTTTGACGGAAGGCGCTTTGATGCGGAACAGCGACATTTTCCTCAAAGTTGCACTCTTCATGCATTGTTCCATATATATATCTAAGACTGCGTGCAAATGAAATTTTAAAATTTGCTTATGTTGTGTTGGTGCAGTATAATGTGCATTGTATAAATTACAATGTTTGTATTCAATTTTGTTCATTCACTCTTTCTCTTTTCTTATGAGGTTAACTGTTCAATTTGCTATTGAGATGGTTACTGTTCTAACGAGGACAACCATGGATCATGCATTGTTTGGCTCTGCTAGTGTTCTTTCAGTGGACAAACATTCCTTCAAAGGCGAGATGTTAAAGAACTGCTAGCGATATAAGTGTGATGAAGGAAAGTTTGCAGATTGATTATGAAGATAGTCAGAATTGTTCACAAATATGGGAGAAAGAAATTGGAGATAGACGTAATGCTCCTCTTAAAAGTTAAGAAAATTGTACAGTAAAGAAAATGAAGTTAATAAGAATAAGAATACAGGTAAAAAAGTTGCATTTCAGGAAGAAATGAAGGAGTTCTTTGATATCTGTTACTCTCCCCTTGTCTCCTGTTAGGTTATGAAGTGCAAAGTTAAGAAGTGTGACAGATATCACCTGGTCTGTAATTGTGATATAAAAGTTCCCAAACGTGAGGTGCAGTTCCTTCTTGACCAGCAAGATGGTAGGCAGATGAAAATTGCAGGGATTGACATGAAAGTTACGATGACGTTGGGCATAGTGACACTAAGAGAGAAGCATGATGCGGACAGATTAATCAAAGACATAGACGAAATAACTTTTTATTCAAATATAAATCAGATAAAGGAAGATCAAGAAAAACAAAAAAAAAATATTCGCTGTTTTTTTTTTTATTAATTGTCAGTAGTGTATGATCTTTTAAATTTTATAATTATGAACAAAAATCGTTTATTTTTTTTTGTCAACGCTTGCAATGCTGACCCTAACCATAAAACTAACCTTGACCATAAAACTGAATTATATGTATCGTCAGGTTTTCTTTTGTTTGTTCTTTAATACGGTAGTAGTGATTTTCCAAATGTAGCTCAGATGTGGCACAAGGCCTAATGTATGGGATACCCAGTGAGGATCGAACTCACAACTCAGTCGTAAGAGTTCTAGCTAGCCAAGCTTGCTAACCATTACACCACGTCGAGGTGCCCAAAGATTTTCCAAGCGAAGCTTAGATGCGGCACAAGGCCGAAAGCATGGGGCATCCAGTGAGGATCGAACTCACTTTTCAGTTGTAACTGTTCTCGCAAGACAAGCTTATTAACCATTAGACCACGCCAAGGTGCCCTTAGTGATTTTCCAAGCGTAGCTTGGATATGGCACGAGACCGAAAGTAGGGGACATCCAGTGAGGATCGAACTCACTACTCAGTCGTAATTGTTCTAGCGAGACAAGCTTGTTAACCATTACACCACCTCGATACGGTAGTAACAGCAGCAGCCGCATAAGTTAGCGTAATTTGTTATCTCCCTTTACTACATCATAATGTCAGTTTTTTAACTAGTAACAAAATTTTACCAAACAATTTTGGTATGCTTTTGAATATTTACAATACAGCCAGGTGGTAGAATTTTTTTTGATTTACAAAAAAACAACTTTTTTAATACAATTGTTCAAGCAATGCAAGCTTCGAGAGTCACTTAAGGTAGAAGGTTACTGTTAAATGGTTATGATGAATGAAAAGGTTGTAGGAAGTGACGATTATGAGGATAAGGAGGATAGATAACAAGAGATTAAGATTGCAGTGTTCTGGCAAGCATGTTCGCAGAAGTCTATTCCACAATGAAGCCGTTGTTAGGAAAAAAAGATTTATGAGTGGAACTTTTTCCTTGCATTTGGAATATGGGGAAATGTGGGTGATTCGCAGTAGCTTGCAAGTTAAGTAGAGGTCTGAACTTCGTCTTTTTTCAGTATATATATATATATATATATATATATATATATATATAATATCATCCACATACAGGCCTGTTTAGCTGTATCACAGCTCACCAGTGCGGCTTGACATCCGATTGCTTTAAGCCGGAATCGAAACTCGACCGATTTGGCATCAGTCGGAGTTTCTACCCCTGAGCTATCAGCGACCGACGGGAAAGGGAAATTCTAGCGTATTCTTTTTACGAATGTAAACAAACGCCAGGCGGCCATAGTGCTCTATTCGTTTAAAGAAGAGAGTTGCGTAACTAAGCTTATAATATATATTTTTAAGCATTTCACCCCAAGCAAGGCGGGAAGCCACTAGCACTCAAGAGGTTACAGAGAGTTGGAGCGAGATCAAATAGGAGTGATAGAGGAGAGGATGAGGAGAAGGATAGTGGATAGATCAAGGCAACTGGAGAATAGTTGGAGATTATAGCTATCAGGGAAACAAGAAAAGGGGAGGGAGTTCCACAGGCGAGGGGTGCGAGATATGAAGCTATTGGAGTAGAATAGACGGCTACATTTAAGTTTCAACAGAGAAAGGGTGAGAGCGGGATGCCAGCCTCGTAGGGCGCTTGAATTCATGAAGTCTGCGAACCAGCGAAAGCAGCTCATCGGAGCAATTACCATGAAAGTATTTGTCCAATTAAACGAACTTACTGGGTTACAAATTAGGTTAGAATAATTAGAACACGAATACGTTAGATTAGTCAAACAGACAGAGGGAGAAAAAAAAACACAGACTAGATAAGTTGGCAAATACAGAGAGAGAGACAGAGACAGAGACAGAGAGAGACAGACAGACAGAGACAGCGCGCGCACGCTTTGGGTAAATTTCGGTAGAGCGAATTCTACTCACTTATGGCAGCAAGTCTTCATATTCGTCCGCTTTCATTCTCATGGTCACTTAGTGAAAGTTCAGGCTAGCTTTATCACCAAGCTCTTTGTTTCAATGAACGCAGAGCTGGAGGCGCGTGGTCAACAGGCATCCGCCCCCCCCCCACAATAGGCTTGGGGTACTTGCATTCAATAAAATTAAAAACAACGGGAAGAAAGATACGGCTACAAAATTCCACGCTGGACTATTTTATCTAGTAAGATATTCGGCCCACTAGAACATAAGAATACTGACGACGTACTCTGCCTACTGTATACCCTACTGCATCCGGATTATAAGCTTAGTTACGTGTCTCATTAAGCTGATTGTCCCGTGGAGTTCATATTCATTTTTACCCGGCTTTTTCAGCAGCGCTATGAAGATGCATCTAATAAGACCTTCCGGTATTTCATCACTGTCGTATATTTCATATATTATTTCTGCCATTTTGTTCATCTACGATCCATATAAGTCAGTTAGAATTTCTATTACACTCCAATATAGTCCTGCTGTTTTTGTTACCTGTTCACCTTGTCCAGTGCCGATTTCACTTCAGACTTTAATATTTCTGGTCATTCCATAGTGTTGCTTATTTTAGATTCTCCTCTTTTGTTGTGGAACTTTTTTTCTCGATGTATTCGTTCCAAATGTTAAGTATTTTTCCTGTTTTGTAACGTTGCGAATTGCTATAGCTGAAAAATCCGAAATTGGTCAAATAACATTAAAATAGTGTTTTTTTTTCTTTATTTAACATTATGTGTAAAAGACATAAAATTTCTTTTCGTATTTTTTTTTAAATTGCGAATCCTTAATTTAGATGATAAATGCACGATCCAATATCTTCCTGGAATTTATTATAGCAGAATCAGGCCGAAAATATCACATGATCAGTGCGGATTTATGCTCAGAACGATATCAGAAAGAGCAATACAAATGCAAAATCATGTCAACCTACGTTGTATAGATTATGCATAAGCACGTCACAAAGAAATGCTTGGTAACCTCGAAATATGTGAAAAATATGTGAACTAAGTGCAAAACAATATTTATTACTTATATTATAAAGAAATAATGTTGAAAACAAATTATATTATAAAGAAATAATGTTGAAAACAAATTATATTATAAAGAAATAATGTTGAAAACAAATTATATTATAAAGAAATAATGATGAAAACAAATTATATTATAAAGAAATAATGTTGAAAACAAATTATATTATAAAAGAAATAATGTTGAAAACAAATTATATTATAAAGAAATAATGTTGAAAACATATATTATAAAAGAAATAATGTTAAAACATTATATTATAAAAGAAATAATGTTGAAAACATATTATATTATAAAGAAATAACGATGAAAACAAATTATATTACAAAGAAATAATGTTAAAACAAATTATATTATAAGGAAATAATGTTAAAACATATATTATAAAGAAATAATGTTGAAAACATATTATATTATAAAGAAATAATGTTGAAAACATATATTATAAAGAAATAATGATGAAAATAAATTATAAATAAATAGTGCATAACATTTTCTTTGTCGGCTCTCGATAAAAATAAGTGTAAATCCAGATTCATATGTTTAGGTTTTATTAAAATTTGTGGGAAATTTAACGATCTCCCAAAGAGAGTCATAGCTTGCTGAACAAAGGGAGACAAATGAACATTGTAAAGACATACTTTATACAAGAAACACAATACATAACGAGAAAAAGTATAGATGATTGCTGGAGACACGACACATCTGCATCGTGTTTTTCTTGGCGCCAGCCTGGAATAATCTAATCTCGTTATTTATTTTTATATTATATTTTTTTTTTATTTTTGCTTAATCTTGATCATTTTTAGTTTTCGATTTTTAACTAACGTAGTAAAAATTGGTATTTCTGTCTGCATTTTGAGATGAGTTGTTTAGTAGTTTGTGTTGGTCTGGGAAGGTAATTATAGCAGGTACTCATATATATATATATATATATATATATATATATATATATAGTCATCCACAGCCAGACTGTTTCGCTGTATCACAGCTCATCAGTGTAGCTAGATTGTTTCAAGTCGGGATTGAAACTTGACCGATTTAGCATTAGTCAGAGATTCTACCCAAAGCTGGCACGCCAAAGAAAAAGGGAAAAGTTAACATTTTTACTATACGAAAGATGTCAGTGGCAAGGAGAGCTCGATTCTAGTTGAAGAGCATCGCACACACACACACATACATATATATATATATATATATATATATATATATATGAGTAATGAGAGTAAAAGTGTGTGACTTCAGGATCCAGAGTTTAGTAGGCAGACCTGTCCGTCCATTCTTTTGAGGAAGCGTCTGGCTAGCAAATTACTGCTTTTTTAATTTCATGGCAAATTTGTAGTTTAAAAAAGCAGTAATTCGACCTTCTTAACCAGACGCTTCCTCTGTAGCTAAGTGGTATAGTTCATCAGACTCTATGACAGGTTCGATTCTTGTTGAAGGACCCATATTTCTTAGGAAATTTCTCGGACATGCTGTTAATACTGTTTTTTATAAACAGAGCATTTACTTAAATATTTGTATCTATAAAAATAATGTATAAACAATAAATATATTAAAATAATTGTCGGACTTAGTCCATTATATATATATATATATATATATATATATATATATATATATATATATATATATATAACATAACATTGACGTCCACTCACAGGCAACAGGCTGTTTCATGCTTGACGCAATCGTCTGGAGTGTTGGATTTTTCTCGACTATTTATATATATATGGATCAGTGGGGCATTGTGGTTAATCGATTCTGGTGGTTATTCGGGCGGGGGGTGACGTGTTTATTTATTCATTTATTTGGGTTAATTTGTTTTACTTGTGTTTTATTCTCAATTTTTATTTTATATATTTATTCCTTTCGGTTTTCGATGTTTTATTAACGTATTAAAAAATGTGGATTTGCTTAGGTCTATTATTTAATAGTTTGTTTTGGTTTGGGAAGATAAAGCTATTTATTCATCCAATTTTTGGACTGATTGCCGTAGTCTATTCTGTAATTTTCGCCAGGGACACTTTTTAATTTGTTTATTATTTACTTATTTATTTATTTATTTGGATTGATTATTTTTACTTGACCATACATTTTATTTTCTTATACTTAACGTTTAGTCCTTTCTAAACTCCTGAATTACTCGTGTAATCATGTTCATATATTTGATTGTCTCTCCAGCCGACGACTATATATTTTCTTTTCTTTTTGTGATGCCAACGAACACTCGTTGCCACTTTTGTGATGTCAACGAATACACGTTGTCACTTTCGTAATGCTTCTGTGGTAGAGACTTTGTAATCGCAGATAAAACTATAGTAACGCCGTTGAACAATACTGGTGTTAGATGCCTTCGAATAACATTCGCACTAATAGTACTTGCTCAATAATACTCGCTCGAATAGTAATCCGTATAGTAATTCGAAAAGAGAAATAGTATAGTGGAGAATAGCGATCCGTATAGTGATAGAGGAGAAATAGCGATCTGTATAGTAATAGAAGATAGACTAGAAATAGCGATCAATTAGCCGTCACGTTTCTTTTTATTTATGCGTTTCTCACATGGTCACGTGATCAACTGAATTCAATAATGGGATCGCCTGTGGCAATCTATGTTCAAACTCAAGTGTCGGCAGCGACACTTTATTCCTATATAACATTTATTATACTTACTGTTTAGTCGTTTCCAAACTCCTAAATCAGTTGTGTAATCAATAGTTGATATCAATTTTTTAATTCACAGGTACATGCAGTGATTACTTCACGAAACTGAGGCGTCGGATTCAAGCATCCAGTTGGTCGGAAAAGCAGTGTAGGGCTTACAGTGGTCCGGTCTCTGTTCATTATCGGTTAGTAAAAAACAACTTATGGCGACGAGTGGTCAGCGGACTGGACTGGCAAATGCTGAACTCAGAACAAACCGGCAACATTCTCTATGACAACATCACAAAAATAATTGTAAGTTAATTATGATATATTTTATAATTTGTTTAATTTTAATATTTAAGGAGCAAGTCGTAGAACTTATATTAAAATGAGAGATAATAAAGAAAATGCCGCAAATATAAGGCTGGTGATAGGTATTCCCTCCTATGTATGGAGGAAAAATTAGCTATAGCCACTTATAATAACCCCAATATGTTACTTAATCAGAAATCGAAAATTCTTTATAGGTGTAGACGCAAAAAGCCTGGTTACTTCAATAAGATAATTGTTTTGTGTGTGGGTATTGGGGGGGGGTTCCAAAGAAATACATTTGATCTACTCGCTTTGTTTTATTTGGCTTGTTTTTGTTTTGTTTATATGGTATTTTTTTTTTGGTGGGTGTTTTTCCCCCAATAAAATGACGTTTGGGCCAAACATCTTTAGCCAGTTTTACCCTGATGATCCGTTAGGAGAAACCTGGGTAGGTAAGTTCTAGCTCACTAGCTTTATATATATATATATATATATATATATATATATATATAGTGTATCACAAAAGTGAGTACACCCCTCACATTTCTTCAAATATTTAAGTATATCTCTTTATGGGACAGCACTGAAAAAATTACCTTTTGACACAATGAAAAATAGTCTGTCTGCAGCATATATAACAGAGTTAATTTCTTTTCCCCTCAAAATAATTCCAAATATAGCCATTAAAACTAAATCCCTGGCAACAAAAGTCAGTACACCCCTAAGAAACTACACCCCTAAATGTCTAAATTGAGTACTGCTTTTCATTTTCCTTCCAAAATGTCATGTGACTCATTAGTGTAACTATGCCCATGTGTTCATGGGGAGCAGGTGTATTCAAATTTGTAGTGCAGCTCCAACACTCTCTCTTACCGGTCACTGAAAGTTCCAACATGGCACCACATGGCAAAGAACTCTCTGAGGATTTTAAAAAACGTATTGTTGCACTACATAAAGATGGCCAAGGCTACAAGAAGATTGCCAACACCCTGAAACTGAGCTGCAACACAGTGGCTAAGATCATCCAGCATTTTAAAAGAGCAGGGTCTATTCAGAACAGGAACTCGGGTAGGTTGTCCAAAGAAGCTGAGCGCACATGCTGAGCGTCACATCAAAATGCTTTCTTTGAAAGATCGGCGTAGGAGTGCTGTTAGCATTGCTGCAGAGATTAAAGAGATTGGGATTCAGCCTGTTAGTGTTCAGACCATACGCCGCACACTACATCAAATTGGTGTGCATGGCTGTCACCCCAGGAGGAAGCCTCTTCTGAAGGCAATACACAAGAAAGCCCGCAAACAGTTTGCTGAAGACATGTCAACAAAGCCCATAGATTACTGGAACCATGTCCTATGGTCTGATGAGACGAAATTTAATGTTTCGTTCTGATGGCCTTAAGCATGTGTGGCGGCGACCAGGTGAGGAGTACAAAGATAAGTGTGTCATGCCTACAGTCAAGCATGGTGGTGGGAATGTCATGGTCTGGGGCTGCATGAGTGCTGCAGGTATTGGAGAGTTACATTTCATTGAGGGAAACATGAACTCCAACATGTACTGTGAAATACTGCAGCAGGGTATGATCCCCTCCCTCCAGAAACTGGGTCGCAGAGCAGTGTTCCAGCATGACAATGACCCCAAACACACATCCAAGACAACCACTGCTTTACTGAAGAAGCTGAGGGTAAAGGACTGTCCAAGCATATCTCCAGACTTGAACCCAATAGAACATCTTTGGGCCATCCTCAAGCAGAAGATGGAGGTGCTCAGTCTCAAATATCCGCCAGCTCCGCAACGTCGTCATTGAGGAGTGGAAGAGCATTCCAGTGACTACCTGGGAAGCTCTGGTAAACTCCATGCCCAGGAGAGTAAAGTCAGTTTTGGATAATGATGGTGGCCACACAAAATATTGACAGTTGACATGTTGTATGTTAATATTGACAACTTTTCCTAAAGGGTGTACTCACTTTTGTTGCCAGGGATTTAGCTTTTAATGGCTATATTTTGAGTTATTTTGAGGAAAAATAAATTAACTCTGTTATATATGCTGCAGACAGGCTACTTTTCATTGTGTCAAAGTGTCATTTTGTCAGTGTTGTCCCATGAAGAGATATACTTAAATATTTGAAGAAATGTGAGGGGTGTACTCACTTTTGTGATACACTGTATATATATATATATATATATATATATATATATAATAGTGTTCAACATATATATATATATATATATATATATATATATATATATATATATATTTCCAAGGGACAGAATCCAGGTAAAGCTCAATGTCCAGAACAGGGCAAGAATATAATATAAAAAAAAAAACTCAAACACTAATATTCTATGGTTATAATTTATTACATTGGAATCGTAAAGGTCTGATGAATTGGATCGTGATTACGATTCCAATGTAATAAATTATATAGAATATTAGTGTTTGATCCTTATATATATATATATATATATATATATATATATATATATATATATATATATTTTCTTGTGGAAGTGTTTAAGAGGGCAATACCAATTCCCTGGTTTTCAACTACTCAAACATATATTATAATTTTGTTAACCACTTCCCCCCAAGGTGAGAGTGCCACTAATAGGCAGGGGGTTACATGGAGTGAAAGTGAAAGAAAAGACAGTATAGGGAGGATTGACGAAAGGTCAAAAGATGAACTGGATTCAACAAGAGAGAAAATGGAGCTTGACGCTGCATTTAAATTTTTGAATATTGTATTCATCAGGGAGCAAGTAGATAGAACGGAATCCCACAGGCGGGAAGTGCGAGAAAAGAAACTGTTGAAGTAGAAGTAGAAGTGGCGGTTGCAATTAACTATTTCAACAGTAAACGGGTGGGACCTAGAAGCCAATCTAGTAGCTTGCTTAAATTCATGTAGTCGGGACACTAGGGAGAAAGCTTGTCAGAGCATTTGCCATGAAAATATTTGTAGAAGAGACAGAGGGAAGCCATATTACGTCGGTGAGAAAGTGACTGAAGTCGAGATGCCAGGTCAGGATCGATTACATTACAGACCCTTCTTTGGATTTTGTCAAGAATCTGGAGATGTACAGCAGGAGCACCAGACGAGGTATGGCAACAATGCACGGACGAATGGTAGATTTTTAAATGTGCAAAATTAAATCTGGTTAGAAAAATCTTCTGGCACGACCAACTATCCTTGCAGTAGATGCAGCTATTTATTCAATATAGTCGCTCCACTTCAAGTCAGTGGTAAACGTGAGGACAAGAAGGCGTAGTGGGTGCGTCCGCCTTGTGTATGTGTGTGTGTGTGTGTGTGTATATCTATGTATGTATCTAAGTATATCCGTGTGCGTACGCGCATGTATGTTTCTGAGAGAGAGATACCGGTACCGAACTTATTCAACGTATACAGTTAGACGATTCCGAGAGAATTAGATATCCTACCAGGATTCAACACTAGCAGCCACAATCTTGACAACATAAGATGACACATGACATGCAGGTGACAGTATTGATACCAGACACGGAAAGGAAACTAAAAGAACTTCAACAGAAGGTGGTGAAAGATAACGAGAAGAAAGGAATAAACATCAATTGCAAGAAGAGAGAATACAAGGTTGCTAGCAAAAGGAATCAACCCAACATGCAAATTACAAATTGGAGATGCCAAAATCAAACAAGTACAACAATTTAAATATTTGGAAGTATTTTAACAGAGGAAGGAAAGGGGGACACTGAAATCCGAAGGTGCATTGGGATATCGAAAGCTAAGCAAAGTATTAAGAAATTGAAAAATGCGTTAGAAACGAAAAAAAGGAGTAATGAAATGTTATATAATATATAAAGCAGTAAATACAGATGACGAAAGGACTTGAAGCAACAGAAATATGGTTCTACAGAAGGATTCTGAGAATGCTATGGATCAAACACATAAGCAACAATAAAGTTGTAGAGAAAACAAAAAGGAAACTTATACTTATCAGGAAGAGACAGTTGAAATTTCTAGGGCACGTAATGAGGAAAGAGGGCTCGGAAAATCTGATCCCCAGAGCACAGACTGAAGGCAAGAGGGAAAGAGGAAAACAGAACATGATCTATCTAGAAAGCATGTGTAAACTGATGACAGAACAGGGTTTACGAGAGATAATAAAAAGAGAAAATTGACTTAGCTACAAAGGACACGAAAGAAGAAGAAAAAATTTAAGATATATTATAGCATGAGAAAGAGATAGAGAAATACGCGTACAGACGGATAACAAAACATTCAAAATATTTTACAAGTACGTGAATGAGCTAACTGTAGCTGACTCAGATTTATTCACTTTGATATTAATGTAATGTAAATTATTTCTTTGCTGTGTCACTTCACGTTCGTTCGAGATTTGATATTACACGTCTCAAATCTCGAACGAACGGGAACTGACACAGCAAAGAAATAAAGCAAAGTGCCATGATCGTCAAGCTCCAGAAGGGGATCAGCACATAAAAAAGAAAAAGAAGAATTTCAGTTATTTAAAATTTAAATACAAACAAAACAGACTTAGTATTTTTAATGTAATATATAGTGTCGATAAAATGTAAATAGGTTTAACGAGTTCTTTTTATCGTCCTTCAAACGAGTAGATCTATAATTGTAAAAAAGCTTAATATATTTTTTCTTACATTATTTAAATTATTCGGACTGTTATCCTCTTCATTGCCATATTCACAACGTTTCGGTTGTGGTACGCTCCGGCCTTCTTCAGGTGATTGGAATTTCGAATCGAACCCTTTATTATATTCTGACAATTCAATGGATCTTTCAGACATTTGAAAGCAAGAGATAGGAAATCAACGCAAGCTTGACTAAATGGATAGCGGAACAGGATTTAGGAGAAATAAGGAGAAGAATAAATTTATTAAGAGCTACAAGGGACAGGAAATTGTGGAGAGCCATGATCGCCTACCACCTGAAGGGATACGGCACATAGGAGAAGAATGAGCTTGACTAAATGGATGGCGGAACAGGCTTTAGGAGGGATAACAAAAAGACAAAATTTATTGAGAGCTACAAAGACGGGAAATGTGGAGAGCCATGATCGCCAACATTTTTAAAGGACTCCGCGCAGAAGAAGAAGGAGAATAATTTCAATTAATTTGAAGTTAAATACAGACAAAAGAATCAGTATTTTTAATATATATATATACACCCTTGTGCAAATGAATTCAAACAAAAAGAATAATTGCGTTATTATATACCGTTTTTTTTTTCGTATTTTTCTAATGAAACATGACTCAGTGCACATGATGTTCTTCGTATCTCCATTCCACGAAGTCGTTCCTTGCAGACTGTCCACAGATTCCTGGATTTAAACCAGAAGAGTTTCGGGCCAGTCTGGTAAGGCTTGCCAGTGTGTTTGTGCAGTGTTACAATTTTCGTATGCTTCCCTGGAGTAACATCCATTGTAGACAATGGTTATAGGACAACTAATAACAGTTGAGACAATAGTGTTTGAGCGTGATAAAAATCTGCTGCAATCAAGGATGACTGAATATTTTTCAAGGCCAAACAAATTTCATCATGCACCGCGAAAATAGATTTATATTACTGCACACCACTGCAATCAGAGGAAAAAATAGAAATCGATTACACCCTGTCAATCCAGTGGGTCTAAAACTGACAGTATGCGAAAGAAAGGAAACTAAAGCGGTTGTTTCATTTAATTTGCACAGGGATGTATAGTGTCTATAAAATTGTTATTGGAACTTACTCATAATAATAATGGACTATTCCTGACATTATAAATACTGCGCCTCTCAAGAGGTATGAGGAGATTGTAAGACGAGGAGAGATAATTGAGAGCATATTGTAAGGACATTGGAATAGTGATACTTGTCGAGACAACATAATTCACTCTAACCAAATCTGATAGTCATTACTAATACTTCTACTTCTTTGTATTATATTTCTGTTGTATTATATCTTTGTATTCCATACCTGTGTTCGTGTTATTCTTTCATTGGTTCTAACCTTGGACCATCACCGTGGTATAAGGTATTTGGACCATAACAAAAATGAAAATAAGTTTGGATCGAATTTAACGGCTTCTTTTTTCGTTCTTCAAATGAATAGATATTGAGATGTACAAAAGTTTAATATCTGTCTTTTTTTTCTTGTTCTTTACGACGTCCAGGAACAAGAAGCATTGGGACAAATGAACAAGACAGTTATCCTCTTGAAGCAATCGGCGTGTCTGGGTAACAAAGAAGCTATGTACATGTTATCAGTGATCCTCAGTAATGGGATACACATGAAAGCCGATGAGATACAGGTAAGTACAAAGACAGATGTAATTAAGCTTGAATTTGAATTTACTTTAATTACGGTACGAGTTAGCACGCAGGGATTTTCCCCGCTAAAGATTTATTTTTTATTATTTCCTTTCTTATTCATACCGCTTACAGGAGACACTCTGATGTGGTCTAATGTTTACAAGTTAGTCTCGCTACATCAATTACAAAAGAAATTACAAAATCTCCTACAGAATGTAGCGACAGAGAGTGAGAAGAAAGGACTAAGCATAAACTACAAGAAGACTACAAGAAGTGCAGGGTCGTTAGTAAGAGGATGAGCCCGAAATGCGATCTGCAGGTCGGGAACACTAGAATCAAGCAGATGCGGAAGTTTAAATATCTGGGAAGCATTTTGACAGAGGACGTTAAGTGTGACACTGAGATCCGTAGACGTATTGGGATGGCCAAGGATGTATTCCAAAAGCTGAGCAGAGGATTTCTTCGGTAACAAAGAAAAGAATACTAAGCTGATACGTGGCATCTGTCCTTCTTTACGGCAGCGAATGTTGGGCGATTTCCTCAAAGATGAAGAATGTTGGGCGATTTCCTCAAAGATGAAGAAGAAACTCGAGGCGACGGAGATGTGGTTCTACAGAAGGATGCTAAGGATATCATAGACCGAGTATATGAGCAACGATGAGGTATTGGAGAGGATGCAAACAATGAGGAGGCTTATACTTAACATCAGGAAGAGGCAGCTGAAGTTCCTGGGACACATAATGAGGAAGGAGGGTCTGGAGCATCTGATACTCACGGGTCGAATAGAGGGAAAGAGAGACAAGGAAAAGCAACATATACATTTCTCTTTTTGAGTAATTTCACGTCTACTTATCATCTCTCAGGGCGGCTTTTAAGCTAGTTTATAATCAAACGTGCATTGCAATTTTGGATACAAAAAGAAAATAAGAATTACTCCACTTGCATCATGAAAGCGACGATAAAGGCTAGTATAATATATTAATATATATTTATAACCTCGCATAATCTGTCAACCCTGAAACTGAGCTCAACGAAAAAAGTTCCCTGCGCCTAACTTTTCCAGGGCTTTTGAATGAGCTATGAATCATTGAAATCGGACCAGTGGGGGCGGAGGAGTTTGTTGGACACACATACGCACAAACACTCACATACACTACACTTTATATATAAGATAAATATGAAAACAAATATTTGCAATATGGTTGTCATCCAGAAGAAATTGTCAAGATGTGAACAACAAACTGTATAGACCAGAATCAAGCATGTACAAAAATTTTGGCAATCTTGGATCTGCGTGCCAGCGAAAAAAAGGACTGTCAAAAGAACGTTTTTTTCGCTATTTTTTTAACTACCTTCACTCCTCAGCAATGTTTATTGTTTTAAAACGGAATGATTAGATTTGTAATAAAACCTAAACATAGGATGAAAATAATTTTATACATTTTTGTTATTGAGAATGTACAACAAAAATATTAAACACTATTTATTTATTAGATTGTTCATAAACATGAATAATTTTATATTTACAACATTCTAAAGACTAATACAATTAAAACTAATGCAATGCAATATTTATCATTTACCGATTTATAAAGAAATTGTAGTGGTGTTGTAAGATATGTTGGCTAGGGTTACTGTGAAATGTAATAGCAATCAAGAAGGAAAGCTGTGTTCTTATAAACAACACTCCACATGAAATATGCACAGAATATATGAGAGAAATAAGTCAAGCTCCATGAACATTAAATTTAATATTTGTATTATAACAACAATATACAAACATCAACAATAAGCATGAAAAAGTTACTTCCCTTTGTCTGTAATAAAAAGGGTGAATGCAGTTAAGTAATGTTGAGTTACAATATTAAATGTTAATTAATTATAAAATTCAATTAATGTTCTTCGCTCAATGAAGAATAATTCCACAGTCTGTGAGTGTGAAAAGATGTAATGTGCACAAGTGATATTAATAGAAGTTAATAAGATTACTCGAATGAGTAATAACTAAGAATTAAAATGTTATAAGTAATATAGCGCCGTGCCGTATATTCAGAGAATTGAACCGCTACTGCCGTTGGCTAACAGCGAGAGAGTTTATATGCATAGCCTCAAGTGAGCTTGGCGCCAAAAAATATAGAAAGATACTAAAATACGCGATTGGTCAAGAAATGGACCAATCCGTGATTTTAGAGAAAAGTTCAAATAATGTGCGATGGCAAAATTGTCATATAGTAAATATCATATATTTATGAACCAATGACATTAAAGAAAGCGGAGGTGTGGCACATGTAAGTGATCACCACAAAATAAACGCGGAAACAATTTTTTATTCATAAGTTTATAAACATTTTACTGAATTATTAAAATCTGTGAATCAACTATAGGGAACTCCTTATTATTTACCATTTTATTAAGTTTGAATCAATTGCCAATTATTCATTGTTTGCCAACCATTCCAATAAATAATATAATAAATAATGTAAATAAACAATTTAATAAATAAATAGTGTTAATTATTTTTGTCAATTCTCAAGAATCTAAATCATTCAATAGATACAGGAAACGTCACTGCTGATGCATCCTAAGGTGCATAATTGCCTGATGCACCCTAAGTGCACCAGAGCATGATGCATCATAAGATGCATAATTGCCTGATGCACCCGAAGGCATCATAGCCTGATGCATCCGAGGGCCTAATGTATCCTAAGGTGCATCACAGCCTCATGCACCCTAAGTGCATCAGAGCAGGATGCATCCTAGGTGCATAATTTCCTGATGGATCAGCGAGCGAAATAAAGGGGTCAGTTCGACATTCCAACCACCTGAAGAAGGCCGGAGCGTACAACGGCCGAAACGTTGTGATAAATATGGCAACAAAGATGTGGACGATAGTCCGAACAATGTAAATAGTATACATAATACCTCATCTCAGACATATAGACAAATACATGGGAATATATAAATAAATACATCAGTGGGTCACTCTTTTTCAACTTTTTGCTCCTAGAGGCCGTAACCCAACATATGATACCATTTTGGAATCAGGCCGACTCCGTGAGCAAATTAAAAACATTCTGGAAGGGATCTGGACCCGAAATCCTGAAATTTTGGATTCCTAAGTTTTCATTATTGCGATTGTTTTCGGCGATTTTTTACGGGATTTTTTGCGACATTTTTTTTTGTACGATAACAATTTATGCAAGTTGGAAACAAATTTATATATAACTGACATTAATTGCTAAATCCAGCGAATGTCACTCATGAAATAAAAGTAATTGTTTGTACGGAAAGTAAGGACGTACGTACATCAAATTGTCTTTAAATTAAGTGAAGAATTACTGTTGAACGTGTAAAGGTAAGTTTAAATATTAATGCAATACTTACATGCAGCGATCAATTTTGAGTCCTTCAGTAGTTTTTTTGTTTGCCCATCGCATACGGCAGTAATATGCCTCGCAAAAAGAAATCTCTGCCAATAGCGGACCAGATTGCAATAAAAAAAGGCCAAGGGTGCAGCGAGGAAAAGAAAGACCCGTGCAAATGAAAACCTAGATCAAACGGCAGCAAGGAGAGCTTCCAATGCTGAGAATATGCAAAGACTTAGTTACTCTCAATCTCCTGAACAAGCTGAAAGACCAATCAAGAGCCCTCTTCAGGAGCTATCTTAATTTCCGCCCGACAGGGATGCTTTTAAGCTAGTGTAATCTAAATACAATATTTCATTTTCTACAGATGGATACTGAAAATTCTTTGGACGGAGCAAGTAAACGAAAAGGAAGTCTTAAAGAAAGTGACAACAGAAAGAAAAATTATATTCAAAATCAGGCAACGACCGCTGAAGTTCCTTGGACATGTGAAAGGAGGGCTTGGAGAATTTAACTCTCATGTGGCATATTGTGGGCAAGAGAGATAGGGGGATCTGTGACGTGCTTGTGTGAATGCATAGCAGAATAAGTGGGGACTTTTAGTAAAAAATAAGAGTCACGATCGTCTGAAGAAGAATATTTCATATTTTACACCATTAAATGCTGTAAAAGAAAATGTCTAATCTTTAGTGATTAGACTATTGCAAAACAATTGAACTTTTTAAAAAATTTCAAATAATAAAAAAGAACAATGATAGATGCAAGGGAAATAACTTCTTTGTTAAATCTAAGGGAGACAATCCAGAGCCTAATGTAAACAGAAGACATTTTATTTAAATTAAAAATATCCATATCTCTAAAAACAGTGTATTTGATGAGTAAGATAGTTACACATTTTAACTGGTTCCAGAAGTCAATCTCAGCTAAGTATAATAAATAAGAATGAACTTTACAACCTATCATGACGAGGTACCAACAAAAATGCTTCCTTTTTCCGAAATGAAAGCAGAAATACGGTACCAGCTGTTTAAAAAAATAAATGCCTCAAAAAATCAAGATATTATTAGATTTAAATGAAATTTTCAGTACTTATTTCATTCGAAAACTTTGTGGAAATATTTGTTGTGGGGTCAGTATCACCCGATTTCGATATCAAGTGTGTATTTTTTAATTTGGAAGGTGTTCGCGAAATCAAAAAACAACCATGAAGATTTCAATAAATAAAAAAAATATGTGGCATCAAATGTGTTTTTCCTGAAAATTCGTCCCGAAACTTACTAAAAATAATTCAATAAAACCCAGTAACACTAATAATAATAATAATAATAATAATAATAATTTTTTTTTTTACAATTTAATAATAATAATAATTTTTTTTTTTTTACAATTTTTTTTTTTTTTTTTTTTTTTGTCAGTGGAAAGTGTCATAATGCCATCTTTAACCTTAAGTCACTGGGCGGGACCCGGAAAGAAATGTGTAAACGCCAGAAATCAAAGGAAATAATAATAATAATAATAATAATAATAATAATAATAATAATATATAGTTGGCCATTTGTATTCGAGGATAGCCGTCTACTAGGACCGCTAGCCAATCCCTATTGCAGACGCTTGGTCAGGCGCATTTGGGTTTATTCAACACCCACTGAGCCCATATACTGCAGAAACTATGCTGAGCAAACTCTACTTACAGTTTCTGGGTAAGAGCGTGTTATCTCACGTGATCAACAATTTGAACAAAGCCAGCACGCTCAAACCCTCGGCCACGATGACTAGTGACTTTTTTTTAATTATTTTATAATAAAGACTTAATAACAAACCTAAAAAAAATATTTTTGATAATTATTGATTGCGTAATTTAATAAAACATTTTATTTCCGATTTGCCAGTAAAAAAATCTACACTGAATTTTTATTAAAAAAAGAATACTTGTTATTTTTCAATGCGATTTTGTGGGGAATTTAGCGACTCCCCAAATGGAGTTGTGACTGATAAACATAACACGAGACGATTGAACAGTTTAAAAAACGGCATATTTTGTATAAGTAATAAATTATACAACGAGAATGAGAAGAGTGAATTTGTAAAACATATTCCTATAGCAGTTAATGTCACAGCATCGGGGACAAAGTTGAAATACATCTTTTTGAAATTGATTGAAACACTTATCTGATGTTGATCATATTCTTCTTCCAATGACTGCTTGTCGAAATATTATTCAGGTTGCTCGTGGTTAGCACCGCCTGTATTTTGGAGGAGGCTGAAACACGTCCATTTAGTTCCCTAGTCTTGACACCCCTCACCTTTGGCGCCTAAAGTCACTTTGGGTCTTATCCATTGTTGCCAGATAAATGGACTCATCTCCTTAGCATCTTATCAACCAAGGGAAATAACCTATATTTTTCATAATTTTAAAATTCATCTCTTTGATAATCGTAACAAGAGTTTTTTTTTTAAATTAATTAAAAACGTGTTAAAACAATAAAAAAATGTCAAGTTTAATGTAATTTTCGTTTGTGAACATTTTTTTAAAGGAATCTCTTTTTCATTTTTAAAATCGTAAGATTATTTTTTATGGAATTTCAAAAAGGAAGTAATTCTGTGATTGTAATCAATTGACATTATCAATTCAGTATGTCTTTATCACCTTTTCCCTTTTTTTGTCGCATTAGTTTAATAAATACTTAAAAAAAAAGAATAATTGAAAAAGTCCTCAATAAAAGGATAAGTATTTTATGACATCAAACAAGTAAGAAAATAATCAAAACATAAAAGTAATGAATTAAACTCGAAAGTATTATTTAACTAGATTTTTCTTTCTTTCTTTTTTGCTTTTATTAACTCAAATTTAAAATATTAGGTTATGTCATAAATAATTTCCGTTTCTGTTTATCAACTTTATTTTAATAAAAGTAGAATTATATTTTATTTCACTATACGAGGTCTGTCAAAAAAGTACCGGGACTGGTGCTATAAAAATAAAACTACAACATATATGAATTCTGAATTTAATCTCCTTCGAAGTAGTTGCCTTCTGAAACAACACACATTATCCAGCGCTGTTTCCATAATAGACGCATTCGTTGCATTTTCTTGAATTTCATCGACGTCTTGAAATCTTGTTCCTTTCAAGTGGAATTTCATTTTTGGAAAAATGTCGCAAAGGGCGAGATTCAGGGAATATGGCGATTGTCAGACCCGGGGAATGTTGTCTCTTACCTCATAAATTGCTGCACAAGCCATGGTTACTAATGGAGCATCCGTGTTGTGGTGATACGAACACACTCTACACACTTTCGTTACCATAGCAACAGTCCCGATACTTTTTGATCAACCTCATATATTCATCATTAGTTACAATGACACGCAGCCACTTATCAGGCAGATTTCGGGTACCTTTTGAGTAAAATTCCGCAGAATTCAAGAATTCTAGAATATGGTTTCTATTAGAGAAAAATTTTCCCCATCAAAACATTTTTGCAGCGATCGTAAAAAGTAATAATCTCTTGGTGCAAAGTCAAGTGAATATGGCAGGTCTGGTAGAACAGCCAACCAAGTTCCAAGTGTTTTTCCTGTGTTAAATAACTTTAAATGCTTTGGCGTTGTCATATAGAAGAAGAAAACTTTTTTTCTATTGATGAACGCTGGGCTGTTTTCGGCGAAACTTTTATCGACCTGTTACAGCTGCTGGATGTATAAATGCGCATTTAGTGTTGTTTTATGAACACTAAATAAATAATACCCCGACGATCCCACCGCGCGCAAAGTATTATTTTTCTTCCTTGAAAACAAACCCTACTAAGATTTGGTTTGGTTTGTATCGTTTTACGGCATATCAACCTCAATGGTTTATTTATTGCCGACAAGATTTTATTTTGGTAATATTTTTTTTCAAAAAAATGTATTGCTTGTAATAATTTTTTTCTGAAAAAATTCATTGCTGGTATTTTTTTTTTACAAAAATGTATTGTTAGTATTAAAACCTAGTTTTAATCTTTTATACTGTTTTGACCCCAGTTAGGGGTTAACTATTTGCCCATAGCCGGGACCATAAAAGGCGGTAGTACCTCGAGTCAGGGTGGACCTGGGAACACCAGCAATTAAGAGGTGGTTCCACGCTCCTCAAAACCTCCTAACCAAAGGTCTTACTGTCGGATGTAGTTTATCGTCTTAACCCAGGACGAGACCCTACTAAGGATAGATCGTTTTATTTATAAACGATTCGCTCATAATTCGACAGCTTCAGTAAATTTACTATTTACTTATTTATTTAAAAAAAATATGTCGTTATTTTTCTTTTTACTTTAGTCGATTTAAAAAATCTTACTTTTTTTCCCCCAGGCTCACGGCTACTTGATGAGGGCGTCTCTGGGCGGTCATCGGTTAGCAACACTGGCTTTAGCACACAAACATAACAATGGACTAGACCGTGTGCCTTTCCACAGAGGAATTGCCTACAGTATGTAATCATTTTTCTTAATCCACATTAAAAATCTGTAAGGTGTGCCAAGGAATTGAGAACAAATTATAGCATAAAACAGAAATACCTTCAACAGAAAGGCATCAGTACATATATATATATATATATGTATGTGTGTATTTAGGCAGCATCTTTTCATTCATGCACGTTTCATTTATAGAAAAGTGTTGTCTATTTATTTTATGTAAAATTTTTTCGTAACGTCTGATAAGTTTAATATCATTATCGTTGAACGAAGAAAGAAATTCACAATATTGATCCATATTTTTTTTAATACAATCTAAGCTTTCGGCTTACATAAGCCATCATCAAAGATGTCAATTACAACATATTAAACAATATACGGACAATGACAGACTATCATCACTGTCGTGTCCGTATATTGTTTAATATATATATATATATATATATATATATATATATATATATATATATATATTTGAAATTGTCTACAGATTTCAGTAAAAAAAAAGGTTTATTCAATAAAACTGCTTTGAGGTCGTCTTCGAGGTAGAATATGATGTTTCTGCATGTCAGTGTGTTCTCATTCATGCTGCCAACCACGCCCAAAATAGCGTTTTTCAACAAGAGCTTACAGTGGTTAGAATGTTCACCTTCTTACCATGAGGCCCGGGTTCGAATCTAACCATGGTCAATTTGTCAGGAAGGAATCTCACCTTTGTCGATATATTAGGAAGGTGACTCGATTTATGTTATTGATTTGGGGGTGGTGGTGGTGGTGGTGGCGATCTTTGCGGCACCTTTGGAAAGTGCCTGTAAACCATACCACTGGTTGATCTAAGCCTTTTGAGTGAAATTGGTTGAGGAAACTATTTTGGGATCTGTCGATGGTTGTTTTAGCATAGCACGAAGTCACTAGTCATCGGGACCGAGGGTTTGAGCATGCTGGCCTCGTTCAAACTGTTGATCACGCCAGATAATGGGATCCCTCCTAATAATTGTAACTAAAGTCATCTCAACATAGTTGCACCTTAAACCAGAGGTCGGCTCTGTGAATGTTGAAAAAAAAAAAAAAACAAATAAAAACCCAGATATACCTGAACAGGTTTCATTAATAGGGATTAGCTAGTCGTCCTAATAGACTGGCATCTTAGGATAAATGCTCTCATTATTATTATTATTATTGTAGTATTGTTGCTGTATGTGTGTGTCTCATTGTCTCAATTTTCTGTATCATACTGAAAGAACCCATACCAATGATCTTGGTACGTTTGTAAGAGAAATAAGTATGAGCTCTGGTAAAAAAAACAATTGTAATATGAGCACTGGTAAAAATGTTTAGCAAAGACATTAGGTCTATAATACCCAGAAATTCATACATATATGTCCTCAAGGACACATGGCATAGTGGATACAGACGTTAGTTAGATCCAATGACAGGACCCAAAGAGTGTCACTACCTGGTAAAGGCGGTGGGGAAATTGGGGAGGGGAATTGAATTGGTGTTCGTACATATGATCGTAAAAGATACCGAGAAAAATGGCCGGTGTTCTGTACCGCTCCTGTAAGCGCCTGACCTCTAACTTTGCAAGAACCAGACACATGGCACAGTGAATAAAAGCGTTGGTTAGATCCAGTGACAGGACCCAAAGAGTGTGAGTTCAATACCCGGTTAAGGCAGTGGAAAACTTTGAGAGGGGAATTAACAGGAGATAACTGACATCCATCAAACATAGCACGTGGAAGTAGAACAGTCTACCCCAGTGAGCGAAATAAAGTGTTCAGTTCGACATTCCAACCACCTGAAGAAGGCTGGAGCGTACAACGGCCGAAACGTTGTAATAAATATGGCGACAAAGATGTGGACAATAGCCGAATAATGTAAATAGTGAGAAATAAGTATTTCAAAATTTGGTGCATGTCGCGTAATATTAAGTTAGGTCATCTTCCATTTATGGCTAACTGAAGATCTATTCTCAGATTGCTAGTCTATTTTGTAATATTAACCACATTTCCTTTTTGTTTGATTCTCATCTAGTAAAACGAGCTTTTTGATTGCGTAGCAAGTGGATGCAAAATAAACATGTGAATAAAAAGAGTGACTTGCATTAGATCATTTATATGTTGCTCGAAGTTCGGGGTAAAGTGTCTTCAGTATTCGATGTACCATTTCGCTTAAGATAATCACATAATTCTTTGAGAAATAATAATAATAATATAAAA
>CAHIKZ030000188.1:812500-842500 GCA_903632075.3 Acanthosepion pharaonis | reverse complement strand
TTTATTATCTTTAATTTTCTTCAGAAATATTTCTGCAAGATGTCCTCTGGAAGACTTTTCTCGTCATTTTGTTTTTCAGGTTCTTACTGAATCAATCCGTCTTACCGATGACAAAGTCCTGAAGGAGGTGACTGACGAAGAAGGCGACATTTTTATGTGGCTGAAGCACCAAGCAAAGCAAGGAGTTCTTTCAGCACAAGTGAGGATACCAAATTCATGCCTCCTTTTTTTCTTTTTTCTTTTATTTTTTCTTTTCTTTTCTTTTTTCCATTTTTCTTTCTTTTTTCGTTTTTGCTTTTCTTTTAGTCGTTTTTCTTTTCTTTTTTCGTTTTTCTTTTTTTATTTTATTTTCCTTTTTTCTTTTCTTCTTTCGTTTTTCTTTGCTTTTCCGTTTTTTCTGTTCTTTTTCGTTTTTATTTTCTTTTTTCATTTTTTCTTTTGTTTTTTCGTTCTTTATTTTCTTTTCGTTTTTTTTTCTTTTTTCCGTTTTTCTTTTTCATTTTTCCTTTCTTTTTTCGTTTCTTTTTTCTTTTTCTTTTCTTTTTTTCGTTTTTTTCGTTATTTCTTCTCTTTTTTTCTTTTCTTTTCTTTTTTTTTTCGTTTTTCCTTTCCTTTTTAAGTCGTTACGCATTTCTTATCGGTAGACTTGGCAAAAAGGCTATTTGCCTGGGATTTTTTAAAGCATTTCACCTCAAGCAAGGCGGGATGCCACTAGCACGCAGGGGGTCACAGAAAATGAAAACTGGGTATAGATGGAATTTAGGATAAAAGATGAACGGGATTCTAGAAGATAAAAGATGACGACTGACACTGCATTTAAATTTTTGTAGTTTTCATGAAAGCAAGTAAACGGAAGACAGTTCCGAGGCGGGAAGTGCGAGAAAAGATTAGAATTGGCATTTACATTTAACTATTTCAACATTATACGGGTGTTGCCGATATGCCAATCTAGTAGAACGCTTAAATTCACGTAGTCTGAGCACCAGGGGAAAAAAAAAGCTCATCAGAGGGTTTGCCATGTAAATATTTGTAGAAAAGACAGAAGGATGACAATCACGTCAGTGAGAAAGTAACTGAAGGCAAGATGCCTGGTCATGATCGATTACATTACAGATCCTTCTTTGAATTTTGTCAAGAATCTCGAGATGAATAGCAAGAGCAGCAGACCAGATATGGCAGCAGTATTCAATTCACGGACGAATGGTAGATTTGTAAATATACAAGATGGACACTGATGAGAAAAACCTGGCACGATACAGTGACCCAAATTCCCTTGCAGTAGATGCAGCTATTGTTTCAATGTAGTTGCTCCATTTCAAGTCAGTTGAAAATGTGAGGCCAAGAAGGCGCAGTGTGTTGCTGTCCAGGAGTTTAGCATTAGATATGCTGATGGCAGACAGGAAAGTTTCTCTTTGGTTAAATGAGAGCAGTTTCGTTTTGGAGGCATTAAGATTTACTATTCCTGACCCAGGTAGCTACTGATGGAAGGTTCTTTTCAATAGCAGCTGACAGTTTCATTTTGTCAGTTCTGACGGGTTTGTTATTGATACAGGAGTGAATGGCAGTTTCATCTGCATAAATGCCTACTTGGGAACTGATGGCACCAGGAAGGTCATTGATGAAGATCAGAAACAGTGTAGGACCCAGGGTCCCTTGGGCACACAGCTGTGTTCGCGTGAAAGGATCTGGAGGCGAGCCCATTCAAAACGACCTTCATTTCACGATTTGATAGAAACGATTGGATTAAATCAAACAATCGTCCTGTAATACTTTAGCTTACGTAGAAGACCAACATGCCAAACCTGTCAATCGCTTTCGTGATATCTAGAGCCGCAGCTCGTGTTTAGCCGTTATTATCAAGAACTTGATATACATATTCAGTGATGGCACATCAGCGGTAGACATGGCAAAACGGAAGCCATATTTTTTTGTCAGAGAGTAGGTCGGGATAGGTAAGAAGCTTAATCACTTCAGCATTGATTAAAGCCTCAAATACTTTGCCGACAAGCTAAAAAAAGTCTAACAAGGCGATATTTAGAGGGGTCAGACAGTTACCCAGAGTTCTTAAGAACAGGAACTACAGAGGAGGACTTCCAATAAGCTGTAAAGCAGGAAGCAGCGAGGCAATGCTTGTAGTTTCGAGAGAAGTGGAAGCAGCCCGGGAGCACATTTCTTAAGGACGACGACTGGGATCCCATCACCTCCACTTGCCTTATGGGAATCTAATTTAGAATTGATGTCTGAGACCAGTGACGGGGTTATGCATATATAACTCAGTAGAGTTTCTGTCCTATCGACGAAATCAGGTGTGCGTACTTCAAATGAGTCGAGTGTTGATTTGGAAGAGAATTTCCGAGCAAAGCACTCGACTTTATCTGCTGTAGATGTCAGGACTTCAAATTGATTTAATAGTAGAAGGGTTGAGGATCTGCTATCGTTCAGCCCACTCTTGTAGTGCCGCCAATGATTTCTAGAACCGAACCTGCGAGATGCTATACGTTGTTTCATTCTATCGGCAAACAGTAACTACGCTTTTTTGAGGAGACGCTTGCACTCGTTACGAGCAGAGACAAAGAGACGTCTGTTGCAATCAAATGTGTCGCTTTACTACAGCCTGAAGAAGTGATTCCTGTGGATTATAGTAGCCGAGCATGCAGCAAATGAATTCGATTTAAATTTTCCTATTTCCTTGCTGGATTGAAATCATCGATGCCGGCTTTTACCATGAGGAGACATTAGACGCGCATTCGTGAACAGAATGATTAAAAATTCAATTCCAAGGAACGCCACGAAAGAAATCACGGAACGAGTCCCAATCCGCTCGTTGAAACAGAAAGATATTCTGTTGGTAGGAGGTTCTTGGCTGGTGGGGGAGAGGAAAGCGATGTTTGCAGACACTACCTCAGGATCGGAGTTGCCAAGAGGGTAGAACTGCATGGTACGACATGGTTCATGGACAGAGGTAAAAAAGGGATCTAAAAGAGAAGCGTGTCCATCAGGGTTACTAGAGAAACGCGTGGGTAAGTCCCCCACTTGCAGGAGAAATTGAGTGATTGGGAAGTTTAGGGTTTGGATGTCAGCGAGTTAATTGGTAGTGTTTAAAGCACCTGACATGGTGGGCATTAAAGTCATCGAACACAAATATATTTGCAAACCAGTGTAGGGAGATGGCCTTGTGTATATTATCAGAAATACTATCTAGCACGCAACAGTCTTGAGAGGAAGGGGAACGGTAGAGAAAGAAGAGATAGCTAAGTTTAGAAGAGAGAGACGGAGACACATGTAAGAAACGTCTGGAGATTCAAGAGGGAAATGTTCGTGGACATAAATTCCCAGGACATGCATGTGAACTTCCTAAGGAAAGGAAGATGGTCAGGAATCGAGAAATCAGAAGAGGGGATTAAAAAGTTAGGATGTCCGGAGACTTTTCGAAGAGGACGGTTCCACACTGCAGAAGTTGGTACGAATACCATGAATGTTGTCGAGCTGGTTTAGTTTTATATCTTTAGTTTCTTATAGTTATGGTGTGTTAATTTGGTAAGGAAAGGCCTAGACTAGTAGTAGCAGTCGGTCATCTAATGTAACATGTGCGGGAAGGGAACTGGCGCAGACTGCAATATAGTGTGGTTTCGGGGTTGCCCACTTGAGGTGCTTGCAGGGACACCATTCCATGTGCGACATGTCACTGCAAGAACCCCGATATTATGCGACTGTTGATCAGAACAGCATCTCAAGACGCTACGCAAGAGTTCGGGCTCCACTACAAGACGGGAACAGCAACCAGAAAACTGTCAACCCTGTAGCCTCAGTATGAAGAGATGCTATCACCACCCACACATATCACAAAAAGTTAATGACTGTACTACTATTAAGGTCCGAGAAAAGAAAAGTAAATGAGTACTCTTTATTAAACAGGAAACAAGGGATAGTTGCCAATCTCATAGTACGTTTAGATTCATGCAATTCAGGCATCAAGGAGGAAAGTGCATCAAAATAATTGCCATGAATATATTTATAGAAAAGTTAGAGACAAGTGACATCACGGCGGTGGGAAAGTGACTGAAGTTGAGATGCCAGGTCAAGTCCGATTAAATTACAGACCCTAATTTGGATCTTATTGAGAATCTAGAGATAAACAGCATGAATACCAGACCAACTTATAAATGTGCAAGATGGATTCTAGCGAGAAAAAAGACAAGACACTTTGAACTTAGGAATTGATTCAATATAATCATTCCATTTCCTGATGGTACCATTATTAAAGTCCGAGAAACGAAAAGGAACCGGGTACTCCATCTTAAACAGGAAAATTATAATAGGTTTAATTCTTTTTCAAACGTGAAGAAGGTCACGTTTGAAAAAGAATTAAACCTATTATAATTTTCCTGTTTAAGATGGAGTACCCGGTTCAATTAGATATGGGGATCCTAAGATTCACTTAAAATAAGACTATTTTTGCCATAATTTGCCTGCCATATTTGTCACGAGCGCCACCAGCTTCGAGTAACGCTGTCAAAAGAAATTAATGATGAAGTTATATGTAATATTAAACTTTATGTATGACAGTGAATGAAGAAGAGACTTGAGGCAACGGAGATGTTCTACAGAAGGATGATGAGAATGCATCTAGCTATTTCAAGAGTCAAAAGATGAGACCTAGTAGCTAATCTAGTAGCACTTTTAAATTCATGCATTGGAGACATCAATAAGGAAAATGCATCAGAACAATTGTTATGAAAATATTTCTAGAAAAGAAGCGCCGTCATGGCGGTGAGAAAGTGGCTGAAGTCGAGATGCCAGGTCAAGACTGATTAAATGACAGACCCTAATTTGGTTCTTGTCGAGAATCTAGAGATAAACAGCAAGAACATCAGACCAGATATGGCAGCAATATTCAATGCGCGGACGAATGGCAAATTTATAAATGTGCAAGATGTATTCCAGGGATAAAAAAACAAAAAACAAAAACAAACAAACAAAAAAACCCTGTCTATCAAGACACTGTGAACTAGCAGTAAACGTAGGAAATGATTCAATATAATCATTCTACTTCCTGTCAGTGGGAAATGTGAGACCAAGAAGATGCAAACAGTTACTCTCCTGGAGGTTAGCATCAGTCATACTGATGGAAGGCAGATGAACTTCTCTATGCTGATTAAAAAATAACATGTTGAGTTATAGTGTTTAAATATGAAATATGTTTTGGAGTAAAGGTCACTAAAAAAAAGAAAAAAGTTAATATTTCAATAAATAGATATTTTGAAAAACAGCTTTTCACTAGAAATAATTAAAAGAATTTTCAAGAAAAATATAGAACTATGAAACAAAATTAGTACATAATTCTAACATTTATCTATACTTAAATTTTTTTTTCCAATAAAGAACGATTTTATATATTTTTTTCCTTTTGTTAAGCAACACGTCGGTCGCGCTTTGTACTGGGGTGCGCAGGGACTAAGACGAAACATGGACGCAGCCATAGAATATTTCCGAATGAGCGCTGAGACAGAAGATCCGACCGCTATGTATGATTACGGCGTTGTGCTAATGAGGGTAAGTGCTTTTTTTTACGGCTATTCAAATTTGGAAATATATTTATTGAAATCATATGCATTTATATTTTAAATATATTTGCATTTATTCCAAATACAATTGCTGCAATTCAAAGAATAAAAGACTTTTGTTCCAATTTACTTCTCTCGTCAGTCGATTTGCGATCCGGCAAATTCTATAGCGATACTCTAAGAGGATCTTAGATGCGGCACAAGGCAGAAAGTGTGGAGCACCAAGAGGGCCGAACTCACTACTCAATCGTAACTGATCTAGAAAGACAAGCTTGCTAACCATTACATCACGTCGATGTGCTCCAAAATGATTTAAGAGATTCAGTTCCTACTGCTTTTGATTGGAAGAAATATATTGACAGTAGAAATTAAGTTTTTCACATGATTCATAAATTCTTTTGTAAAATTCAGGTGTCAAATTTACACCGTGAAAATTGGAGATACCAATAATATAATGCAATATAACATCTTCTCTTGACAATAATTAAAGAGGCATTTTTGCTTTGTTACAGGTTCAAGGAACGAAATATATATATTCTTTTAAATAAATGTAGTTTAGATGTGGCAAAAGGCCGAAAGTGTGGAGGTTCGAAGTCACTACTTAATCGTAAATTGATCTAGAAAGACATGCTCTCTAACTATTATATCACGTCGAAGTGCCCCAAAAATGATTTCAGAAATGTAGCTCAGATTTAGCAAAAATTAGGAGACATCTAGCGATGATTGAAATCACTACTGAGTCGTACATTGATCTAGCGAGAGAAACTTGCTAACCATAAACCCAAATCGAGACTTGAGGAAATAATATCTACACTTTCTGACCATATTCAACATTTTTCTATTTTAGCTTTGATCCGTCTTTTGATTAGTTAATCAAGACATACCCACAAATGTATTTTTTAATTTAGGAATTTTGGTTTTTCCCGCCCCTTTTTAACTCCCAAATAAGCTACCGATTTGTTTTCTGATTTCCCAAGTAAATCATTTTCATCATAAGTTACCTAACATCGCCTGACAAGGGACAATTTTTACAGTTCCGAAACACGGAAATGTTTGTGTAGCGATGTAAAATATTATAATAAATATATTATAATAATATTTCGGTCTACATTGTATTGAGCACTTTTTATAAAAGAAAATGTTAAGAACTGTGGATTTTAATCTCTCTGTTTTTCTCTGTCTCTGTCTGTCTGTCCGTCTCTCTCTCTCTATATATATATATATATATATATATATATATATATATATATATATATACACACACATACATATTTTTTATCTAAATTGCTAAAGCTATACCACCCCTCTTCTTCCTCCGAAAACTCTAAGTACATCTCTTTTCTTTTATTTCCCCTTTTTTTTTTTTTTTGCCTTTTTCTCCTTCCCTTTCCACATATCATTTCTGTTGAGTTGACCGATTGAATAGGTCAATGTCCGATCATTACCCCCTCCTTCCTCAATATTAAGTATTATAATAGAAAGAAATATAAAAATAAATTTTAAAATTCTCCCTTCCCTCTCTAAACTCGACCATGTATCTCACACCATTCCTCGCCACCTTCTATAAGCTTAATACTGCCCGTCATAAGTGTAAATTTTAATTTCATTTTTCGTTTCACCTTTTGAAAGTGATGTCTGAGGATCCAGAGAAAATTAAAAGTCCCTGGTGAAATAAACTATTACAATGGAGCCTTAAAGTGGTCTGCTTTTCTTTAAATTATTAGCTCTGAATTAACATTGAGCTCTCAGGATTTCATCCTACTTGAGATTATCCATACAGATTACCAAGATTTTCGTTACTCATATATATATATATATATATATATATGGAGTGGTTTCACAGTGGAGGCATGTATTTGTACTAAGTCGGTCCTAAAAAAAGGTTCAACGTACAAAACGTTAGGAACTTCATATAATAGGTAATGACGCAGAGAAATCTAGTGGTGGTCGCTGATACTTTAGTATCCGACTAACGGTCGTCCGGCATCGACTGACTGACCGAACCACTGAGCGACTCCTACTACTCCTATTTATTATAGGTGGGAGAGTCTATTAACAATAGAATAGGCGTGTTCCACTATATATATATATATATATATATATATATATATATATATATATATATATATATATATATATATATACTCTTCGCAGATGCGAATTGAGTCACTGTCGGTCACTGGGCTTGTTTCTAAGCTTAATCTCCGCCTGACACCAATTCAGTCGGATTTCGATCCTAGCTAGAGGCAACCGGATGTCTAGCCACACTGATGAGCTGCGAAACAATCTGTCTGTGGATGACGTTATATATATATATATATGTTCTCTTTTAAATAAATGTCAAAGTTTTATTAAAATCCAGTAAATGGATTTCGGGAGATTTTTTATTAATTGGACGTGTTTTTATGATTCCCAAATTAGAGAGTATTTTAAACGCAAATATCACAGGTTTTAATTGAAATGTGCGAATAATATTTACATAAGAATTAGTTCCTCCTCTTTTGATCGGCAGAAATATATTGACAGTAGAAATTAAGTTTTTCACATGATTCATAAATTCTTTTGTAAAATTGAGGTGTCAAATTTACACCGTGAAAATTGGAGACACACATTAATAATATTATTCAACATAGCATCTTATCATGACAATAATTAAAGAGGCGTTTTTGCTTCGTTACAGGGTCAAGGAACAAAGAAGGACATCTCGCAAGGACTTCACCAAATCAAAAAAGCGGCTGAAAAGGTAATTTATCTAAAAAAAAGATTTTCCCATCATGTTTTTTTTTAAATTTGAAAATTGTCTCTTTTAAACTCATCCGACTGTATTTTGTAGATTTTTTCATATTAGAGGTGACCAAAGGACAGCCCGATCTAAACTGTATGGCTAATTATTTATATCACAATCATTTTAAATGTCGCATTTGGTTTGGTGCTCCTCATATATAATTAGAGATTCTTGACAAAATCTAAAGAGGAATCTGCAATTTTATTAGTCCCGACCTTGCATCTCGGCTTCAGTCATTTTCCCAGCGCCGTAATATAGCTTCCCTCTGCCTTTTCTATAAATATTTTCATGATAATTCTGATGAACTTTTCTCAATGAAAAAATAGAAATATGAATTTAAGCGCCTTTCTTGGTTGGCAAGAAGTTTTCATCAATTTACAGTTGAGTTGGCTAGATGCAATCGTAAATTCTATGCAAAAACGTCTTGTTTTTTTTCTTCCGGCTTCTTGCTTCCAAGTCTCCTTTGATCTTCAAAAATTTAAATGCAGTGTCTATTATTATCATGTGTCTTCTTAATTCTTGTTTGTTTTTTCTTGTTCTCTTTCCTTAATAGTGTTTCTTTCTCTCATATTCTCTAATACTTAGTAACTCCTTGCGTCTTAGTGGCCATATTGCTTTCCTTTGAGTGAAATGATTAAAAACCCCTGAGAGAAGAGATGGAATCATGCTTTCTTCGATGGTATTTGTACGAAAGTAAACGTAGGTATTAAGGCTGTAATTTGCAATGATGGGGTCTTGGAGAGAATGCAAACAAGGAGGAAGCTTATGCTTACGATAAGGAAGAGGCAGATGAAATTTCTGGGACACGGGATGAGAAAGGAGGCTTTTGGAAGGCACCTTTTGTTATTCTAATGTGCATTCCGATTTCGTTGTCACATTTTTCATTCTCTGTTAAAACACTTTCCAGATATTCAAGTTTTAGCACATGCTTGATTCTGACACCTCTAAATTGTACCTCACATCCAGAGATGATCCTCTTGGCTGACAACCATATATTGTATATTCTTACAGTTAATGATTAGTCCTTTCTTCTATCTTTCTTTTACTATTTTCTTGCAGTTGTTGAAGTTTATTTGTATATATGACATCAAAACGGTGTTATTCGTGTGTCTTATATCGATAAGATTGTACCTATCAATAAGTACTAATAGGATTTATATTTGGCTGGCATAGTCTTATTTGTTTAGTATTTACTTATGTGATTTTTGAATGTCTTATAATTGTATGTATAACATACATAACAGATTGACACCCAAATACTCTGAAATGTTTTTATTGGATTCCCAGCACGAATGTTAAGCAGCACAGCATACTGTTTCGAATTTCTAGTGCAGTGAATTGCATCATGGGACTATTTTTCTCACAGACGGTGCCCAACTGATTTTGCTCCGCTCCGCAAGTTGACAAAATCAAAAACAATTAACCTGCATGCATGAAATTAAAAATATAAAATGTCGACAATGTATTCATCACACCCTATATTTTTTTTATATATAATCAAATATCTTTAAGAAATTGCTTACCTGTCCTATAGAAAATTGTATACCTGCTATGTAAACCTTTTAACAGGATACGACCACATCAACAGAGACTTCTTGTACCCATCCATTAGAAACCGCCTTCCAAGTTCTGAATCCACTGAATATCTAATTTTTTTAAAATCATTTTAACTTAGGCATGGCAATAAAGCCACTAAGACGCAAAAGGATACTACATGCTAGTGAATATAAGAAAATGATATAGTGGAGAGAGAACAAATATACACCGTGTGCAAATTAATTGAAACAACCTCTGGAGTGACAGGGTGTAATCGATTTCTATTTTTTTCCCTAGATTAGGTCATTTGCAGTGGTGTGCAGTAATATGAATCTATTTTCGAGGTGTATGATGAAATTTGTTTGGCCTTTAAAAATGCTGCGTCATCCGTGCTTATATCAGATTATCATCACACCCAGACACTTATGTCTCGAGTGTCGATTAGTTGTCTTACGGCCATTGTCTGCGATGGAAGCGTACGCAAACTGTAACGCTGCACGAACACAATCGTAAACCTTGCCAGTGAGCAAATCAAAGTACTATCGACTGGCGCGTAAACTCTTCTGATTTAAATCCAATCGACAATCTGTGGTCAATCTGCAAGGAAAGACTTTGTGGAATGGACATACGAAGTACTAACATGTGCACTGGGAATTGTTTCATTGGGAAAATACGGGAGTATTCGTTTTGTTTCAATTATTCTGCACAAGGGTATAATCTTGTATAAGTAAGTTGATAGACAAAGGGTTGCGTTATTTTGACGCATACTTGCTTTTTTGCTGTCAATAGTGACAAAAGGCAATAGGTTCAGTTCAGTTTATGATTTTGAGGTTGTAATCATTGTAATAATATGTAAATTTAAGAGTGTGATCAATTGTACCTGGACGAGTATCAAGTTGGCAATGTTTCTTTCTGGATGCTGTTCAAACCCATAGAAGCAAGGTTGCTTCAGCATGCAGCTGAATGCCGTCAAAGATGTCGCATAGAGACAAACCTCCTCTACAGTCATTCAAGATCTTTTTGGATACCATACTTGCCTAAAAATGGATCGTTGGCCTGAACAACCATGAAGATAACCGAAAGCCTGCAACTATGACGGCGAAGACGACGTAAGCAGACAATTTTCTCACATACCATAGGCTAAGGGAAATATGGTTCTGCAGAAGGATTCTTAGAATACTATTGATGGAACATGTGAGAAATGTGGAAGTTTTTAGGAAAAGAAAAAGAAAATTTTACTTAGAATTAGAAAGATATAGCTGAAATTTCTTGGACACAAAATGAGGAAAGAGGGCTAGGAGAATTTGGCACTAACAAGACATATTACCGGGAGGACAGATAGAGAGAATCAGTGAGTCATTTACCTGATGAATCTGTCTAAATGGATAGCTAGACATGGACTGGGAGGGGATGTACGTAGTTAAATATTGCTTAGATCTATAAAGAATAAGAAGTTGTGGGGAGCCATGTCCTGAAGTTACACAAGGTGAAGAAGAATTTTGCTAAAACATTTCTTTTGGCTATGACGTGGTTATACTTTCTACTACATCCAGAAAGAAAATCAAATGGCATACTCAAAACTGAAAATCTTAGAAAAAGTCTTTTGGCTAACGTTTCTGTAAAATACGGATCACATTTATTTGTGTTTAAAAAAAAAACAAATGAATGTGGTCCGTATTTTACAGAAACGTTAACCAACAAGTTTCCTTTTCTTAAATTGATTTTGGGCGCGATAAGTGTGCACCATCCTGTCTTGATTCACAGCCATCTTGAAGCGGCTTCTTTTGCCTTAGTGATTGCTTTGATGGTATTCGAATTTTTAACTGGCCTGAGAGTTCCTTCATTTCTGCATCGCTTCCCACTCTCTAACCTTTGCGTCCGCATTCTTTCAATAGCTTCGAGTACTTTGCCCTCTTCCTTCCCATTAGAAGCCTCTCCATATGTATAATGTTTTTGTCAGGAATCTGACACTTGTATAAGAGTTGATAATTCTATTTGTTGTTCCAGAAACCCAACCTTAATATTAACTGAAACTTATGTAAAATATGTAATTATTAGTGTTGTTCTTATGGCCAGGAAAGAAAGAGTTATGTCCCTTTATAAATAACCTCTAAAGTTTTTAAGAGAGAACTCATCCTTAACAAAAATCGCTTTTATTACTGATAACTCATGTAAAAGTTGATTTTTTTTCAATATCACAGAATTAAAATCAAAACGCTGAGAATTACATAAATTAAATATACTCTTGAGAAATTGAAAATTCTGTGTGAAATTAAAATTGTCACAGTAGTTTTAGAATTTTCTTGAAAAATAATTTCATTAATATAGCTTTATTCATTTATTAATCTTTTTTTTAATTTTTTGATGAAACTGACACTCAACATGTTTTTGGAAAAATCTCATCTCTGAAGATGGTTATTAAAAAGCTATAGAAGCTTTCAACGAGAAAATTAGGAAATTCAACTTGTTCAGCGATGGACTATTACACACACACGCGTATATATATATATATATATATATATATATATATATATATATATATATATATATATATATAAATTTCATTAAATAATATAGACAAGTCTTGTCTATTTATTTTATGTAAATTCTTTTCATATCGTCTGATAAGCTTAACAACATTATCATTAAAAGACGAAAGAAAGAAGGAGATGTAGAATAACAATACAATAAACGACACTTACCGGCGTAAGAGTTCCAGCTAGCGTCCAGCTGGCAGACAAAAATAAAGCAGGTTGTAACTTAATACAAACCCCGCAAACTAACTGAAATTAAGCTGGTATTTATATAGAAATACTTCCACTCAGGTACCAGCAGCCAATCAAAGCCCAAGCAATGGACTATCCCACTTTAGCATAATGAGACGCTCCATTGCACCATAAATAACTCTCTTCCTTGGACGATGAATTCCACGGGGAGCCAACCCTGACATACAAGCGTAAAGCCTCCCACAGCTCGGACGACTTTTCTTGATGGAATGAGGTTGTTGATAGTGAGCCCCATATTCAGAAGGTGCTTAAGTCCCCCGAGACATATGGTGGCCCCACTGTCAGGAAAGATTGTCATCCTAGTGCTGTGATTTCTGGGGATATTCTTAATTTGTCTGGGATCCGGTTTTGGCGAAAATGGAACAACATATGCCTCAATTTCCCTTATCTGACCTGTGTCTTTAGATGTATACGTGCCTGTCGTTTGATTGAATGTGATGTGGGATAAGTGTGTCCATGGCGGCTTCATTAGCCTCTAGGCTTTTCCTGACCGCTTGAGCTGGTTTCTTAGCCCGGCATACCCTCGATAAGTGATTGGGCTTCCCACAATTACTACATGTTTGTCCCCATGCTGGGCATTTTAGCCGGCGTGATTCAGTTCCTGAGGAGCCATGCTGGTGGCTGCCACAACCTAAAGCAAGCCTGGTGGTTTGATTTAACATTGCAGTTGCAATAGGTACTGGTACGGATCGCCTCGTTGGCTTGTGGTGAACCCTTCTGTCTGCGGTATGTTGATAGCAGAGCAGCAGCTGTATCTGAAGCACTGGCCATTGAGGTTTGGTCCCGCAATGCTGATTCAAATGCCTCAGCATGACGGATATTTTGTTCAAGGGATTTAAGTGCCCCAGCTTTGGCCAGTAGGTCAGCCTGGAGTGTGTCATTTGCTATTCCACGGATGATCGAAGGTGTGAAAAAAGGCTCCTTCGATGTCAGAGTCATAGAGTAGGGTGTCATCCACGATTTTTACTTTGCGGGGGATGTCTTTTATTACTTCATCATACCTTCGGGTGTAGGCATCGCCAGATGCTAGGTAACCTTGTGGCATCCTCAGGTACATGAACCTTCCCCATTCTGTGATGAAGGTGGTGAGTGGCTGGGACTCTTTATCTAAGGGGATGGAATGATATCCATCAACAGCATCCAACACTGTTTTCTTTTGTTTAGGTGGCACTTGTAGTGCTAGCTGGAATGGTGACCCTGTATGGTGTGTTTCCCGTTTGCACTGTGAATTCAGGTGTTGGTAGTCTATGGTTCTGAGGCGGACAAGGTAACTTTGTATTGGCTCATCAGCATCCTGAGACATGGAGGCAAAAGCAAGGCGATGGACAATAGGACTTGACCTCTGGGTGACCAACACTTCTACCATGTCAAGTAGATTATCTGGATCAGTGGTAAAGAAGTCAGGGTGTGTGTTGATTATGGCGTTTTGCACAGCCTCATCAGCACAATTGTATAGGTGAATATTAGCTTGGGAGTTTGGCATATTTGTCATCTTGGTAAAGACATCCCAGTCAATTCGGAACTTCCTGAATTGCTGTGGTGTCATCTCGAGATTGAGATGAGGAGGCTTGGCTGCTAGTGCCTGAATGCGGGTTGTCTGGGTGGCGGATTCCTTAGCCTGCTTAATGATACACAGGGCTTCTCCCATTAATGTGACTCCCAGCTCCTTAAGCATAGATCGATCCAGCATTTGAAGGCTCTCGATTGTCAGCTTCTCGTCCGCAAACCTTGTTGCATGAGTTTTGGCCGAGTCGGTGGATATGCCTGCTTCAATGAAGAAGAGTTCCCAATTTTCAGGTGTCATAAATCCTGTTCGCAGCGCCATGTTGAACAATACGTGGTCAATATAAACACTCAGTTGTGGAGCAAGCTGAGTGAAGACTGATTCAACATTGAGGAAGAGAGTTATTTATGGTGCAATGGAGCGTCTCATTATGCTAAAGTGGGATAGTCCATTGCTTGGGCTTTGATTGGCTGCTGGTACCTGAGTGGAAGTATTTCTATATAAATACCAGCTTAATTTCAGTTAGTTTGCGGGGTTTGTATTAAGTTACAACCTGCTTTATTTTTGTCTGCCAGCTGGACGCTAGCTGGAACTCTTACGCCGGTAAGTGTCGTTTACTGTATTGTTATTCTACACATATTAATACATGTTTTAATCCTATCTAAGCTTTCGGCTTACATAAGCCATTATCAAAGATGACAATTACATTACAATATATTAAACACTACACGGGCATAACAATAATGAAAGTCTGTTTTTGTTTGCATGAAAGAATTCCAAGCAACGACAAAATCGTGCATACTAGACGCTGAAAGCGAAAATCGCACCGCAGCCCATGAAGTCACATATGACCACGCGAGAGTGAAAACAAGAAGTATTAAGTATGGGAAGCCGTTGGTATATCCACAAATATATATATATATATATATATATATATATATATATATATAGTTACTTCGATTTCAGTTCTTGATATTATTTTAGGGTTTGTTTTTTTACTTTCTCACGTGGAGGTTTCGATCACTGCTAGATTAAACTATCTTCAGGATGGCACTCGATTCCCAATTAAACAAATAAGGAATGTAGCAGGAACAGTCTCCAACAGTTGTTGTGCTTTTTTTTATTTTTTATTATCTTTCTTTTATGTCCCATCCCATTCTTTCATTCTTTGATCGTTTATTTCTTCATCTCTGTGTCAACCACTCTCATCGTTTTCTTTCTTTTTTCTTTCTTTCTTTCTTTCTTTCTTTCTTTCTTTGATCTTCTATTTCTTCATCTCTGTGTCAACCACTCTCATCGTTTTCTTTCTTTTTTCTTTCTTTCTTTCTTTCTTTCTTTCTTTCTTTGATCTTCTATTTCTTCATCTCTGTGTCAACCACTCTCATCGTTTTCTTTCTTTCTTTCTTTTCTTTCTTTCTTTCTTTCTTTCTTTCTTTCTTTGATCTTCTATTTCTTCATCTCTGTGTCAACCACTCTCATCGTTTTCTTTCTTTCTTTCTTTCTTTCTTTCTTTCTTTGATCTTCTATTTCTTCATCTTTGTGTCAACCACTCTTATCTTTTTCTTTCTTTCTTTCTTTCTTTCTTTCTTTCTTTCTTTCTTTCTTTCGTTGATTTTCTATTTCTTTATTTCTTGGTCTACAATTTTTGTCTTTTTTTCTTTCTTTCTTTCTTTGCAGCTACCATTTTTTCTACATTTTTTGTATCTTCTCAAATATAGAATTAATCATATAAAAAGAACAAAAATAAAGTAGAAACTAAAACAAAATTAACCAACCAAACAAAAACATCAAAAAATATATTCGAATTGCAGATAAGGATGTGAAAATTGTTTTCCTATTATTTTTTCTTTCTGATTGCAGAAAAACCCGCAAGCTCTTAATGCTCTCGGATGGTTTGCACTTGAAAATGACAAGAACTATACCTTAGCAGCTGATTATTTTGAACAAGCCTATAAGATGGGCAACCCGGACGCTGGCTATCACCTTGGCCACATGCATTTTACTGGAATATATCCCCAAAGAAAGGCAAACGCGGTGAGTTGCAATTTATACGGATTTAGAAATATAATAATGGTATTCTTCCGATCCCTATCAGAAGCATAGACAATATATACCAGGACTTTTACAAAGCTAAGAGAAAATAAAAGATTATTAGAGTTATAATAATATCACCAAAGACTGGTGATATTGAATATTATAGATTTTTAATTGCTAGGAAAACGATGTCATGGTGTTTCATGTGTTCCTCCACGCGAAAAAAAATGTAATCACTTCCTGTGACTCCTTATATGATTCGTTTCATTAGAAGAGAGAACAGCCGAAATATTAAACCAGTCATGTATACACATATTTTTCTTTTATATATCGTGTCCGCTTAAGATATGAGCGATCATAGCTATCCACAACTTTCTATCCGTTTTAATTTTAGCTTTTATCTTTTATTATCCCCTCTCAGTCCCTATTCTGCCATCCAATTGCACATGTTTGTTGGGGAGGTTGATCGTGGCCCTCCGCAACTTCCTCTCTTTTGTATGCGCATTTTCGTATGCTTTTTGCTGTTGCTAACAAAATATTTCGGCCGATTCATTCTTCGGACCGTACTGTTGAAACATTTAAAAATAGTTGAAGAAAATATTTATTAGTATATCAACCCGATTAACCCATCTTCACAGATTGCACATGCGATTGCAAATTATACCCAGGAGAATCCGTTACCATGCACATGGCTAAGCAAAGAAAATCAAATTGTATTCAAAACTCGTACTATTGGGTTACAGAGGGAATGTGCGTGGTTTTCTGCCATTTAAGTGACATGGCGTGTTGTTGCTGTGAAGGTTTGTCTCAGCGGGACAAGGGATGTAGTTCGTCCGAGCACTTTCCGTGGAAGTAGATCAGCGTGAGGCTTGCTACATACCGCCTGTGGGAGAGAGGTTGAAGGGTGGAGAATAGTTCGTCACCCAAAAAAGCTCGGAGGCGCTTTTGAACGCTATCAAAATTGGAGAGTAAGATCTGAGCAGCTCTCAGCCAAATATGAGAACTGTATTCCATCTTTGGCCTGATCTTCTAAAGGTAGAGGATTTGTCAGTAGCAACGAAAAACAAACGTATAGACACGAGACGTATTTATCTTCTTTTTTTTTAAGCATTTCACACCAAGCAAGGCAGGAGTGTCACTAGCATGCAAGGGGTTACAGAGAATGAGGGCAAGAGTAAAGAGAGAGGTGTTGGAGGAAAGGATATAGAGACGAGCGGGAATCGGGATCAAGTCATCTGAAGATGTCGATTGGCATTACATTTGAATATTTGAAGATTATAGCTATCAGGGAAATAAGTAGAAGGAAAAGAGTTCCATTGTCGGGAAGTGTGAGAGAAAGAGCTATATGAGTAGAAGAGGCGGTTACATTTAACTGTTTCGACAGTGAAAGGGTGGGACCAAGATGCCAACCTAGTAGCACGCTTAAATTCATCCAGTTGGGGTAGCAGTGAAAGTAGCTAGTCAGAGCAGTTGCTATGAAGTTGCAGAAAAGACAGAGGGAAACCAGAGCACATCTGTGAGAGAGTGACTGTAGACGAGATGCCAGATCAGGACCTATCACATTGCGTAGCGGTTTCTGAATTTAAGTCGAGGACCTCGAGATGAAAAGCAGGAACACCAGACTATATATGGCAACAGTATTCAATGCATGGACCAATGGTAGATTTGTAGGATGGACTCAGGCGAGAAAAAACGTCTGGCGCGACACAGGGAACCAACTTTCCTTTATTTCTCAACATAATTATAAAAAAGAACATTACATGACACAACAAGTGTTGATATAGAGTAAAATTCACTAATCCAAACCTAATCTAATATGCTTTACATGCAAAGTATTGTTTAAACAATTTATGCGCATTTTCGTGTGCTTTTTGCTCTTGCTAACAAACTGTTTCGGCCAATCCATTCTTCGGACCGTGCTGATAAAACATTTAAAAATAATTGAAGAAAATGCTTATTAGTATATCAACCCGATTAACCCATCTCTACAGATTGCACTTATGCGATTGCAAATTATACTCAGGAGAATTCGTTACCAGGCACATGGCTAAGCAAAGAAAATCAAATTGTATTCAAAACTCGTACAATTTTCAGTTAAATATCTGATTAAGAAACCAATATACGGCGCATACTTCAGCTTTTTCATTTCTCCACGCGGGAAGTTAAAAAATATGTAATCACTTCCTGTGATTCTTTATATGATTCGTTTCATTAGCAGAGAGAACAGTCGGAATATTAAACCAGTCATGTATACACATTTTTGCTTTTATATTTCGTGTCCGCGCAAGATATGAGGGATCATAGCTCTCCACAACTTTCTATCCGTTATAATCTTAGCTCTTGTTTTTTTTTATTCCTTTCAGTCCCTGTTCTGCCATCGATTTACACGTGTTTGTTGAGTAGGTTGATCATGGCTCTCCGCGACTTCCTCTGCTTTGTAGTTCCAAATAATATTTGCCTTCTTACAACCCCTCTCTATCCATGTTCATCCAATTACACGTGTTTGTTGGGTAGGTTGATCATAGCTCACCGCGACTTCCTCTCCTTTGTAGCTCTAAGCAATATCTGTCTTCTTGCGACCCCTCTCAGTCCCTATTCTGCCATCCAATTACACATGTTTGTTGGGGAGGTTGATCAAGGCTCTCCGCAATTTCCTTTCCTTTGTATGCGCGTTTTCATATGCTTTTTGCTGTTGCTAACAAAATATTTCGGCCGATTCCTTCTTCGGACCGTACTGTTGAAACATGTAAAAATAGTTGAAGAAAATGCTTATTAGTATAGCAAGCTGATTAACCCATCTCTACATATTGCACTTATGCGATTGCAAATTATACTCAGAAGAATACGTTATCATGCACATGGGTAAGTAAAGAAAATCAAATTGTATTCAAAACTCGTACAATTTTCAGTTAAATATCTGATTAACAAACCAATATACGGCGCATCCTTCAGCTTTTTCATTCTCCAGCGACACTCCTTGATGATAGCCAACACCCAGAGGGAATAATATGAACCTTTCTTTTTCCGGATATGGTTCACCATGCTAAATATTTTCATCTCAGCTTTCACCTCACTAATGTTCCTTTTGTCATTCGTTCCTGATATACCTTACCACATCTGCAGAGTATGTTATAAATGCAGTTTTCTTTGTCAAAATATTCTCTCATAAGTGATCAATATTAAGAACATTGTTAAATGTAGTCTTACCGGATGACGCGTTATATTAACATCAAAAAGGACTTAAATTGTTAGATCAATATTCCGATGTTAACTCTTCTCAACGTCATTTACCAGTGTTAATTTTATATTTAATTACAAGGGTCATGAGACTTGTTCGTTTTACGGTAAATCTTACAAACTTTAATGTTTAATTCCGAGAAATATCTCTTTCCTGTTTACAGTATTTAGATTCGTTTGTTCTCCAATTTTGATCAAATCGAACGTTACTTCCGCAGGTTGTATGCACCCTTAAAAATTTAATACATGTCACCGTGTTCAGAAATTAACACTTTTTCAAATGGTGTCTATAAAATCAAACTGTCTAATATCAATAATATTTGAAAGAAACGTTTTTGAGCTGCCGGTTATTAATTTCGTTACATTATGATTAGGGAACTGCAGAGGTGTATGCCTTTTCCCAAAAGGGGTTCCATTTACCATTACTTATTTTCAAGCCAAGTGAATACTTAGAGACTCACATCTAAATAATCAATGTTCACACTTCCCCCAAAAAAGATATAAATGAAATAATTACCTACCTCCAAACCGTAAAGTAAATTATTAAAGACCCATTTATAAATTACATTAACTACTTACTTATGAAGGCAGACTTAAATATAAATATATATTTGCTATAACCAATGCTATAAGATATGATATAAATGCTTATAGATTAAAATGTAATAATAATAATAATAATAATAATAAAAAATCCGCTATGTTATTGGTCATGATCTGGCATCTCGGCTTCAACCGCTTTCTCACCCCCGTAATGTAGCTTACCTATGCCTTTTCTATAAACACTTTGATGGTAATTGTTCTGATGAACTTTCCTCTATATTACATACACTTTATGAATTTAAGCGCAGTACTAGATTTGCAGCTAGGTCTCATTAATTTGCAGATGTAACCATAAGTTATATCCTAACAGTTTCTTTTCTCGCACTTCTCATTTGTGTAACTTTCTTCTGGCTTCTTGCTTTCAAAGCAAATTTGATTTAAATGAAATGTTAATCGTTATCTTCTGTCTTCTTAATTCCTCTTTTACTGTTCTTTATCTTTAATACTGGTTTTCTTTTTTCGTATTCTTTCACACTCAGTAACCTCATGTGTCCTAGTGGTTTTATTGCCTTGCTTGGGGTCAAATGATAAAAAAACAGCAACAATAATAACAATAATACAGCTGTTAATTACTTTTGATTTTAATTAATTGAAGATGTTAACGTACATCATTATCATAGTAAATTAAGATCGACTTCTGTCGATATCCTGTTCAGGACAACATATTCGCTTGCTTAATTGATATATAATAGGATTTTCAATTTTCTAGTTGAACCATTGACAACTTGTTCCTTATTCGACAAGTATTATATTTGTTTCATTGTATTTAAAAAAAAATGGAAATTGCTGGAATTTATTTCAGATCTGATTTAAATTATTACTTTCTTCCTGTTTTAACGATTCCTCGTGAAATTAGTTCTGTTTTTTGGAAGAAAAAAAAGAAGGCTTATTATTTGAGTTTATCACTTGTACTTTTGCTTATTTGCAGGATGTTGCATACAATTACTTTGTCTGGGCAGCCAGTATGGGTCAGGTTGAAGCAGGTCTTATGGTTGCATATCAGAACATGCGGGGAACGGACAACCTTCCAAGACAGGAAAGCATTGCTGTGGAGTGAGTATTTCGGATCCGAATGTTTGTATATATATATATATATATATATATATATATATATATATATATATATATATATATAACAGATTTTCAAATACTAATAAAAGGTTCGTCTATCATCCGGTTTACACTGCTCTCCGGTCCTTTGTACAGGGGTAGCATTTTAGATCTTTTATTCTTGTTTAGGTTAGGGTTTCCGATTCCTTCGGATGTCTTCCCACTGTTTTTCACTCCATGTAGCCCCTTGCGTCTTAGTGGCATTATCGCTTTGCTTGGATTGAATTATATATATATATATATATATATATATATATATATATATATATATATATATATATATATAGTGGTTAGCGGCTCGATTGAGGAATCGGAGAGCCGAGTTCGAATTCCAGTCGAATTCATTACATTCACTTACATGGTAATAACCTTGGGGAAAGGTGTGGACACTCTTCTGCTTCCAGCTATGGGTAAATAGCAAGACAGACTGGGTTCTATAGCCTTGGATGGAAACAGGTCTATCAGAGGGAAAACTCTGAATTCAAATCTTGCGGAAGGTTGTTTGGGGACCTGTATGCAACCCTTCAAAACGTGTGTATATTTCTGCACAAAAACTTCACCACTATAATCAAATTACATTTGCTGGTGTCTGGCTGTCAGTTCCTAGGAACTGAGCTGCTTGATCCTCATACGTCAAATACGACGAGAGACTCGAATACACACACACACACACACACACACACACACACACACACATATATATATATGTTCATTTAAGGGACAGATTGTTTCGCTGTATCACAGCTCATAAGTGTGGATAGACATCCGACTGCCTCAAGCGGGGATCGAAACCTGACTGATTTGGCGTCAGGCGGAGATTTACCCCTGAGTTATCAGCGCCCGATTGAGAGGTAGGCTAATTTTTACGTACTTATTCTTCGAATAAACAGCCCAATGACTGAGAGAGCTCAATTCATGGAAGGGCTTTGCAGTAATAATCATTGTTTACAAATTCGAGCTTTTTTTCCCAAGAATGCATCTCTCTCTCTCTCTCTCTCTCTCTATATATATATATATATATATATATATATATTTGATCATTGCAAACGTTAGTGCCTGTGTGACCTTCGGACGACTCTTCTTCGACTTATTTACTAGTAATTAGGTCACCGACTAAACTGGACTGGAATTGGTTAAATGACAGTATTAGTAACTGAAGTGAAGTCTGTTGCTGATTTAAATTTTTTAAATCGGTATAATGCAGATCGAACAAGGATCAGATATGCTATTTTTAGGCAGTGTGACTGCTTATATAAAAGAAGCCCTCCCAAGTGGTCTAGTAAGTTCTCTGCTTTCACTGCGGGGGACGGGGTTCGATTCCCCACTTGGTAGGGTTTCACCACAGAGTGTACAGAGAGTGCCGTCTGGCTGTGCCGTGTCTAGCCAACAGCGTTGCATGCATCGCCGCTTCTGTCGAACCAATAAAGGTAGCTTCTTTTACCAATGAATAACTATCGCTATCTTTGAGGCGTCTGCGTGAATCATTCCCAAGTTCATGCCTTTGTAGACATACCCCGACATTGGTTGTTTTTGCCAACACCATCAAGCCATCTTAATAAAAAAAAGCCCCAAAAAACAAACAGCAAGTGATTGCTTGCTCTCGATTCTATCCTGGCTCCGGGTTGGGGTCACACCTGATTATAAAATTAAAAACAATGAAAATCATGGAGCAACTTTTGCAGAGCTCTGATATTTTTGCAATGATTTCATAATGAATTTGCTAAAATTTTTATATTTTTAATTTTTTGATTTCATGTGGATTTTTTTGATAGGTGGGGCTTAAAAAGGATTATCTTTATTTATTATTTGTAATTTTGTAATATTATTTAAAGTTCTTTATCCGGTTTTATATATTTTATTGGTGCTACTAGAGTCTGGTATCTACCAAGGCATTTGCGACCTACCGGAAATAACGATGCACCCATTATTGCTGGAAAATGTTCAGGAATAACGATGACCTGTTAACCTTTTTTCTTTTTTTTCTTTTTTTAAATGACATCAAATCAGTTTACAAATATTAAAGTCACTATTTGATTATTTTAAATTTTTTTGTATAAAAATTGTTAATAATTTTAATACATAACCAGATCACTGTTCACTGCCTTTAACCCTAACCCTAATCCTAACCCTTAACCCTAACCCTAACATATTTAATGTTACCAGCAGTTGGTAAATATCATAGTAGAAAATGAATAGTTGATATCATACGATAGTAGAAAATGGATGGTAGATATTAGTAGGACCTTAAATTATTTACATTGTACTTATATTTGTTGTTATGATCACAACGTTTCGACAGTTGACTTCTCTGGCTTTCATCAGGTTCTTGTCAATCCAGGGATTAATATTATTTAATCAGCACCATTACGGTCAGTTTTACACCCACTGGACTGATAGTATGTAATCGATTTCTATTTTTCCCCAGATTAAGTCATTTGCAGTAGTGTGCAGTAATATGAATTTATTTTCGAGGGGTATGATGATATTTTTGGGCCTCGAAAAATATTGCGTCATCCGAGATTGTATCTGATTTTTCATCACACCCAGATACTATTGTCTTGACTGCCGATTAGTTGTCATACGGCTTTTGTCTGCGATGCACGTTACTCCAAGGAAGCTTAGGTAAATTTTAACGCTGCACGAACACACTGGCACGCCTTGCTAGTGAGCAAATTAAAGTACTATAGACTGGCCCAGAAACTTTCCTGATTTAAATCCAATCGGGAATCTGTGGCCAATCGTGGAATGGACAAACAAAGTACCAACATGTTTCATTAGAAAAATACGGGGAAACTTAATAATAGCGAAATTTTTCGTTGTGTTTCAATTAATTTGCACAATAGTGCACATTGTCATAACGGTCTATTAAAAATGAAAACATTTTTAAATATTCGACTACTTATTAATATTATGTGCTTTGATGTTAAAAGGTGGGCCCGTTTCATTGCCGAAAAGAATCCAGCACTTGGTTACATGCTAAGGAAAGGTCTACATGCCTACAGAGATGGCAACACGTAAGTTGAATCTTCCTTTGTAAATTACCAGCTACATTTCGATAAGGTGAAGTTTGGAAGATATTTATTGAGATCATGTTAGTCTGGCACAAGGCTGCAATAACAAATACTCTTAGCGGGGTCCAAACTCACGATACTACCAACAGTATTAAAGAGTAACAAATCATCACCTTTATATATATATATATATATATATATATATATATATATATATATATCACTTGATGATTACTTGGGATAATTCCAAGGAGGAAATTAATACAAAGAGAGCTCAATGTAAGAACAGAGCAATATAATAATGAATACAGAATCCTTAAAAATCCATCAGGTCAAGTTATAATTCGGGAACCTCAACCGTCCATCTTTTCAAATCAGTTTTAAATAAATAAAAATTAATTTATGCAAAACTGGTTTAAAGAGATGGAGGTCTGAGGTGCACAAAATAAATTCTAACCTGACCTAATGGATTTTTTAAGGATTCTGTATTTATATATATATATATATATATATATATATATATATATATATATATATATATATATATAATGAACATCAGACACTTTAAGGTACCATTACAATAATTTATTTCACCAAAATCCTTTTTAAAGGATTTCGATCATCAGGTAACACTTCCAACAATGAAATGAGAAGAAAAATGTGATTAGAAATTGATGGGTAGTGTAATTTTGTAATTAAACAGGGAGGGTGAAGGTGGCGGTTAAAGAGACAATACAAAAATATAGTGAGGGTTAAATTTACATCTCTTAAATAAGCCTTAAATTGGGGGTAGGAGGGGACCTAACCTTGACCTATTTATGTGGTAAAAGAAAAGGAAGTGATATATAGGAATAGTGAGGAAAGGAAATAAAGTAAAGGAAAGAGAAAAAAGTGGAAAAAAAAGCAGACGTATCCAAAAGAGTTTTATTGCAAAGAGGGAGGGGAGAGGAAGTGAATCGAAAGGGAGAAAAAGGGGAAAAGGCCCAGACGTATTCAAAAAAAAGGTTTTATGGCAAAGAGAAGAGAGAGGGGAGAGGAAAGTGAATCGAAAGAGAGAAAAAAGGAAAAAAAAACAGACATATTCAAAAGATTTTTATGGTAAAGAGGAAGGGGAGACGGAAGTGAATCGAAAAGAAATTGTAATTTTGTTTTAACAAAATTATGTAAAAGATAGATTACAATGTTTGATAGAAAATTAGGCGTCTAAAAAATTGGAAGATATTAAATTCAGTATTTAATTTTTAATTAACTAGTTTAGGATTTAGTACAAGTTAACTACTATTGTAATAAATATATTTATTTATCGAGAACATATTAAAGAAATATTTAAAATTGTAATAGTACATTTACCCAAAACATTGTGATTCACAATATAGGAAGAAAACTACGGTAACAATGAATTTATCTATATTAATATCTAAAATAATTTGTGAATGCAATTTTTATTTATTGTTATATTGGTAAGTTTAATTAAGGTTTAGGTTTCTTTATTTAATGGTATTAGAGGGTAATATTAAAGATTTTGTTTTTCTTATATATCTCTCACAAATCTATTTCTATAAATTTATACATACCTACTCACATAAACAAGTACAAATACACACATAGACACACATGTAACAATATACACAAAATATCATTCATCTTCATACATAAATTATATATACATTTCATAATCATAATCTATATTTAAATATTTTAAATTTATTTAGATTTAATTTTGATTCCATAGTTAAAGTTTAAATTCAGGTAATTTTTGAAGTGTTACATATTATTAAAGGAAATTTGCTAATATTGTTATTACTAGTTAAATAATGGTAAATTTAAATTTAAATTATCATTTTTAAAAAGAAAACCCCTTCAGAAGATAAAAATATATTCAACAAACCTAATTATAGAGCATTACAAGATAAGGTGATATTAAGTATTAAGAATATTAAATTTAAACGCCATTATAATGATCTCATTACTTCTATTTAAAATCAAATCATCAAAGGTTTAAGGGATAATTTTCTAATATAGATGCGTTTATTCTTTTAAGAATATTTCTGGAGATTAACCCTAATTCTGATTTGGAGGGATTTATTAGTCTGGAATGTATATTATTTTGAAAGTTAGGTTTATGGTCTTTAAAAAGTAGGTAGGCATCTTTTAAGTGAGTAGTGCCCATTCTATCAGCAATATTATGTTTAAATGCGAATTTACCATTATTTATCTAGCAATTAAAGTATGATGGCATCTCGCCATCAATCAAATGGGATATTATAACAAGAGCTAAATCTTATAACGGGAAAGGAAATCAATGTAACATATCTTGTTGAAGAATTGGTTATATTAAAACACTTTAATAACAATAGCTTGTTAAACAAGAGAATTGAATTGATTGTTATATGTAGGCATAAAAATACATATCTGTTTAAATAGATTGAGCCAGATTCATTTTTTATTATAAATAACGGTTTATATTTTACGTATATATACGGTTTATATATATATATATATATATATATATATATATATATATATATATATATAACATATATATATTAAAAATACTGCGCCTACCCATACGAATAAAAACAATGGACTATTTTTGCCATGCCCACTTAAAAAGGCCTTTGTGCCACATGACACCCTCGGGGGGTGATAAATTCACCTCTGAACTGACTGCGCCTCAGGAGAGGAACCTGGCTACGAGGGCGGAGTCTCCTTTCGGGGAGGTAAAAACCGGCCCAGAACCCGTTTATACGGGTTCAAATGGGCTAACGCCCACGTTAAAAAGGCCTTTTTGGTGACTGAATATCGTCAGTGAAAACCGGCCTAAACACGGGGTTCAAATGGAAAATGCCCACGTTAAAAAGGCCTTGTGCCACATGACACCCTCGTGGGGGGGTGACTGAATATCGTCAGTCAGTCGTTCAACTCTGAACTGACTGTTCGGTTCAACTCTCTTCCCTAAGGAGGCAGGGGCGGAGTCTCCTTCGGGGAGGTAAATCGGCCCAACCCGAAGACAGGCTGAATATTGTCGCCGAAGGGTTCGGAGTCGGAAATGCCCACGTTAAAAAGGCCTTGTGCCACATGACACCCTCGTGGGGGGGTGACTGAATATCGTCTGTCAGTCGTTCACCTCCGTTCGGTTCAACCCTTCCTACGGGCGAGAGGAACCTGAAGGAGGCTGCGCCGAGGGGCGGAGTCCTCTAGGTAAAATTGGCCCAGAACCCGTTTATACGGGTTCAAATGGCCCCCCTAATGGCTGAATGCCCACGTTTTGTGCCATGACACCCCTCGTGGGGGGCAAATTTGTCAGTCAAAAAACCGGCCCAGAACACGTTTATTTTTATTTTTTGCCGGAAATGCCCATGGCTCTGGAATGCCCAACTCTGAACTGACTGTTCGGTTCAAAAAGGCCTTGTGAAGGGCGGAGTCAGGTAAACGCCCAGAACCCCGGGGTTCACACCCTCGGAATGCCCACGTTAAAAAGGCCTTGTGCCACATGACACCCGTGACTGAATAATCGTCAGTAGTTCAAGTCGAGTCAAGAGTCGAGTCAGAGGCAGTCCGAAACAGAGTCGCGTTCAGACAATTACTGCAAGAGATTGGAATAGTGATACTGGTCGAGACTACATTGTTCTCTCTACTAAACCTGATTGTTCATACTAACACTTCTACTTCCTGTTTGTAATATATCTGTGTTATTCCATACCTGTGTTCGAGTTCTTCTTTATTGGTTCTACCTTGGACTATCACCGTGGTACAAGGAACCAGACCATAATAATATACATATATGGAAAAAGTGATTTATTTATTTATTTTTTTCACACATATATATGCAAATCTCGTTTATTCTAAATGCCAAATATAATTTTTATAATTACAAAGTTAAATTATCCGATAAGATAATGACTCAGATGCCATGGTGTAATGGTTAGCATTCTTCACTGGGTAATCCATACTTTCGACCTTGTGTCACATCTAAGCTAATCTACGTTAAGAAAAGCACCATATATATATATATATATATATATATATATATATATATATATATATATATATATAGTATGTATCTATCTATCTATCTATCTATTATATATATATATATATATTATATATATATATATATATATATATATCAACTGTGATTGGGATCATCGAGTGGATGCGAACGATCCTTTCTTTATCTACATAGTATGTGCTTCGCCAGAGCTATATACTATATATAACCATAGGCTACTAGAACTTTTATATAGCCTAACTTAATAATACTTTAATATTCTTTAGTCAGTTATCATCATGTTTGGTTTGATCTTATATGTAAAGTTGTACTACCTGGTAACTTAATATTTACACAGACGTTGTAGAAGAGCAGTACTTGTATTTAGTCTAACGCTATAATACTATATTAAATACAAATAGTGAGAGTTTGAAATCTCAACAAATATGTCAATTGTTTTACTAATGTTCATTAATTTTTCTCTTGCCATAGTGAACTGGCATTTTTTTTATACTATAATTGTTTTGTTAATATTCATTGATTTTTCTCTTGCCGCAGTGAATTGGCACTTTTTTACTATATGATGGCCGCAGAAGCTGGAGTGGAAGTGGCTTCTTTCAACGTGGCTTGGTTGTGTGAAGAAAACAAGGTAACAGTGATAACTTAATTCATTCAAGCCAATTCTGTTGTCCCGTTTCGTTATTGTAATATTTTTGTCTCGATCGGGAACTTTAGAAAGACAGATATACTCATATTTATTATTGTACATGTCCTTCCTAGAAAGGCACATAAATTCAGTCTTTCTGTAGCTGATCTCTCATTCACTCTGCCCGGTTTTGATTCCTGACATGGAAGTGGTACTGACGAACCTAGTTCAAATTTGCTATCTAGCCGGCCGTGTTCAGTTTTACATTGTTACCATTAAGACATAATTTTCTGGGTTTGAATGGACACACAAATGTTGAATTGGCATGAGGACAAGTCAAAAATCAATGCCTGTTCTAATTTAATCTGAAAAGTGTTCATTCGAATTGTTTTATTTTCTTATACACTGCGTGCCAAATTATTATCGAGATAACTTTTTTATAATATTTCAAAAACCGTTCAATCAATTCACACAGAATTTTCACACAATGTTGGCAACACTGACCTGCGTAATCACTGAAATTTTTGTACTGTTCTACGCAATGTAAACAAACTGGCACCATATTTGATACCTCGATAATAATTTGGCACGCAGTGTAGATTTAAGATATGAATTAAACCCTACAGAATAAATAAATAAGTTGCAAGCAGGAAAATCTTCCTAAATTTAGCATTTTTTCGCTACATCTTTAGCCTCATCATTATTTAGGAGATGAATAATGTGGAGTTAATTCGATTTGTGAATTATATATTGTTTTATTTTCAGTGGTTCTGAACACATCATGTCATCATTTTAGGAAGTATTTGTGTATTCACAGGGATGTAGAAATACTTAAAATGGTTTCAAGGCGCAAATCAAGTGTTCGACCATTTAGCCGAACTAGAAAAACACTGATGTAACACCTGCCTCTTGATTGGTTCTTAGGAAGTTAGATTGACCAAGTACAACATCAAATGATACTGATTGGTTCTGAGAGAGTCGGATTGACTCAGTGCATAAACAATGGTACTGATTGGTGCCTACAGAATGGGATTGACCAAGTGCAACACCCACTGATACTGATTGGTGTTTAGAGAATGGGATTGACCCAGTGCAACATCCAATGAAATAGATTGGTTCTTAGAGAGTGGGATTGGCCCAGTGTCTCATCTAATGTTACTGGTTGGTTTTTAGAGAGTGGCATTGGCCTAGTG
>CAHIKZ030000188.1:665000-805000 GCA_903632075.3 Acanthosepion pharaonis | reverse complement strand
GGGGAATTTTTGGCCGACCTTACTGGCTTAGATAACCCACATTAAATTCGGCTTTGTGCCACATCTGACCGCGTGGGGCGTTTGCTAGATATGTTGCAAGTGGAGATTCATCGTGGAATTCACTTGACTCACTTTTAGCAGTTGACTACTACTTCTACGCGCCGCTGGCGGATCTTATATGTGTTGTTCTTGTCCTAAGTATTAGCGTTCATTAACAATCATCGTTTGTTCATTATATTCAGTAACTTTCCCTAAGTTACCACAGTTATATTGTCCTCTATTTGGATACTTACCCTTTCTGAATGAATCACCAATTGACTTCACTTGTTTGAAATTATTGGCCAATGTTATTTTTTCTTATTTTAGAAAATTTATTAATTCTTATTATTCATCCTACAAGCTAGTTATTCTTTAATTTCTAAAATGATGAAGCTGCATTTCTACATATATAAGATGCAATAAGATGCGTCTGTATCAAATTTCCACGTCAATAAAAGAGTCCACTACATAGGCATGAGCAAGTTTGTGTCTTCTATTGTAGACAAATAAGAATAACTATGTCTATTTCTTTCTTCCTCTCTATCTACCTATCTATTCCTGTTACATTCTGATCATATCTATCTATCTATCTATCTATCTATCTATCTATCTATCTATCTATCAAACTTCTGTTTATATCTATCTATGCTTCATAGTATTAATATATATCTCATTTTTAACCATCTATCTATCTATATGGTTTTCTCTGATGTGATAACGGTTATTACTGATATAATCCATCAAACTTTAGATAAGAATGGGGAAGCGTGAACCGTTGCTTTGGATATCTCGAAAGCAATTGACAGGTTTTAGCATATTGGTATTCTTCACAAGTTTAAAGTTTATAGTATTTCTGCACAGATTTTTGAACTGATTCACTTTTACTTATCGACTAGTGAAATGAAAGTTGTCTTGAATGACCATTCTTCTAGATCTTTTTGCATTAATACAGGAATCCACCAAGGCTCTATCCTTGGACCTACAATGTAGCTAATTTTCATCAACAACTTTCCTTACTGAATCAGTCCTTAAATCGGTATCTATGTTGTTGACACAACCATTTATTCCATTTTTAACAGTAAGTCTGAGCGGTTCGAAAAGATCAAATTGGCAGCTGGACTAAAATAGGATCTACATTATGTTGTTAACTGGGGCAAGGAATGGCTTGTAAATTTTAAAACCTCCAAAGCGAAACAGCTCTCTTTTCATCGTCTGAGAGAACCCTTTTTAATTTCCATCAACATAGCCGATGCCAACCTCCAATTTTTCTCACCAGAATCGGTCTTATATATTTATTCGTCCATGTTTTAAATATTGCTGCCACATCTGGTCTGGTGTACCTTTTATATATTTAGAGATTCTTGATGAAATCCAAAGAAGAATCTGCAATGTTATTGATCCTGATCTAGCATCTTGGCTTTTCTCATATGCTTAACGTAGATTCTCTCTGCCTTTTCTATAAATACTTTCATGGTAATTGTTCTGATGAATTCACTTCTCTGGTAACCAGACTTTATGAATTTAAGTGCAGTACTTAATTGATGATCGGTATCATCATTTTACAGTTGAAATGGCTAGATGTAACCGTGAGTTCTATGCTAAGAGTTTCTTTTATCGCACTTATAGCTTCTGGAAATCTCTTCCGGCTCTGTGCTGTCCAGTCAACTTTGATCTTCAAAAATTGCAATATCAATCGTGATCTTCTGTTTTCCTAAATTCCTGTTCTTTTACTGCCCTTCTTGCTTATGGAACTATTTTCTGGCTTCTTGCTTCCCAGTCAACTTTGATCTTCAAAAATTGCAATATCAATCGTGATCTTCTGTTTTCCTAAATTCCTGTTCTTTTATTGCCCTTCTTGCTTATGGAACTATTTTCTGGCTTCTTGCTTCCCAGTCAACTTTGATCTTCAAAAATTGCAATATCAATCGTGATCTTCTGTTTTCCTAAATTCCTGTTCTTTTACTGCTATTCTTGCTTATGGAACTATTTTCTGGCTTCTTGCTTCCCAGTCAACTTTGATCTTCAAACATTGCAATATCAATCGTGATCTTCTGTTTTCCTAAATTCCTGTTCTTTTACTGCTCTTCTTGCTTATGGAACTATTTTCTGGCTTCTTGCTTCCCAGTCAACTTTGATCTTCAAAAATTGCAATATCAATCGTGATCTTCTGTTTTCCTAAATTCCTGTTCTTTTATTGCCCTTCTTGCTTATGGAACTATTTTCTGGCTTCTTGCTTCCCAGTCAACTTTGATCTTCAAAAATTGCAATATCAATCGTGATCTTCTGTTTTCCTAAATTCCTGTTCTTTTATTGCCCTTCTTGCTTATGGAACTATTTTCTGGCTTCTTGCTTCCCAGTCAACTTTGATCTTCAAAAATTGCAATATCAATCGTGATCTTCTGTTTTCCTAAATTCCTGTTCTTTTTCTTGCCTATTTTCTGGCTTCTTGCTTCCCAGTCAACTTTGATCTTCAAAATTGAACAATCGTGATTTTCTAAATTCTTTCTTTTATTGCCCTTCTTGCTTATGGAACTATTTTCTGGCTTTTGAGTCAACTTTGATCTTCAAAATTGCAATATCAATCGTGATCTTCTGTTTTCCTAAATTCCTGTTCTTTTATTGCCCTTCTTGCTTATGGAACTATTTTCTGGCTTCTTGCTTCCCAGTCAACTTTGATCTTCAAAATTGCAATATCAATCGTGATCTTCTGTTTTCCTAAATTCCTGTTCTTTTTTTATTGCCCTTCTTGCTTATGGAACTATTTTCTGGCTTCTTTGCTTCCCAGTCAACTTTGATCTTCAAAAATTGCAATATCAATCGTGATCTTCTGTTTTCCTAAATTCCTGTTCTTTTATTGCCCTTCTTGCTTATGGAACTATTTTCTGGCTTCTTGCTTCCCAGTCAACTTTGATCTTCAAAAATTGCAATATCAATCGTGATCTTCTGTTTTCCTAAATTCCTGTTCTTTTATTGCCCTTCTTGCTTATGGAACTATTTTCTGGCTTCTTGCTTCCCAGTCAACTTTGATCTTCAAACATTGCAATATCAATCGTGATCTTCTGTTTTCCTAAATTCCTGTTCTTTTATTGCCCTTCTTGCTTATGGAACTATTTTCTGGCTTCTTGCTTCCCAGTCAACTTTTGATCTTCAAAATTGCAATATCAATCGTGATCTTCTGTTTTCCTAAATTCCTGTTCTTTTATTGCCCTTCTTGCTTATGGAACTATTTTCTGGCTTCTTGCTTCCCAGTCAACTTTGATCTTCAAAAATTGCAGTATCAATCGTGATCTTCTGTTTTCCTAAATTCCTGTTCTTTTATTGCCCTTCTTGCTTATGGAACTATTTTCTGGCTTCTTGCTTACCAGTCAACTTTGATCTTCAAAAATTGCAATGTCATTCGTTATCTTCTGTCTTCTTAATTCCTGTTCTTTCATTGTTCTCTCTCCATAACAGCATTTTTCTCAGACTTTCTAACATTCAGTAACATCTTGCGTCTTAGTGGCCTTATTGCTTTGCTTGGGGTGAAATGATTAAAAAAAATCTATCTATCTATCTATCTATCTATCTATCTATCTCTATCTACGCTTCATAGTTTTCATATATATCTCATTCTGTCTACAGCTATCTGTCTACCAAACTGTCACCTGTATACAGACCCTTTCTAAATGGTTAAACATCGATTTGAGCGAGGGAATTTAGTGGATCTTGTCGAAGATCACACCTTTTCGAACCTTGTGGACTGGTTCCATAGAATCACAATCAACTGTACCGAATAACAGGAACCACACCATTTGAGGACTTCCAAAAACAGATGTTGGCATTCCACTTCAAATATAAGGCTAGGAAGGAACCCCCCATCAATACTGGAAAGAGCGATAACAGCTACTGAACTTGAGAAACCTATTTTCCTGAAAAATTATTTTAAGAGTAAGATTTTCACAATTTCAACACCGGCTGCTTGATCAATGAATGTCGAATGTTTCCTTATAAAGAAACGGCTATTAATAACCATCAACATTATCATCTATCTGTCATATTCTGTTAATAGCTACCTGTTTATCTCATGAGTAAAAATGGAAAGAACTCATGCACATATACACTTCAACTAAATTATTTTTCTTGTTCATCGAAATCAGAATATTAAAAAATATAATGTACACCTTATACAAGGCTCAAGAACCTCTCGAGTTAGAGTGTTACTGTGTCAGAAACACAGTTTATGTGAATATGTATTGAAGATAACGGTTAATCCTTGACTTGAATAGATTAATATTGCAGTGATCGGGGAAGCATCCTCTTGGGAGTCGGTTCCACAAAGCAGTGGTTGGTGGGAAGAAGCTGCTCAAGTGGAACTTATATCTTACCAATGGAATACGAAGTGGATGAGGTTGGTTCGCTACATTGTTCTTTGCATGGTAGGTCTTAGTCGTGAACGTTAGCACTGGTGGAACAAAGGAATGTAGTTCGCTTGAAAACTTTCTATGGTAATGACAATAGGGCAGCGAGCGACTTGCGAAGTTTCGTCTGGGGGAAAGCGGTTGTAGGGTGGGAAATAGTTCATCACCCCCAAGGACGTGGAGATGCTTTTGATTTTTTTATGGGGGAAGTGAAGACTATTAAATATGGGGAAGTTTTTATTCTAGTCTAAAACCGGACTGCACGTTTGAGCTCCTGTTCATATATTTAGACTAAAACCGCCGTTGGCCTCACGTTTGGACTTTAGACTAAACCATTTGTTTTTGGATTCTAAACCGACCTGTCTAAAGACCGGACCTGTGCCTCACTTTAGACTTTTTGACTTTAGACTAAAACCGGACCTATAACAACCCGTTTTTTGACACCACGTTTGACTAGATAAAACCGACCTATAACCGTCCTAACTCTTGTCTAAACGGAACCATGTCTACTGTTTCTATGGAAATATCAACAGAAGAGCAAGAGGCTTGCAAATTTTCGTCCGTGAGGAAATAGTTCATCGCCCACAAGGACGTGAGTTGCTTTTGGATTCTATTAAGACCAGGCAGCAGTACACCATTTTAGGCTTGATCTGTCTCTTGTAAAGGTATTGGAAATCAGGAGGAGTGAAGTACTTACTTGAGTGATACAGAAAACCGACCTTATTTCCAGCATCTTTAGCGATGGTTCGTATGCAGAAGTTCCACTTCAAGTGTGGGTTGTGTCTGAGTGCTAATAGTCGCTTAAGGTACTGAGCCTCTCCGAGAGAATGAATTCGCAATTGGTGAAAATACAGGATCCGTTCGGTGAAGATGATTGAGAATTGGGAATAAATGTTTTCTTCATAAACTGATTTGTTTTAAATAGTTGTTTGTTTGTCCTTTTAGATGCAAAGAATCTCGACAGAGTGAAGCATTCATTCCGTGTGCATTGGCCCTGTTGCGCATCCAGTGGCTTGATATGTGGACACAGTACCACTTATGGATGAAGGTAAGTAAGCTCTCCACTATGTCATGATTATAAGTCTACCATTTGTCCATGATTAAAACATTGCTGTAACATATGGTCCGGTACCCCTTGTATTTATCTTGTATTTAGTTTAATGTTAATAGAGAAAGAGACCGTCCTTTTCTACATATGCCCAGTTTGGTTTTGTGCCAAATTTTCTGTATTGAAGCTATGGTACCTAGACTTTTTAAATTTATGCGTAGTACTTTATTTCGCACACTGGAGTGGACTGTTCTAGTTCCACGTCCATGTTCTCAAGGACACATGGCACAGTTGATAAAGGCGTTAGTTAGACCCAGTAACAGGACCCAAAGAGTTTGAGTTCAATATCTGTCTAAGGCGGTGGAGAACTTTGAGAGGGGAATTAACAGGAGATAACTGATAACTGACATCCATTAGACATGGCTCGTGTAACTAGAACAGCCTACCCCAGTGAGCAAAATAAAGGGTTCATTTCGACATTCTAACCACCTGAAGAAGCCCGGAGCGTACAACGGTCAAAACGTTGTAATAAATAGGGCGACAAAGATGAGGACAATAGTCCGAACAATGTAAATAGAGTGCTGGCGAGGCAGATTTTTCCAAGGGTATTAGCACGTAAGTAGAAATGTAATGGATTCGACTGGAATTCGAACACGGCTCTCCGATTCTTCAATCCGAGCCGCTATTCAACCGTGCCACAGTTGTACCAAGCCCGAAACATAGCATGTTTGTCTAAAACAGATTTGTGATATGCACCTTTAAACATCAACAGCCTTTAGAAATAATGGAAGTTCTTGTTACAAGACAAAATTAGATATGAACAATGCCACGATGAACACAGCCACGGAGTGAAACTTTTTAGCTAATATTTTCTGCTAAGATACAAGTACGTCTTTTGTTTTCGTCCATTTGTTCAAAATGAAATGTTTAAAATGAAATTAAACGTTCGATTATATACTTTTCTCTTCTAGTTATCCAGTCTAATTGGAGTGACAGTGGTGACTACCGGAACATTGTACACGTATATCAATAGCTGTCGGCACAGCGAGACGATCAGTACTGTCTAACAGGAAGTCAGTGAAAAAAAAATGAGTCGATGAGTCAACTTCATTCACCCAAGAAAATGCAGATTTCGCTCAAATGACGCAACTAAATAAAAGAAAGAAAAAAAAATTTTCAATAATTCTGAAAATGTTTCTTTCCGAAAAGTGAGTAATTCTAAAATAAAAACGTGGCGCAATTTAAAAGTGACTTCAGGAAAATAAACAATTTATAATTTTACAACCAATGTCTGACGAATTTTGGTAGCGGTTCATTTTTCTCCCCTCAATGTGGATGGAGCTTCCAATGATATGCTTCCAATCGTTAATCATGTGTCTGTTTATAACTTCAAATAGTGATTTTCCAGGCAGGTAAACAGACATCCCGCCCTTGGAAGATTGTTACATCATTATTACCGTATATGAAACAATCGATACGTTCCAGTAATTCGAAAATATTTGATATCTGCATGACAGAAATACATATTTTGGGCGTGCAGTGAAATTTCGCGTTGGACATGCGGCATTGTAATTAAGTTCAAACGTATTTTCTTTCCTTTGAAAAAATGTTTTTCTTGATTATAAAACAAATAGTGCTTAAACAATGAAACCTTTTGCATATTTCTTTTGGTTTTGCAGTAAAACAAATATTAGGGTGATCGGAAAGTAATTATGTTTTACCAGAAAGCATATAAAAACAAATGTAATTTTGTTTAAATATTATTATTTATAGAAGATACATCATTGTGCAAATTAACTGAAAAAAAAAAACAAAAAAAACAACAAAAACACACACAAAAAATAATTCCGTTATTATTTACTTTTTTCGTATTTTTTCCAATGAAACATGATCAACTGCCCATGTTAGTACTTCGTATGTCCATGCCACGAGGCCGTTCCTTGTAGATTGACCACAGATTCTCGATTGAATTTAAATCAGGAGATTTTCCGGGCCAGTCTATAGGACTTTGATCTGCTCACTGGTAAGGCTTGCCAATATGTTCGTGCAGCGTTATAATTTTTGTATGCTTCCTTACAGTAACTTCCATCGCAAACAATGACCGTAGGACAACTAATCGACAGTCGATACAATAGTGTGTGGGCGTGATAAAATCAGATGCACTCTCGAATGACACAATATTTTCAAGGCCAAAGAAATTTCATCATACACCCCCAAAATAGATTCATATTACGGCACACCACTGCAAATGACATCATAGTTGTGTCCGGTTTCCAAGCGAAAGTCCATGAGTAGTCCCAAATCCTTCTTTGTAATTTTTTTTCCAATAAAACTCTCAAATGCACTGTCGGGTTGAAGAGATGAACTAATTCTAGACGCAGTTTCATACAATTCAACTTAGTTCTACCTTCGCCAGTTGACTCATAATTCATATTGGTGAAATATATACGAAATTGCTTTCTGAACATCCTAATATATTTCTGGTGTGAGGCGATCATATAGACTCCGATATATATATATATATATATATATATTACATACTATATACTATTTTCACCTTCATTTGGTTATAAAGGAAATTGAGAACATATTATAGTGTAACGAAAACAAAGCTATTCAAGATCTCTTTCTCTCTATCTACTTATCTCCCTCTATCTCTCTTATCTCTCTCTCTATATATATATATATATATATATATATATATATATATATATATATATATATATATATATAAAACGAAGAGGTTATAGTTGTTCCAACAAAGAGAAAAATATATATTTTAAAAAGAAGAGAGAAACCGCTAACGTTTTTGGTTATAATATGGAATTTTAAAAATATATATATGTATATACTGTTACGGCCGTTCCCCGTTCTCTAACCGGATCGATAGCAGAGATAGTTGATGATCGCAACCTGTATTATTATTTTTAACATGTATACAATTCTTATAACAAATTTCCTTCTCCAAAGGTCTTTTTCTGTTTGATCAGACACAGCCTAGCGGAACCGGTTAAGGAACAAACGCGATAGACAAATGACGGTAAACCAAACATAGAGACAAGTAATACATTTATTATCAAAACATACAAACGGATAGAGAATAAAAGACGGGACAAAAAAAAAATAAAAAATAAAAAATAAAAAAAATAAACAAAAAAGTCAATAAGTCAGAAATAAACATTGAGAACAGAATATTGGGAGGAGAACTTATACACTCAGAAAAGTAAATTACAAATCACCATATGATTTTGTACCACATTTGCACGAATTTACAAAACATGAAAAGGTAACACAAACAGACAGAAACAAATAATACATAAGATCTCATGTGAGGCTTGTATGAAAGTATACAACGAACTTATCTAATCGTAATATAAGTTCTTTTTCTTTAATCGTTCTTATATGTATTTACTCTTTTCCTTTCTTTTATTTTTAGTTTTTTTTTCTTTCTTTCTTTTTTTCTTTTCGTATAAGTGTCTCTTTTGGGGTCTTTTCTCTCTTTAATTTCTTTTCATCTCTCTCTCTCTCTCTCTCTCTCTATATATATATATATATATATATTATAAATTAATTGATTTAAAATATGGTTATTTTCGCTACACAGTTCCAACCATGTTTCAAAAATAGAAGCTAAAACCCCTAATTTTATTTTTTGCAAATAAATTAAAAGCATTAATTTCATCTTCAAGCGAATTTTGGATAACTTTTAAAATTTACCGGGTTTTAAATACATAGCTAAAATCACGTTTCCATGGTTACAGAATATTCTACTCAAATTGAACACGGGGTGTCTAATTTTCCTTATGACAGTATCATTGTATCAACATTTTGGTAAATGTATTTTAACTGAAACCTGACGTCGGTTGAATGGATGTCGTCTGAATTTTAAAAAAAAAAAAAAAAAAAAATTGTTAACGGTAAAAAATTTTCAACGTCATCTTTTAAATTAAAGATTTTTTTACAATACTTTTTATTTAACTACGATTTGAAATATTTTCCTTTTTAATTTTTATTTTACTATATTCTTTTTAAGAACAGTTAAATGTATTAGAATCCATTATATTATGTAGGATTATTTTAACATTAAGTTTAAGTATGTATATGAGGTTACATTTTTTTTTTTTTTTTTTTTATATGACTATGACAGCAGAAATGGTTACTTAATTTCACTGATTCAGTAAACTTTTCTTTTATATATAAACCTATTATTATAATATTTCATATGTAAGTACTGAGGATATGGGTCATTCAAAAGCTTTGTTATGGTTTTCATATTAATTTTATTTTACTATAGGTTTTTTTTTCTTTTTAATGCGTGTTATTATTTAAAAGAAATTTAGGTTAGAATTCATTCAATTTAACTACAATTTTAATTACAAATTCAAAATTACAACTTTAAAATTTTAAAATATTTTCATTGTTTAGTTTTAATAGACTATATTACTTTATAACAGAAGGAAAATTACTCATATTAAGTAAGATTATTTTTCCATATCAAAGTATATATAAATTTTTTTTTTTTTTTTTTTTTTTCCTTTTCTTCTTTTAAATTTAAATATTATTTAAGTAATATTAATGGCACTTACTACAAAAACTAGCTAAGTCATTTCTCAGATTTAGTAAACTTTATTTATTTATTAATTAATTAATTTATTTATTTCAAATATATGTAACCTAATTAATAAAGTTTCATATGTATGTATAAATAACATGTTAGAATTCATTTTATTTTACTACAATTTTAATTTCAATTTTAAAATTTTAAAATTATAACTTTAAAATTTTAAAATATTTTCATTGTTAGTTTTAATTTAGACTATATTACTTTATAACAGAAGGATAATATCATAGTAAGTAAAAATTTTTTTTCCTATCAAAGTATATGTAAATTACAATTTTAAACTTTTAATTTAGATATTATTTAAGTAATATTAATGGCCCAGACTACAAAACTATCTAAGTCATTTCTCAGAATTAGTAAACTTTATGTATTAATTCAAGTTTAAGTATGTATGAGGTTACATTTTTTTTTTTTTTTTTTTTTTTTTTGATATATATAAAAACCTAGTGATATAATGTTTCTCATGTAAGTACAAAGGACATGGGTCATTCAAAAGCTTACATCTTATGGCATTTCATATTAATTTTATTTTACTATATTTGCTTTTTGGGATTCTTTTTAGCGTGTAGTATTATTTAAAAGAAACTTGGGTTAGAATTCATTCAATTTAACTTTAATTTTAGTTTCAATTTTAAAATTACAAACTTTAAACTTTTGAAATATTTTCATTGTTATTATATTAGACTATATTACTTTATAACAGAAATATTACTCATAGTAAGTAAAATTATTTTCAATATCCAAGTATATATAAATTACAATTTTAAACCTTTATATTTTAAAATATTATTTTAGAATATTAATGAACTTACTACAAAATTAGCCAAGTCATTTCTCGGATTTAGTAAACTTTATTTATTACTTAATTTATTTATTTATTTTAAATATATGTAACCTAAGTAGTAAAGTTTCATGTATGTACCAAGAACAGGTTAATATATTTAACTTTTTAATTACAATTTTTAAAATTACCACATTAAAATTTTAAAATATTTTCATTTGTTATTTTAATTGACTATATTACTTTATAACAGAAGGATAATTACTCATAGTAAGTATAATTATTTTCCATAACTCAAAGTATATGTAAATTACAATTTTTAAACTATTATATTTATATATATATATATATATATGAAAAATGGACAAAGGTCCGACAATTTATTTATTAAAAAATATTTTATATAAGTATAAATATAAACAGATATTTGCTTAAAAATACTTGTATCTATAAAAAACAACCTTATATATATATATATATATATGCATGTGTTTATATATATATATGATATATATATATATATATATATATATGTATGTGTCAATATATAAATATATATACTGATTCCTTATAATAAGACAGTATGTATGGAGAAGGAATATACATATACATACTAGCAAAAACACGCACACACAATACAAAGAAATGGAAATAGATCTAAGAAGATACAGGGATCATAAAAAGATAAGAAGACATCATTTCTTTGCCCTTCCTTTGACATCAAGAAAATTAATTCATTTTAATATGTCGAAATATCCATCTTTGCCTGATGAAGATCGCGAGATCGGAATCATGTGTAGCAAATATGGAAAATAAAGTATAATATATATTTAAAAAATCCATATTATAAGCATAAACATTAGCTGTTCCTCTCTTCTTTTGATATATATATATATATATATATATATATATATATATATATATATATATATATATATATATATATATATATATGTGTGTGTGTGTGTGTGTGTGTGTGTGTGTGTGTGTGAATAAAGTGCTCAATATCAAAGTGGACATTGAAGTCAACACTAGAGGCGACATGATGTTTCCTGATAGAAACAATCGTCAGGCCGCGAGTGTTGTTTTTTTTTTTTCTTGGCTATATATATATATATATATATATATATATATATAGAGTCAGTTGTGCATTGTGGAAGTCTATTCCAGCGGTTATTTTGGTGGGAGTGGATTATTTGTTTATTTATTTGGGTTTATTTATTTTACTTATTTTTTTATTTATTTATATTTTTTATCTTATATATTTATTTATTCTTTTCGGTGTTTTATTAACGTAGTAAATTTTTTTTCAGTATATATATATATATATATATATATATATATATATATATATATATATATATTCATCCAAACATGTTCGATTAAGAAGAACCGATAAGTTCTTTCTGTTTAATTTTTTTATTATATTTTTCCAATTTTCAGAAATTTGCTCGAAATTGTGGATAAGCTGTCCGAAGTTCATATTTTCTTATTTTTGTTCAAGTAATTTCGTCTTTCGTAGACATTATCAGGAATCAGTGTGTTATCTATTTGTTAGAATTTCTTTTTCCTGCATTCTGGTATTCTTTGGGAAGCTGATCGCTTGAAATGGTTAAACTGACATTGTGTGTAACGGCTATCGAGAACGAGGCCGCACAAAAAAAAATAGAATGACATTTATTTATCTTAATTAATTAATTATTTAAAAAAATATATTTTTAATACTAATATAATATGTGCACACATTAATCATATCACATGTACTTCAAGATACCTTCTTCTGTGGTGAATTATATTTTATTTAATGTGGGGCTGTTCATTTTGTACAATAATAGCTTCTAGAGTTTGGAGTCTTTCCTTATGATTGGGTGCTGTAGAATATTTTCGTGTTGTATACTAATATTTATCTTGTGTTGATAGTTACCTTTTGGTGGTCGATTTGATATGATGGTCGATATGTGCACGGATTGCACTGAGTTTTGACATATGACAAATATGGAAATGGCTTATTTTATCGTTTCCATTATCATAACTGTTAGGGCTTATGGCCATATAACGTTGAAACACCAGGTCTCGAATGATCACCGAAGTTAAGCAACGCCCAAACTGGTCAGTATCCAGATGGGTTACCGCTTGGGAATACCATGTGCTGTAAGCTTGGATGTGCGGTTGGTGTAATGGATAACGGCTCTGGAATTGTTAATCCTAAGGCCTAGTTTCAATTCCCATTGGATTCGTTATTTTCACTTAAGCGCAGATACCATTAGGAAAAGGTATGTATTCAGAAAAAAAAAAAAAATATAGAAAAATTCTTACAATTTAAAAATATTTTCAGGCTTTAAATAGCTGGCAAAAAGGTTGATAAGTCGTTGAAAAACGTAAGAATCAAATAATGAAATACTGGTTAGCTACACAAGCATGTTTTTTAGATTAATTTACATTCTTTGGAATATAAATGTATATAAACTACACTGGCCACAAAGTGATGGATCAGTTTATATATTGATTATAATGTATAATTGGTACTCCGTTTTTATATCCACAATGTTTTTTTGTGTATCAAAGTCTGATTGTTCTCTCCTAGCTATGGGTTAATTAGTAAAACTTGTATCACTTGGTCATTATTATCTCAAAAACAAAATCTTACAATCTAGAAATATTTCTTGGCTTTAAATAACCTGCAATAGGTTGATAAGCCGTAGAAAACAAATCACTCATTCAGTCAAAATGATTAAGGTTACCTGAAAATTATCAGCAGTAAACACTGCTCAATGCATGTCTACTGTGCGTTGACATTGATCTAGGCGGTGGTTTTGATCGTAGGGTACTGCGGACGGAAGTGGGTAATATGACTTACTACTTTCAGAACTATCACACGCAGTGTAAACAGATACTACACTCTGGTTCTTGATGGAAAAGAGTAAAAGCTGTATATTTAAATAAGAAGAATGCCATAGATTCACGGCCAGGAATTATATCTGATTCCAGAGCAGAAAGGCTGGAGATTGGACAAATACTACATGCTGATTAATGGTAGAAAAAATATAACGGCCGTACATCTAAAAAAGAATAATGTTGTAGATGCTCAGTAAGAAAGTATAACTGATTACAACTCAGAAGGGCTGGAGATTGGACAGATACTTCACTTATGTTCTTGGTAGCAAAGAGTAACGGCTGTATAAAGTAATAATAGTATAGACTCTCAGTGAGAGAACTTAATTTATTCCCGCTACGAATTGCCGAAAATTAAGTAGATACTATACTATGATCCCTGAGAGAAAAAAGGAATCACATAAATTCTCTGTCAGAATGACTATGGTACAGTGATAAAAGTGACTAACCTGATTTTTTTACTAAATGTTCTTTTCACCGATAAAACGAAAGTTGAGCTAAATTCAAAGGATAAGCGATCTAAAATCTGAAGAAGAAGCTTTGAAAGCTCTTTGAATTTAGCAGTAAGTACTGTCAAGCATCCGTTCAGTATAATGTTCTGGGGATGCTTTTCTTTTCAGGGAACTGGTTTCTTAAAACCTATTGAAAAGACTTTCAGGAGCGAGCAGTACAAGAGAATTTTAGAGTCTTGTTTGCTCCCTTCTGCTGAAATCGAATCCCCACCAAGCTCATTTTTATGCAGGAGAATGCACCCTGTCACAAAGCAAAACTGATGAAGGAAAAGTTTGATGAGAAGCAGGTGAGTGTTATGACATGGCCGCCCCAATCTCCTGACCTCAACCCCATAGAAAACTTATGGATCATTATAAAGTACAGGCTCTCGAGAAAGCAGTTGAGCAACAAAAAGGATTTGATGGTGAATTTCATATCCGAATGGAATTCAATGCTTAGAGATGAGATTTGCCAGAACCTAATCAAGTCAATGCCAAAAAGGGTTGAAAAGGTTATTCAAAATAAAGGAGGACTCATAGATTATTAAATATTTCGAACTATATTACCTATTATAAATGAATTATACCTCTATTATTCTTTATTTAAAGCTGTTCGGTTATGTTTCTATTGATTACTAGTTGCAGAAAATAAGTGAGTCACTTTTTTGCACAGAATTTTTCCCTAAATCTCATTTATATCCAAAATTATAATTATCTATAGAATACCTTAGGGTGAGTAAACTTTTTTACTAGGTGGTCAGGAAGGGGTCTTTATATTAGTAAGATTAAAAATTAGTTTGACCCCAAAAACAATAGGCGAAAAATTTTTTAAGAAAAAAAATCAGGTGAGTCACTTTTATCGAACAACACTGTGTAATATTGTAAATACTTACACAGAAAATCTATCTGATTAGAGTTAAGAAGGTCTGATGATCGGACAGATACTACACTCTGATCCTTGATTGCAAACAGTAACGGTCATACATATAAATAATAATAATAATAATAATAATAATAGTATATAATCTCGGTTAGAACGCATACCTGATCCCATCTTAGATGGATCATGGTTCGGGCTGGTCCTGCTCTAATACCACTCTCTGATTTCAAAGTCAAAATAATACAGATATTTCTTTACAGAAATCAGAAATCACTATAAACTCTGAAGGGGATACTTGCCGAAGCCTTGACCAAAAAGACGAGAAAGAATAGGAAAATCTAAGAAAATATGTAGAATAATGAAATCCCTTCATTTTAGAAAACAAAGAGGAAATGTAATAGGCCCTGGAGCCACCCGAGGTAGATGGTTACAGAGTAAGAGGCACAGTTCATGTAGTTATGTGGGGAAGATAACGGTTAACATTAGATTTGAACATGTTAATAGTGATTAGGGAAGCATCATCTTGGGAGTCGGTTCCACAGTGCAGCGGTTCGTGAGAAGAATCTGCTCGAGGGGAACTAACATCTCACCAATTGAATACGAAGGGAATGTGGATGGTTCTCTACAATGTGCGTGGTATGTCGGGTCTTAGCCATGAAGGTTAGAACTGGTGAAACTAAGGAATGTAGTTTGTCTGAGCACTTTCCATAGCGATAGAGCAGTGAGTGGCTCAAGAAACCGGAAAGACGTTAAAGATATTTCCAGAAGAATTCATATTTGATCTACGTTTGATTTATAAAGAATGACTAATATCAGAAAAGGTTTCCTTATTATTTGATATGGAAAGTCGGAATGGAAGATAAAACTGTCAAATAAGATTGGTATGAACGGTTCTCCGGTTTTTGCCGTTTTCTTTCTCGTTCAAAAGCAAATTAAGATTTGTAGACATCGCTCGGTGAATGTTTTTGTCGTCTGCCAATATTTATTGGGAGCAAGGCTTCTCATTAGACGACAACGACGACAAGGTAATTATTGAGAGTTGATTATACGCATTTGCCTCTCTGTCACGGCTAATCAGTGTCTTGCGTTGTCAATAGATTCGGCGTTAAGCGCAAAGGAACAATTTCACCCTTTGTTTGTACACAAACAATTCAATGAAATTTTTTGGTGTCGTTTCAAACAGAACTTTTGATCCATTTTCATCTTGATTTAGTCCAGACCTTAAGTAGAAGAAGCACAAGAGAGAAAATACAAATAAAAAAACGAAACAAAAAATAAACAAAAGCAAAAAAAAAAGAAAAAATGAGGTAGTACAATTTTAGCAAAGGAATTGGCAATGTATAAAAGAAAGAAAAAAAAATGGTAAAAAATATATATTCCAATCATCCAAGAAAGGCGATAATGTCGCTAAGACGCAAGAGTTTATTCGGGAGCGGGGGATAAAAAAATGAGAAAAAACCGAAAGCCAAATCCAAAACAAGTGATAAACCTATACTGTTCAAAAGACGGGAAAGGTTTGTGAACCAAGCGAATCAATAGAAGTACGGAAAGAATAGTTCGATGTGGTGTAATGGGTAGCAAGTATTGTATATACTCATTGGGGATCTTTTTAATTTGTTGTTTTATTCCTCTCCCCACATACGATGATTTGTACTATTTAGGATTTTCATAGAGACAATTAGGTATTATGGTGGTTGTAGTAAGAAAGGCTAGTAAGAATGTGTTGTTTTGGTGTTAGGAATATTGTTTGTATGCTTGGTTCAGTGTTTATGGCTAGCTAAGTTTAAATTAAGACAGATGAAGACCGTCCTTTTCCCCATCCCCTTTTTTAGGCTTTGTACCACATTTTCTGTAATTTTACAGAAATAAATATTGTAATGGGTAGCAAGTTTGCCTCGCTAGATAAATTATAACTAAATAGTGAGTTCGATCCTTACTGGAGGCACCATGCTTTCGGCCTTGTGCCATATCTAAGCTACACTTAGTAAATTACTATAAAAGAAAGACAAAAATGGTCAAAAATTAATTGGTCGGCCATATTTGAACAAATTTCGCATAAAGTTTCAGAACGTAGGCAATCGTATCTCTCCCCATTTTCCTTTATTTTGCTGCTCTCTTACCATATTATCGTCACTTGTTCTTCAATCGGATTACTCAGTCAAATAGCATTCATTGTACCCTGTGAGTGTTAAATTATCTAAGCCCTTTTTTCTCCGTATGTGCAAAAGATTTCAACTGACGTTTTTAAAAATACTAATAGCAGTTCTTTCGTTGTTTCTATTCTTAAAAAATGATCGCCTCTCAAATGCTCCGTCTCTGGATTCAGTGGTAGAACTAAACTACATTACAAGTATTTTCTTCATCTTCGATCAAACAGTCCAACATTCACTGCTAGATAAGATTTTAGATATTATTAATCTACTAGTAGCCATACCCAGCTGATCGATCAGAAAAAGCTTTGAATTAGAATGGAGCAAAAACAACACCATGTTCAGATGCAGCAGAGTGTATCTTCTTCAATTTCATTAAAAAAAGATTTTGAATTAATGCAGTTACTGATACAACAGAAGTAGTCTGTATTTATTCAGTCGAAGTTAGCCAATGATATGAAGGGGAAAACAGGTAACATGAAGACCCACTTCCGACCACAATTATTTTGGAGTTTTTGTCATTCATTTTGTCAGTGTGTCAGCGATGTAAAAGAGGATACATTTATAAAGCAATTATTAAGTTTGATGAAAATTGGTTGAAATATCAACGAAAAATAAGAAAGAAACCAGTAAAAATCACTATTTACTCGGGTTTTCACTATATGAGTGGACTCATTTATTAAGTTAAATGACTGTTAACAATCAACTTATTGTAGGCTACAATTGGGTGAAGTTTGTATTTGATTGCTTGAAAATTGAGGGAGTTTTTAGTTTAAAATTTTGTGTTCAAATCGATTTGTGTTTCAATCGATTTTTCGTTTTTCGCGGTTTTTCGCTAAACGCAGTGGCGTAGAAATAAAAATGAGGTATCATTGAGCTCGTCATGATGTAAGTAACATACCTACCAAGTTTGAACTAAACTGGAGGAAAAAATTTGAAGTTATAGATTTTTGATCGGTTTTTATCTATTATTGAACCTATCTCTTACAATGTACAATGTATATGCCAAGTTTGGTCAAAATCAGTTGGATGGATCTCGAATGAAAAGCTATCACTCAGACACACAGACATACCATATGTTTTATATATAAAGATTACTCCATGTGTTAATTTATGGGATGATGAATTATTATTATTTACACTATTTATATGCAGGCTATTGTCCTCATCTTTGTTGTTGTTATCACAAAAATTTTGGTCGTTGTGCCCCCCAGCCTTCACCAGGAATATACCGATCTCGATTATCCACGAGACTAGTGGATTAAAGTATTGGCTTGTGAATTTGCTGACATAATAATTATGAGTTCAGTCCCTGGACTTGGACTAAATGAAAACAGGGTGAAAAATAACTGAGCGGTACTAAAAATAAGAACTCGATGAGATATCCCTAGGCATGGGCAGTGGAACGAGAACAGTCTATCCCCGTAGATTAAATAAAGGGTTCAGTTCGGAATTCCCTGTTAGTTACCAGAATCGATATACATCTGAAGAAGGCCGGAAGGTACAACAGCCGAAACGCTGTGATAACAACAACAAAAATTAGAACAATTTTGTAGTAGGCATCCGTTTATCTCGCAAGATAAAGGTAGCATCAGGTTTGGCCGTGTGCTTCCCAGACTACATACCCCACTCGCCACCCCACACGTACACAACTCGGCCGTATTGACGAGATCCAAAGGAATACGTGGCATTACATTTGGGGACGGTTTGGCTGCAAGAACTGACCGAATGTCGTCACTGTTGACAGGCAACCGCCTTTGGGGTTCTACTCCGGTTTCCTGCCTGGATTTGTTTCCATAACTTTCTCTCTATTTGGATATGACTGCAAGCCATCGGAAGTTTAAAATCAGGGTTTTCCTTCTCCTTTCTGGACTGGCGAGTTCCATCAACCAGAAGCAGCTGGTTAAGAGGCGCCAGGTTTCCGCCTTCGCTCAGTCTCCAGGTTGGAGCTAGACATAGTTGTCACATATGTAAATGTGCAAATATAGATATTATTAGAGCTCTTTTCTTTGTTTTTGATGATATTTTCCGATGATGGTATATTTTGCTTAGTTTCTGAAAAGCATCATTTTCTATTTGTATGCACTTTGAATTTCTTTGTCAAACTATCCGTTTTCCGTTACAAACGATAAAAATCAGCACATGCTATTTCTGGCCGCGACAGATTATGAACTAATGTTAATTATTTATTGAATTAAAAAAAAAATGAAGAATTTCAGTCATTGTGGCATTTCAAACCAATACGTCCATGCAGATGACCAAAGTTTCGCGGTTATGGGATTATTGTTATCGAGATACCAATTCCAGAAAGATTGCTAGTCAAGGTTAAAGAGCATCTATTTTCCCAGGATATTAGAATTTGTGTCAGCTTGTACTAGCAAATTTAATGGAGGCTTACGAACAGTTTTTCTGACCAATTTCAATTACTAGGTTTTCAGACACTTGCCAACACAATGTTATCAAGAAGTTAACTCCTTAAGTAAGCGGCCATGATACTACGCTCTGATCCTAGGTGTAAAGGACTAATAGCTGTATGTTTAAAGAATAATGTCATAGATTCACGGCCAGTAATTATATTTAATTCCAGACCAGAAAGACTGGAGATTGGACAAATACTATATGCTGATTCATGGTAAAAAAATATAACGGCCGTACATCTAAAATAGAATATTGTAGATACTCAGCCAGAAAGTATAACTGATTACAACTCAGAAGTGCTGGAGATTGGACAGATACTACACTCTGGCCCTTGGTAGCAAAGAGTAACGGCCGTACATACAAAGTGAATAATAGTATAGACTGTCAGTGAGAGAACTTAATTTATTCCCGCTACGAATTGCCGAGAACTGAACATATACTACACTATGATCCTCGAGAGAAAAAAATCACATAAATTCTCAGTCAGAAATTCTATAAGGAAGAATGATGTAAATACTCACACATAAAATCTATCTGATTAGAGTTAAGAAGTTCTGATTGGTAGGGCAGATACTAAACTTTGATCGTTGATTGCAAAGAGTAACGGTCGTACATATAGAATAATAATAATAATAATAGTATAGACTCTCGGTTAGAAAACATACCTGATTCCATCTTAGATTGGTCACGGATCGCGATGATACTTCTCTAATACCACTCTCTGATTCCAGACTCAAAATAATACAGATATTTCTTTATATAAATCACTATGAAGTCCGAAGGGGATACTTGCCGAATCCTTGACCAAAAGACAGGAAAGAATAAGAAAATTTAAGAAAATATGTAGAATAATGAAATTCCATTATTTTAGAAGTTTAGTAAAAAGAGGAGATGTAATGGGCAAGGGAGCCACTCGAGCTAGATGGTTACAGAGTAAGAGGCAAAGTTTATGAAAATTCTATAAGGAAGAATGATGTAAATACTTACATATAAAATCTATCTGATTAGAGTTAAGAAGGTCTGATGGCATGGCAGATACTACACTCTGTTCCTTGATTGCGAAGAGTAACGACCATACATATAAATAGTAATAATAACAGTCTAGAATCTCTGTTAGAAAGCATACCTGATACGGATAACGAAAGTTCCGGGGGTTATAGGGTTTTTGTTATCGAGATATCAACTACAGAAAAATTGACTGTCAAGGCCAAAGAGATTCTCTTTCCCCAGGATATTACAATTTGTGTCTAACACTGTTTTTGGAGGCTTACGAACAGTTTTGCTGGCCAATTTCACTCACAAGGTTTTCAGACCTTTCCTAACTCAATGTTATGAAGAAGTTAACTTTTAAACTAAGTGACTATGATAAGATTCGAAACCCTGATTTCATGGTTGGAACGTTAAAGCTCTAACCATTCGGCCAATTATTACAATTTTCGTCTTCTTCTTCTTCTTCTTCTTCTTCTTCTTTCCTTGAACCTTGTTCCTTCAGGAGGCGGGTGATCATAGTTCTCCATAATTTCCTATCCATTTTAACACAGTTAAATTTATCTTTTTTGCTATCTCTCCTAATCTTTGTACTGACAACCATATACACAAGATCGTTAGGTTGGTTATTCGCTAGTTTGTTCTGTCTCTCTTTCCTTTATTTTATCCTGTGTGTATCAAATTCTCCAAGCCCTCTTTCCTCCATATGTTCTCTTTAATTTTCAAGTTTCTTTTTTATTCCTGGTATAAATTTCCTTTGTTTTTTCATTTTCTCTAAAACTTAGTCGTTGTTCATATATTCGGTTCATCTTATTCTCAGCATTCTTCTGTAGAACCACATTTCTGCTGCTTCAAGTCACTTCATCTGTGATGTGATTGTTTAGCATTTACTGTTATATAGGTGGACCGATATTACATAACAGTCCAGTATCTTTTTTTTTTGTTTTTAATATAATTTTTCTGTTTGTTAATACTTTGCTTAGCTTTTGAAAGGTATCTTCGCTATTCCATTGGTCCTTTGGATTTCAGTGTCTCATTTTTCGTCTTCTCTTAAAACAATTTCTAAATATTTAAATTTTTCCACTTGCTTAATTTTACTGTCTCCAAACTAGCTAAATTTTCACACCTTGAATTTGACATTGCCAATAAGTAATTCACATCTTCAGCTGTCTCTTTTGCTGACAACCAGACATTGTCTTCTTACAAATAAATGTAATTCTTTTCTCTTGCTATCTTTTTGTATCACTTTTATGCCAAATTTATTTTCACAAGGCTTAGTTTTAGTCTTTCCCGAAGCTTCAAGGCTCCCAGAGAGTTTCAAATTAATTATGGTATCACTAGTCTGGCAGATGAGCTTTGATAAACTACTGCAATTCGGTAAGGGGTCTTTTTGAAATTGACTAAGCTTACGATGAATCGAACCCGGTTCGTTAGGATACAGAGCAAGCGTCATACGACAAGGAAGAAGAATAATCTAACTTGACACAATATGGCGCAGCTACTCCAGTGGTGATAAACCAACGGATAGGGCCCAAGAAAGAGCAACGTCTTCTTTCACCAGGTCGCTCCCTGCAAAGCATTAGAAGCTGGCACAAACAAGGATATATAAGTGATAGATATAGGTCCGGGATTCGATTCTTGGTAGTGGATGCACAGTGCTGAAGAGTCCTAAAAAGGAAGAAATGGCGGCCCAGTGGTTTTTTCATTCTAGACTCGATGAATTATTATGAATGATTATCCAAATCTCGACCCACAAATTTCTATCACACACACACACACACACACACACACACACACACACACACACACACACACACAGCCAAGCAAATTATCGATCTTCTCCGACATGTCCAACATTAACGCAATTAATATATATATATATATATATATATATATGCATGTATTTTAAAGACGAAGTATGTATAAAATAGGGATTGCTGCCTAAATAGAGAGTATATATATATATAATAATAATAATTAGCATAAAAATACCAGGTATAAAGAATGATAACTGGTATAAATATATATCCTTAACTGGCATAAAGGTGCAAGGTAAGTATATATCTATATCTATCTATCTATCTATCTATAAATACATTTTTTATGTTTATACGTTCTTTTTATAGATACAATTATTTAAGTAAATGCTTTGTTTATAATAAACAGTATTAACATTTATCGGCCTGAATGTCCAAGGAATTTTCATAGAAATAGGAGGAGTGTTATGGTTTTAGCACTTTAGATAAACACAAATTTGAACGTTTGATAGTAATTTAAATGTTTAATATAAGCCTAATATTATATTAATAAACAAATATAAAAAAATACTAATAGTAATATTTTAATATTGTGAATGACTGTTAAGGTAAAACGTTTATCAGTTATATATATATATATAAAATAAAATACATATATATATATATATATATATATATATATATATATATATATATATATATATATATATATATATATATATATATATATATATATATATATCAGGCAGGTTTCAATCCCGGCTTGAGGTAATCGGATGTCACCTAATTTCAATACAATATTACCTAATGTTACCTAATTCAATAATAATAATATTACCTAATAATGTTAGATGTTACCTAATTCAAATACAATATATACGTATATATTATCAATTTCAAATACAATATACACATATATATTACCTATTTCAAATACAATATATACATATATGTCACCTATTTCATATACATTATATACATACATGTTACCTAATCCAAATACAATATATACGTATATATTACCTATTTCAAATACAATATACATATATTTGCTACCTATTTATTATATATATATATATATATATATATATATATATATATATATATATATATATATATATATGAGTCATAACAGTCAGGTCTGTGAAGAATATAGCACTTTGGATATTATATAGATGGATGGTTATAATTGTAAAATATATTTTCATATTTAGTAATGCTTTCTTTCTTTTTTTTGTTATGTTTCTTTCTTTTTATGAGCCATATCTTTTCAGGACGTAGGCTATAATGGCTCTGCACCTCCCTCTATCCCTTGCAGCTCTTAACAAGTTCCTTCCATCTGCTTCCTCCCCTCATCCACTTGCTTAAGCCCGCCAGGTATGTCACGCTTTCCCTCTATTCGACCCGTGAGTATCAGATTCTCCAGGCCCTCCTTCCTCATTATGTGTCCCAGAAACTTCAGCTGCCTCTTCCTGATATTAAGTATAAACCTCCTCCTTGTTTGCAACCTCTCTTTCCCTTGTCTCTCTTTCCCGCTATCTGACCCGTGAGTATCAGATTCTCCAGTCCCTACTTCCTCATTACGCGTCCCAGAAACTCCAGTTGCCTCTTCCTGAAATAAAGTATAAACCTCCTCCTTGTTTGCATCCTCTCTAAGACTTCATCGTTGCTCACACGCTTGGTCATATTCATAATTCTAAAATCCAGATTTGTATCCGATATTTTTACTAGGAAATGTAAGAGGACAGTGTTAAAAAATAAGTTTTTTTTTTCTAAAACAGAGCCAAAAGAAGAAGGCACCTGAAATACCTGATTGTCTCTCAGGTCTGATTGTCCGCCAATTTGTCTCTTAGCCTCGTTACCTGCTGGTTTGACGTCTGCCTTATTCTTTAACCCAGACACGTGTCTTTCTTGAGATAAGAGTTTTCTTTTTATCTCTCGGTGAACACCGCTCTCGGTTAGGTCTGCAACATTGTATTACTGACCGCTAATTACAGTATCAAATCCTTTTTTTTTTTTTTTAAATTTCTTTGCCGAGAATTAAAGTTGAACAGTTTCGAACAAACGCCAAAGCGAGGTAACCTTGACGCAACTGTTGCAGCATAATTACAAAACAACAAAAGATAAGAAAAAAAAAAGAAGACATTTAAATTGACGCAGACGCCACCTGTTGGCAACTGTAATACATTTTAAAAAGTGATTTTTTACAACAAATAAACTATGGAAAAACGACAGAAGCAGTTATTATAAGCAGTCTGTTTCATCTGAATCTATCTATCTATCTGTCTATCTATCTTGGGTTATTTCGAAGTCTGTATATACTAACTTATACTAACAATAAATTATATATATATATATATATATATATATATATATATATATTCAGATATTACATCGAAAACATGCCAAAATCGCTACACAACTGCAATCGTGTTTCGATGCGTTTCAACTGCATCTCATCAGGCGATTATAAATTACTGGCGAGTGAACGATTTATTTAAATTTAAGAACAAAATACAACCTCTTTTTACGAAAAAAAGAAAGGGAGTTATAAGGTTTGTGGGATTTACTCAGATCAACCAGTCAAATATGATCTATGTTAAATTTAAACTCAGCGAAGAAGCAAAAATGAAGAAATTATTTTCCATAAAAGTAAGAACTTATTTTCCATAATATTGCTCAACTTTGTATTGAGCCCTCTTTTAAATTGAATTTTACGAACGTTTGAAGTGTGCTCTATTCATTCTCATATTGCCTGGATATATATATATATATATATATGTGTGTGTGTGTGTAGATAGATAGATAGATAGATAGATAGATAGATAGGCGGCCTGACGATTGCGTCTAGCATGAAACAGCCTGTCGCCTCTGAGTGTTGATTTCTATGTTCACTTTGAAATCTATATTTACATACGTTCTATCTATGATATTGAGCACTTTATCTCATGAATATAGCACAACTTAAAAATATATTTCTTCATCTTTATATATATATATATATATATATATATATATATATATATATATATATATATGTGTGTGTGTGTGTCTATGTAACTAAAATGAGAAGAATTTTGTTGTAAAATATTTTTAAAAGGACTAGAAATTTAAAAAATAGACAAAACAAAACGCCACTGAAAGGAGACTCCATCGATAAACCAATGTTTTTTGGGTTTTTTTCTTATAAAAAAATGTTATCGAAGATGAAAAAAACATTGGTTTGGGATTAAATGATTTTAAAGATTTCACTGATCTTACCTGTAGGAATAGGTAATTCTAATTTTGGTTTTATTAAGTTTGTTTTTAGTAAATTTATGCATCTCTTTACAGGAATATTTGTTTATAAAGATTTTATATCTAAACTAGTCTTATATTTGTTTATAAGTCTATGTTTTTTTATATGCGAGGAGATAACTGTCTATATCTGTGAGATGAGGTATTATGATTATTTGCATCATTTACATTATTCGGACTGTTATCCTCATCTTCAGTGTCATATTCACAACGTTTCGGCTCATATATCTCTCAGGTGAGGTATTATGATTACTTGCATTATTTACATTACTCGGGCTGTTACCCTCATCTTCATTGCCATGTTCACAAAGTTTCGGCCGTTGTACGGCCTTCTTCAGGTGACTGGGATTTCGAAACGAACCCTTTATTTCGTCCACCGGAGTATAGACTTCTAGTTCCACATGCCATGCCTCTTCTGGATGTCTCAATTATTTCCCTTTAACTCAACTCTCCAAGTTTTTTTTTCACCACTGCTGTGGCCTGGAACTGAACTTACAACTCTTTGGGTCTAGTCATTTGATCTAACTAACGTCTTTATCCACTGGGCCATGCTTCCTTAGCAACGGACGAAATGTTGTGAATATGATAATGAAGATGAGAATAACAGACCGAATAATGTAAATAATGCGAGGAGATAATTGTACCAAAAAGTGGGGTTACAGTTTTGCCCTATTGTGCCGGCTAGTTTATGTGGATCGCTACTTATTCTTAATGTAATGGGCCTCGTCGGAATATCAGGTCTACGCATTTTTGATAATCTGTAGTATGGGTGTTTTCGAGTGATGCTCGATAAGTTTTAACCAGAAACGGTCTTCTTTTTTAAAATCATTTCTTGGTTTCATTTCAAAATCTTTGCGTCTCTTTTATGACCTTATATTCGTTTATTTTTTCATGAATATTATCGCTTGTGAAGAGTTCAATTTTATGTTGATAAATGTTTTTTTTTTTCATAATTATAATTCTATAGCCTTTGTCGGAAGGAGATACACTACAGTTAAAATGTTGAGGAGCTACCACCAGAATCAGTATTAATCAGCAGTTAATGCAATCTGCAGATGTGGATTATGAGTTCACACCTGAATATTGCATAACCTGCATGAAACTTCGAGTAGTGTTATCAGCGTTGGATATTTATGCATATGTATATTTACGTATTATGTATATGTATATTTACGTATTATGTATATGTATATTTACTAATATATAGTTATAGCTCTGTTTCATAGCATTGAGCACTGTATGTATTACACCTGAGGAATAAGGCCACTTATGTACGTGCAAGTATTTGTGCGTTTATGTACATTTTTCTCCTACCCATTCTCATATATATATATATATATATATATATATATATATATATGACATTCCTGTAATTATTGAACAATATAGTTTATGCCACATTGACGGAAAACCTATCAGTACAAAAGAATTGTCTTATTACTATATTTGTACAAAAACGCACAACCTTAAAATTTAAAATTCAAATTCAGCGTTCCAAAATAATAACACATTTCTCATAGCATTTTTTCGGATTACATCTATATTTTCGTTGCACTGTTATTACCGAGAAGTAAAAAACAAGAACAAATCTATTTCCATACCTGAGGATGTCTGTAAGAACAGAAGAAAGCTTGTAAAAACTAAAAAAGACCTTATGAAACTTGAATTTATAAACAGGGATCATATCATTCATATACAGGTTCGGGGCTAGTGTATCTTAATGAAATTGTTTGCGAAGATATATTCTTGCCATTTAAATCATTAACCTCTATATTTGTTTTTTGTTTGAATGATTCATGTAATTATAAATTAAACAGCATCTATAATTGAAATATATATATATATATATATATATATATATATATATATATATATATATATATATCGCGTAACATGCGACTTTTGAGGCTCTAATTTTAAAAGCTAATTTTAAGGGTATCACACGTGATATGAAATTAGCGTATGTATTGCTGGCCCTGGCTATGTCTTTAACCAAATTATATATCCTTTTACTGTAGTAAAAAAAAGGCAGGTGTATTTAAAATAAACAACACGTATATATACGGTATATATATATATATATATATATATATATGATTTCATGTTTTAAATATTATGATTGTATTAAGTTACCAACCATCGCCTGAGGAAGTACAATCATAGTATTGAAACATGAAAGCTTTTGTGTAGCGATTTCAAAATGTTTTTATTATAATCTCTTATAACAGAAATATAATAATATTTTGCTCTACTTTGTATTGAGCACTTTTTAAAAAAAGTATATATATATATCGTATGGAAAAGTTTTCAAATAATCATTTTTTTTTGTTTTGAAGGTCTTCTTGCCTACATAATATGTAGCTTTTCACGTAGATACAGGGGACTACATGAAAGGCTATATATTAAGTTTCCTAAAAATAATGATCTATTAACGTAATGAACTAACTGTAATATGTAGACATTGTACAAGGTTTACCTTAAAATATAGTTAATAGAATTTTTCATTAAAATCTATGTATTACAATTATATATCCATTATTTTATTATATATAATTGTACATGTACTATTCATTTAAATACTTGATTTTTAATTTTAAATATTGCCTTGTATTAAGACCCATTGAATAAACTAAGTATTGTAGTTTAAGTTAAAAATTATATATAAAAATGATCTAATCATACTAGGGGCCCCTGTAAGATTCTTCATAACTATATATAAAATAATTTTAAAAAAAAACTAAAATTAATCTATTGTTATATATATATATATATATATATATATATATATATATATATATATATATATATATATATAATAGATTAAAACTAAAAAACAATCTATTGTTATATATATATATATATATATATATATAACAATAGATTAACTTTAGTTTTTTTAAAAATTATTTTATATATATATATATATATATATATCGGATTATTTCATCGTATCTTAAACGGATGTATGGTGTCGAATCTTAATATGACAGTTCCTCGAGACATGTATGAATACCACACATACCCCTAACATCTAACCTAAATTTTGAACTTTCCTGCTTTAGCTTTGACCTGTCTTTTGATTGGTCAGTAGTGACATACCCATAAAATTTTAAACTCTTGACTCCCACTCCCACTTAACTGTTTAATAAGCAAACGTATTGTTTTCTGTTTCCAAAAGTCAATCATTTTCATCAAAAGTTACCGAACATCCTGGATATAAATTCTTTTCGTCAAAATAGCAATAAAACAAAATTTGTATATGTAGAGAAGAACCTCAGCCATCCTGGCGGACCCGTGTCTTCAACTCGTTCAGCAAAGCCACCACCTTGACCTTCCTCGACTTCTTGGAGCTGCATTCGTGATGACCATGCGGTGAGACTTGCGGTAGGAGACACCCAGACCATGACGGAGGAAACTTCGTATAACTAATGTCCTCCACCTGTGATCGTTCGGTCAGAGAAGAACAGATCGTCAACTTGCAAAGCCCATGTCACCGGCGATGACCATGCGGTGATTTTAGGAGGAGTAACTAATGTCCTTTGATCGTTCGGCAGATCGTCAACTCAGCCCATGTCACATTTTTTAGTATTGTCGTCGACTTTCTCCTTGACGGCGGCGACGAACTCGTCGGACCTAACGGCCGAATAACGAACGTTGTGGGCCTTTCGTTTGGCAGTAACCTCGTCCTTGTTCTCACACGCCTTCCACTTCTTCCTAATGTCCATAACCATGGTCCTCTTGAACATAAACCAGGCCATCACTTCCGCATGCTTCTTCCAGACGCAAAAAGATCCTACTACCGCTGCTCTGCGCTCATATTCCATCCTGGAAAAGGGTAGAGAGAAAAACATAAGTGAGTTGTCAAACTGTTGAGTATCTGCATATACCACTTTTGTCTTTATTGCGCATTTCGTTTTTTTTTTTTTCAAGTGTCGGATTTTGCTGCAACACCTTGTAATATATATATATATATATATATATATATATATAAATTTATATATATATATATGAATTCTAATATTATTCTAGAAAATTATTCAACAGATGCTTGTTTGGATGACATTCAGGGATTTTGAACTGAACAATTTATTTAATCGACGTGGTAGATTGTTTTTATTCCGCTGACCATATCTCGGGCTATCTCGTTTAGTTCTTATGTCTTATTCAGTTATTGCTTACCTTTGTTTTCTTTTTCTATATGCCGTGTCCCTTCAGGACGTGAGCGTCATGGTTCTGCATAACTCCCTGTCTTTTATAGCTCTTTAGAAATTAAGAAAAAGAGAATATCGCGGACATAACAAATCATGCAGAAAAAACCTAAAGAGAGAAAAATCATCCCTCATCTCTTCAGACCAGAATAAGTGAATTAAATTAAAAATATTGGCAAAAATGCAAATGTAAAGCTTATAATACAGCCTGCAATCTAGCCTACTGATTGATTTGTTTTTTTTACGGCTTGTCAACATATTGTTGGTTATTTTATTTATTTATATTTTTAATCCTTTCATCCCAAGCAAGTGAAAGAGATGATTGAGTATGGCGGGGATTGAAGAAAGGACAAAAGATGAACGGGTTTCAAGAAGAATAGAAGATAGCAATTGATGTTGCATTTAAAGTTTTGAAGGTTGTAGTTATCAGGAAAACAAGTAAACGGAAGGCAGTTCCACAGACCAGAAGTACGAGAAAAGAAACTGTTGGAGAAGAAGTAGCTGTTGCATTTAGTGATTTTCCAAGCGTAGCTCAGATGTGGCATAGGGCCGAAAGAATGGGCACCCAGTGAGGATCGAACTCACTACTCAGTCGTAATTGTTCTCGCGAGACAAGCTTGCTAACTATTACACCACGCCAAGGTGCCCAAGTGGCTGTTGCATTTAATCATATCAACAGTAAACGGCTCGGTTCTAGATGCCAATTTAGTAGAACGCTTAAATTCATGTAGTCGTGGCTCTAGGGAAAAAAAAGGTCCTCAGAGCAATTGCCGTGAAAAAAACTAAGTGAAGCTGAAGCTTATTTTTGGATTGTAAGAATACTATTTTTTGAAAGTGAATATTGCATTAGCATTTTTTTAAAAAAAGCAAAGAAATTCCTACTATTTAACCCTTAGGTGGGAGAGGAGATTCAGACCTTTCCCATGGATATTTGCTCGTAAGTGAATGTAACAAACCCGATTTGACTCACTGATTTCTCGTTGCAAGTCTCTACCAGTTACATCCACTTCTTCTAGCCTAAAAAGAAAACAAAAGACATGATAGGGTAGGAACACTCATACACTTGGAACTGTGTAGATAAAGTGAATTCGAACATATAGACAAATTGTATCAGTAAAACCTGGCTACTGCCATTTAAAAAAACGGTAATATTTTTTCCTTCAAAAATCTATTCAGGTAATATTTTTGCTTAATTTGCAGTTTAACACCTGCGCTTAGTTTGCAATAAATTTTTTTGGCGTTATCGACAGTAACAGTTCGGATTCATTGGCGTCGCTGGAGGCAGCCATTACTGGTGTTGTTTGCATACATTCGCCGCGTAAAGCTAAGCGCGGAAGAATATAGTTAACGGCTTTTTTTTTTTTTACTGATTTCAACTTGTCTCAATTACTGAAAAAGAGAACTATATTGTGTGCGTAATAATCAAGACAAGTGTATATCCTATTCATAGCTATTTCGCATAAGATGAGAAGAAATGTAATTAGTATTCACATCGATGAGTATTTATTTACGACTCAACATCATAGTAGCTTATCTGTGGCACAAGGCCGAGTGTGTGAAGCATCCAGTGTAGATCGAACTCACTATTCAGTGGTAACTGATCTAGCGAGACAAACTTACATTACACTACGTCGAAGTGCTCACCAATATTTTAGTAATGACACATAATAGTGTTAATAATCGTGGCATAGAAATAATAATAAGAAAAGGAGTTAATATTGAGATCGATGAGGATACTGAGGAAAGTGCTGGTTATTTGAAAGGGTTTGCTCTCCCGTGCATTTTAAGGGGGATCACTACATAATCAAGGAGTAAGGAAATAAAATCGCACAAAAATATCAGAAATAATAAAGTTAATTTATTGTCAAATCTTACTGTACATAAAAATCAGATAAACAATAGTTTCTCTGTATTTATTTAGTAATAGTAGTTACAATAATTTAGAAATTTCTGTTGAAAACATACTCATTGATACGGCTTAACGCACGTCGCTTCGCAATTATTTTTGTCCTCAAAGTTATTGGCGTTGCCGCCACATCCACCATAGTCGAACTGTTCACAATTTCTGGTTTTCGTGTTGTAGTAATAACGCGGCAACGTTTCCTTGCACAGTCCCTTCTCCGGTGGCAGCGTGCACTCATTTCTACACACCTTTAGGCAGTCATTTAAACTCAAGAAAGTGTTGCTATTTTCACCGCATCCGCGGTACATAAATTTTTCGCACTTTTCGCTCACGTAGTTAAAGAAATATCTGAAAGAATAATACATTTGAAATCAATAAAACGAAAGAACACCACAAATTATACACCCCTCCGACTGCTCGAGATTCACTTTAAATCCCGCCCCATTGAGTTAGGTTTTGATACAAAGTCGGTTTTTAATGAGTTTCCACTCGAGCCACTGGTCTAAGCTGGTCATATCTGGTCTAAGCTGGTCATAACTTGTCAAAGCTGGTCATAGCTGATCTAAGCTGGTTATAGTTTGTCTGAGTTAGTCATAGCCGGTCATACCACTACTATGTAACAGATGTTACGCAACGTTTTTTTTGGCGGGGGGAGGAAAGGAGAAGAGAAGGACTTCATAGTTTGTCTGAACCGGTCATACCACCGCTATGTAACAGATGTTACGCAACGGTGGGGGTAGGGGAACAAAAGGGAGAAGAAAAGGCCTTCAGCACGGAACAGCTACTACAAACGCAGCATCTACTCCGACGGGGGAAAAACCCTTCTCCTTTTCATGCCAATCCCCCCGGAAGAATCCGATAGGTGAAGCCCTTACTCCTTCAACTGCCCTAGAAGCCACCAAAATAACTAATTGAAAATTTGTGTCCAGAAACTCACCCTTTGATCTAAGAAATGTAACGTCATATATGCACCCATTTATTTATTTTACTAATACGAATATTTACCAAATACGAGGTTCAATAGCTACTCAAGGTCTGGGTTATTTATAGAAGTGGTGTGGCATGTCAACATCCTGATTATGTTATTAATTTCTCTTTCAGTTAGATATGCTATCAATTTTAGTTGTTACTACTTTTGAAAGTACACAAGTGATGAGGTTTCTGTTATTTGGTACAGTTCTTTGTTTGCGATTCTGTAGCGCCATTTCATGATGTTCGAAGATGGCCATTTTTAAGTAAATTTCGAACTGAATCCTTTATTAAGTCAACGTGTTAGTTTCTGCTACCGCTGTCCATGTCTTGCTTGGGTTATCTTGTCACGTTTTGAAACAAATAATAATGGATGTGTTAGAAAACTGAAGTAAAACTATAGTTCGTTTGAACTGCGAGGGTTGATTGATAAGTAAGTTTAATAATTCTAAAAGACACGTTTTACACGAGATAGACTAAATATTCTTCATTTTCTATGTGTTGTTTCCATAAAAAGAATTTCCTGTTTCTTATAGCTTGCTTTGGTTTTGTAATGTATCTTACGCACTCTTCCAATGAGTCTTTGGATTTTGACGTCACATTTCCATTCGCTGCTAAATCATAAATTATTTTTCTTTAAAATTACAGAATCATCAAAATTACGAGGCTTGAGCGATAAGTAAGGTCTCCAATCCTATAAAATATGTTTGAAACTGGATAAACTAATGAAAGGGGTATCAAAAGAAATTCAATATATTACTCTTCAAAATTACGAGGCTTGATCGATAAGTAAGGTCTCCAATCTTATAAAGCACGTTTTAGAGTACATAGAATAATGAAACTGGTATCAAAAGAAATTCAATTGATTACTCTTCAAAATTACGAAGCTTGATGGATGAATATGTTCTCCAGTTTTATGAAAAAAAAAACTCTACGTAACTAGGATACAGTATGCTTAACGAATGAGACTATTCAATACCCTTGCCAAGCAAACTGACACTAAGTACGTTTGTACAGGATTTGATATAATGGTGAATACATGTTTAAAAAAATATATTCATAGCTTCACTATTAGCGACGCCATGTTGTCGGAGACTTTTTTTCTTATCAATCAACTCTCGTAAGTAATCAAAATCATCGAAAATACACATTTGCGTTAAGATGTTTACCTCGGTTCGTTTGTACCACAATTTTCTGTGGGCAGTGGTTCATAGCAAGTCTCGCTACAAGTACCGAGGCAGTCTACCTCTGTTTCAAATGAATTGGCGTTGCCCCCACAACCGCTGTAGAGAAATGGTTCACACTTTCTCGAATCCTGGCTATAGTACCAGCGTTGGTTCTTTGTATTTGGACAACTACCCGTTTCAGCTTTTAGGAAACAAGCTACGAAAAAAAAAAAAAATCACGTGTTTAAAAAGCATTAGAAACAAAGAAAGAATGAAAATAATAGTATAATTTTCTTGCAGCTGGTCTCCCATTTGACCATAGCTTAAACAGCTGAGTAGGGTAAAAACTGGCTGGTCATATTCAATATCTCGAAATCTCAACTAGTTTTGTCCCATCATCACAGAGCAGACTTAGAATTTTCGCCTATTGCGATAAACTAGAGTTCTCTCATGTAGGCCCAGTGCCCTGAGCGCCTCCCCGTATGTACAATACCGGGTGTAACAGTAAAATTGTCCAAATCGAATAACAGCATAATTATCCATGCGGCAAAATTTTTAATATCTAAAGAACCACAAAACCAATTTTTCCAGGTTCACAGATAAGACATTAAGCTACCTGGATACCATTTTTAGTAACAATCACCGAAAAAGCCTTTGAATTATTCAGCTAAAAAGGGTCAAGTTAAAATCGCTTTGTGTCTTCCCAAATGATCAATGGTGTAAGAAAAAAGATCATTCAGGCCTTCAGTAATGGTATCAACATTGATAATCTGGCTTGCATCTTTAAAGTCAATTCAAGAACCATCAACTTATTCACCGAAGGTGAATAAGTTTAAAAAAAGACGGAACAGTAGAGAGAAAAACGGGACCAGGAGGTCGAAACAGGAAGATGGATGGTCTCTACAACTTAGATATAAAGAGATAAATTAGAAAAGATCCAACTCAATCCATAAGACATTTGGCACGTTAGAGAGTAGCTATGAGAGTCCAAAGAACAGTGAAAAAAACCCCCAAAAACTCGAAAATGAAATCGTACGAGAAACCTGTGAGGTAGTTTGTTAATCCAGGACAAGAATTTAGAAGGTTAGAGAGGAAGAAGATCATCTTGAATAATTAGGAAAATGATCCTGGAATAATATATATATATATATATATATATATATATATATATATATATATATGAACTTCATAGTTCAATAGTGTAATAAAAACCACGATTCATTCCGGTAAGATATCTTTAATCATTTCTAAGATACAATGGTTCAGAGATTAATTTTACAATTGGACAATTTTGCTGTTTCACTTGGTATGATCTATCGATAAAGATTTTTTAAAAATAGTCGATTCTCTGTATTGCTACAATAAATACCCGACTCCTCTTGCTATCAGTAGCTATCAAGTATCCAGTCGCTATAACAGTCATAAATACTAATTCTGGTCATTATTTTAAGAAGTGGGTACAAATGGAAAGATTTCAAATTGACAACCTTTTCTATTCCAGTGAAACATACTTTAAACAGTCTTTCTTTCTTTCTTTCTTTTTCTCACTGAAACAAAGTAGTGCCTATTCCCCTCTTTTCACGCGATCAAAACGGAATCGTCCATTATTTATGCTTTATTGGCAGGGCGTAACGGTCGAGTGAACTAACGAAGAGATAAAAAAATCACAAGTATAATAGGATTCTTTGGAATATAAACCTATAGAAACTATTGTGTTCTCATAAATGTTCAATCTAAATTTATAGTAACTACTGTGTCCACAAAATCTTTATTTATATATTGATTGTAATATAGAATTGACCCTCCATCTTATATTCATATGATAATTTTTTGTTTGTTTATCACATTATGATTAAGTATGAATACACCACCTCTATTCCCATATATATATATTAATACGACTAAAACATTACTATTTAAAAAAAAAAACAGTATTACAATGTCAAAATATATTCTAGGTTTAAATAACCTGCAAAAGGTTGGTAAGAAAGAGAATCAATCAATAAAAAGCACATTGTGTGTACAAGAAATATCAATCATTCCAGTTGTGAGATGAAATAATACTCTGTTCGGAAAGTAATGTCGCTTTATCAGAATGAATATTAAAGCAAATGTCATCATCTTTCATTGCATTTGGAGGGCAAATCTTCGATTCCAAGAAATCTGGATTTTTACCCGAAAGATTTTGTAAGACTGTCTTCAACTTCTAGTGATATAATTAAATGAAAGTCTGCTGGTGTAAAATCTGCTGTGTATGGGGATGATTTGGCGTTGCCTCTCATCCTAACGATTTTACTTTTGCTTTATTTTTCAGAGTGTGTCCTTATATTTTCATGCTGGAGAACAACACCTATTCTTTTTACCAAATCAGGAAACTTTTAACATAATGCTTTGTTTACCAGATCAAGTTGCTGACAATAAACTTATACAGTGATGGTTCTTCCATGTTCCAATAGCTCGCAATGGACGACACCTTTCATATTCCACCAGGATTTCTGTACATGGAATCTTGATTTTTTGGTGTTGGCATTAGCTTTTTATTTGGTGATAACCAGTGTCTTTTTCGTTTTCTGTTCACATGCAAAATGCATTTTTCATCACCTGTAAGAAGGCAGCGCAAATATTAAAGTTTTGAATTTCTGGTTAAAAAAAAAAAAGAAGAGCGCTGCAGATGTTTGTGTTTGGTTATCAAGCGAAAACTCACAATGCCTTAAATAACATGATCCAATAGAGAAATAAATAAAATTTCACCAATAACACTGATTTATTTACTGCTGACTTTGATCCGTCTTAATGAAACACCCATTTTTCGCAATTATATTTTAGATATTTGAAAAAAGAAGGTGCCATTTTGAGTTATCGCCTAAAGAATAGAGGTTGAATTGTCGTCTTCCTTTCGCATATTTTGTGACCGTTTTGCATAATGTTCGTATTTTCTTGATTGCAAATGAAAACTTGGAAATATTCCAATATATTTCAATGAAATTATCACCTTGGAAAATTATAATTGAAAATCATATTTAAAATGAAACAGGATTTTATATTTATATTCGCTCTATTCCTGATATTGAGCACTTTTTGTGCCTGTATATGAATATAAGATGTATTAAAGCAGCAAGAATTCATACTGTATTTCCAAATTCTGACTCAGATGTTTTATATAGTAATTAAAAATGTTAAATATTTCAAAGTTCATTTTTATACGTTTATATACGTTCGATTTCTTTCAACTTTCAGTATGGTAAGCAACAAGAGTTTGACACATTCTAGCGTTTTTAATACGCACCTGACGGTTGCAATCCTGTAGGAAACACCAAGTTGTGTTACTTGTGATGAAAAAAATGCATTTTTATTATAAATATAAATTTTAGCTTTGTTATACATCGAACACTGTTTGATTAGATCCAGAACTCAATGTGTCATACTTTATATATATACGGTGGACTCTCCTATCATGAACGATAAATGAGGGTCAGCATTGGATGTTGCCTTTCGTTTTGCACTTATGCATGCTAGAAGGGGCTTTTGTGGAGAAAAGCACGTAAGAGAAAGACATATTTCATTTATGCTTTCTTAAGTTTGATAATAGCCCAGCCTTGCTGCTGGCGACAAAGCCACACTGACAGATGAAATTTGTTAAAGCAGGATTTTGATGGCTTCTCTGCATCAGAGCTTGACGAAGCAGATCCACGCTGCTTCAGTCTACTGTTTTAAGAACCCTTTAACTTAATGAAACAAATTTTACGCCACTCCTTTCGGTTTGATGCTTGGGCTTCCCATATTTTCAGATCAAAGTTGAGACGTTTCAAGTTGTCTTTGAAGCTTGGACGTCCAACTGAACGCTTGGAGTTTGGTAGTTGTCCATACAGCACCTTTTTTGGAAAGCCTATGCTCATCCATTCTCACAACATGACCTGCCAACCTAAGTTGTATCTTTGCTAGAATGGTTTCAATGCCCGTGGTGTTGTTATGTTTCTTTAGTATTGCACATTTCTTGACCCTTCATCTCATTTTATATCACATATGGCACGAGGACAGAGCATACGAAAGGCATCAAGTTGATGTATGTGCTTGCGGTACAGGGTTCAAGTTTCAGCGCCATAAAGAATGGTTGTGAGAACGACTGATCTGCATATGTCAAATATACATACATGCATATATATATATATATATATATATATATATATATATATATATATATATATATATATATATATATACGTGTGTATGCGTGAATATATTAGGCATCCGTTTACTTCTCGAGATAAAGGTAGTACTCTTTCATGAAGGATGAAGACCAGGGCAATAGTATATGGAGCTGTACGCTGTCCACACTACATGCCCCCTCATCTCGCCCCTATCGACTAGATCAAAAGGGACACAGGGTTCTGTATTTGGGGATGGCTTGGCTTCTGGAATAGCTGGAAAGTTGCCCGACGAGTCTTCGAGTCTTCACTCAGGGTTTTCTGTTTGGATTTACTCACATAGTCTTTTCAGTGTTTGGATATGACCGCAAGGCAGTGAAGATTTGCATTTTTATATGCATATACACATAGATATATTTACATATATAGGGGTTGAACTAAATAATTGAAACACTTGTTAAATTCAAAGAAAATTTATTTAATATGAAGGTTTTCTTACGGCGGCTCTTCCATGATATGCAGCCTCATGGAGATCACGAAGAGCAGTTTTAGTAGAACCTGGACTATTCAGATGATTATTCAACTCAGTAGTCACTTTGGCCACAGTAATCCGATGATTTCTTTGCCACATTGCGTTTCAATGCACGCTGGTCCCTGTCAGTAAGTTTGCAAGTCGAGCCCGAATTGCTACAGTTGCTAGAAGTTTTGCCCTGTTTAGGAATTGCGTCATAGTTCTTGATATGGTAGCTCTTGAAAAAACAAACAGTTCAGCAACCTTAGTGATCGAGGCTTCTGCCATGCGAGCTCCAACAATTTGTCCCTTTTCGAACTCGAAGAAGTCACGCATTTAGCTCAAATTTTAATAAATTCTAAAAATAAATACGACAAAGACAGTAAATTAAATAAATAAACGTATTTACAATAGATATAACCTGCAATTACGAAGTTTTAGTTAAAGTTCTTAACATATTAGGAGTGGAATTTGCACCTGTTCCAATTATTTTTTTCAACCTCTGTATTTATACAGTATACATCTTAAACAGTCGAACATGATGAGAAATTAACAACACCGTAAGCTTTTCGGGACAATGGACAATACGGGCGAGTTTTGTACCCCCTTACTCCTACTAAACGGAAAAATGTAAGAATGTTGGGAAATCTAAAGAAAAATTGATCAAATTTCTGTGGTCTTTAATGTTCAATGAAACATGTTTATAAGAAATATACATTGGGACAGCTAAATACAAGAGGTTTATGTGTTAGAAAGGAAACACACTGGCTTTTATATATATGGTGGACTCTCCTATCGGGAACGATAAATGAGGGTCACCATTGGATGTTGCCTTTCGTTTTACACTTATGCATGCTAGAATGGGCTTTTGTGGGGAAAAGCAGGTAAGAGAAAGACATATTTCATTTATGCTTTCTTAAGTGTGACACTATCCCAGCCTTGCTGCCGGCGACAAAGCCACACTGAGAGATGGAATTTATTAAAACAGGATTTTGATGGCGTCTCTTTTATTCATTTTATCCTACCAGCAGCGATATTCTACGTTGTCCGGGCGATTTTATTTTGATCAACTTTGTAACGTTTCTTTAAGAGATTTGAATTTGCATTAACATTAGTGAAAATCGCATAATTATATCCGATTGACAGGTTTAAGAATTTTGTTAGTTGTTTCATATACAACATCTCATTATAATTTACAATATTTGTTAGATTAAAAAATTACTTAAAATACTAAATATAGTCTCAAATTGTGATCTAAATGCTAAGATAGTCATCACTTCCCTAACAGGACATAGATTTATTTGGATAATTAAGCAATATAATTACAAAACCTATCAGCAAAACAGCTTTTATCCTTTCATTCATTTTATCCTCCAATATTGTTCTCTCTCTATTATCTTGCTTTCATTCCACGGGATGATAACAGGTTTTTTCCCCTCCATATATGATCAGCTATGTCCGATTTTATAGTTTCACTTTCCGATTTTTCTCACTTTTACGTTTACACGGTGGGTAACAACATATATTAATGAAAATTCCGATAAAAGTTGAAGAAAACCTACTTATCTCCCGAGGTAAGGCGAAAATGGCTTGCACACACAGGAATAGTAGAGGAAAAAATTTCAGCATTTTCAATTCTGGAAATATAAAAATGCAATGAATATTAATGAAGACGGAATAGAAAATGCAATGAAATACTTTGACACTGAAGTAGAAAAGTGGTTTAATTTAGTTTCGATTGTTTTACAGCAAATCAGTCTTTTCCAGGTTATTTAAAGACAAATTCTGTCAATTTGATTAACAATAGATTCTGTCAATAAATAGAAAGGCAGATATAGGTTTCATTTGCACAAGATGAAAACAGGTAGACATAGGTTTGGTTGGCTTAAGAAAAGAAAAGGCAAATATAAGTCAGGTTTGTACGAGTGACAAAAAGGTAGTCTTAGGTATAGAAAATTGGTGACCTCTTTTTTGGGCGGGTTAAACTCGCCGCAAGGGGTTATATTCTTTGTATTTTTGACCTCAAACAACAAAGTAAGAAATAGTCCCATACTCAGGGCAAAATTAGTACACGACCTACCAATGTATCTTAAGCGCAATTTATTGAATCATCTTTGATTTTCTTTATGAATACGACTTTTATTTTAATAAATTCTATTTTGAAGAGAAAATTTTATATAATCCACTAGCTGTCCTTGTAACCTGTAATATCTCGGGTAGGATTTAAAGTAGTTTAACCAAGGCCAGAAGAAAAGTCTAAGGATCGACTGTAAGATTACAGAATGTATGGCCCTCAACAAAAGGAACAAATTGAGACAACCTAAGTCAAGAAAGTATTAAAATTTAAATATTTGGGAAGTATCTTAAAAGAGGATGGAAAATTTGGCACCAAGATTCGAAGGCGCATTACAGATACAAAATAGGCTTTCGAAAAGCTAAGCAAAGTATTAAGAAACAAGAAAATTTCATTAGCAACAAAAAATACTAAACAATTATGTATCATCTATCCTTTTATATGACAGTGAATGCTGAATAATCTCTACACGAATGAAGAAGACTTGAGGCAACAGAATTGTGTTCTACAGAAGGATGCTGAGAATACCATGGAATGACCATTTGAGTAACGCGGACTTTTTTTTAGGGATAATGGAAACAAAAAGGACATTTATATCTAGCTTCTATTTAACTTTCTGAGGAAAGAGGGCTTAGAAAATCTAACACTCGCAGGACATATTGACAGCAAGAGAGACAGAGGAAAGTAGTGAATAACGTACCTAACGAGCTTGTGTAATTCGTTGGTAGAACAGGAATTAAGAGGGATAGAAAAAAGACAAACTTTATTTAGAGCCACAAAGGACTGGAAGTTGTAGAGAGCCATGATCACAAACACACATCCTGAAATGACACGGCGCTTAGAAGTAGAAGTATATAGATTTTATTCTTGTGAAATAAAATTCTTTTTTTGATGATGCCAGTTCATCGGCGAAACATCAAAGCAGAAGTTTTGCTAGATGTCTTTATTTACATTCTTTTCAGCCCAAGAAAAGCCAATAGAACGCAGTGCAGTAGAGCGAATGAAATGAGCTAGAGAACTTTAGAGGGGGTGATTGAGGAAAGAGCAAAAACGTACCAGGTTTCAAGAAGATGGCGATTGACATTGCAATTAAATTATTTTTTCAAGGAAGTAAGAAATCGGAAGAGAGTGTCACAGGAGGGAAGTGCAATAAAAAAGAATCTATTGGAGTAGAAGTAGCCGTTGCATGTAGCTAGTTCAACAGTAAAACGAAGAGACCTAGTTGGCAATCTAGTAGCACGCTTAAATTCATTTAGTCAGGGCAGCTGGCAAAAGAGCTCATCAGAAACTCCTATGAAAATATTTGTAGAAAAGAATGACGTCAAGTCACGTCTGTGAGAAAGTAGCTAAAGCCGAGATGCCCGGCCAGGATCGATGACATTACAAACATTTTTTTGTATTTTAATCCAATTTTTCTCATAATCAATAAACCGGTTAAAAAATTCAAATGCTCAGTATCAAAAAACAGAATTTTATTACTAATGAAACTGTCAATCTATCGTGTTTCTGATTAACTGATTAATTTCTCCACCTAACGATTGCGTAGGCATAATACTCTGAGTCGTGGTAGGGTGAAAGAGTTTTTTTACGATTGTAAAATATATATAAATATATAATATGAATATATAATATATAAATATATAATATAAATATATAATATAAATATATATAAATATAAATAATAAAAAAGAAATAATTGATTTATTTTTCATTTGATATTTTTATGACTTCAAACGCTATTATTGTGGATACTCGTATTTTAAAATAGACACTCCATTTTTATTTAGTTATTAAAGAGTGTGTATTACGTCTATCGGCTGGCACATTCGTGAAATGCTACTTCCAGAAAGGATCGAACCTGCGCCTTCTTTGTACTGTTTGATCGAGCATGATTTACCATTCTGACTTCACAGCAAGCAAGTCACTTTTTAAGGAAGCTCCTCTCTTTTTTACTCAGATTATTTTCTCTTGAAATCTTCATATCGGCTCAATTATCCCAAAAGTAAACAAACTATTTCCTGTCTATATTTCTGAGATAAGGTATTATGTACACTATTTACATTATTCGGACTATTGTCTTCATTTTTGTCGCCATATCTATTATAACGTTTAGACCGTTGTACGCTCCGACCTTGTTCAGGTGATTGGAATGTCGAATTGAACCCTTTATTTCGCTCATTGGGGTAGACTGTTCTAGTCAATACCTAGATGGGAGACCCCTTAGGAATAGCAGGAGCTGTAAGCTTGAATGTGTGGGTGGTGTAATCGATAATTGCAGGAATTGTTAATCGAGGAGTTGAGTTCCAATTCACATTCGATTCCTTATATTCGCTTACGCGCATATACCCATGGGAAAGGCAAGAGTCTACTTATTGTAACCCAGCTATGGTTTAATTAATAAGACTTGTACCATTGTTATCTAAAAAGTAATATAAACATATTTTCTGTCATTAAATAACTCGTAAAAAGTTGATAAGATGTAGAAATCGAATCAATCACATACAAGTATGTCTTATAGATTTATGTACATTCTCTGGAGTATAAATATATAGTAACTACCCTGGACACAAACTAAGGGATCAGTTTTTATATTGATTGTAATAAATAATTGACCCTCAACTTTATATCCCCAATATTTTTTGTGTATCAAATTCTGATTAGGTATCCATTTCTTCTTCTCCATTTATGGGTTAATTATTAAAACTTATATCATTAAACCATAGTTATCTAAAAGATTATTAAAAATTAAAAATATTTTCTGACTTTAAACAACCTGCAATGGGTTGACGTAGAAAACGAATGAATACACAATTAACCTTTTTTATCAATGCATTAATAATAATAAATATTCATTACACAGATCGAATATTTTTCTGTGAGAAAGTGATCGCTAGCGATGAGGAATTATGGCGAGTGTTAATTAATAATGATGAAAAAACGTATATAATGTAGATTCATTGCTAATAATTTTACTGTATCAATGCATTTTAAGTTAGGGTGGAATTTTTTCGGCAGTCAGGAACTAATGTAAACCAATACTGATAGCAATGAAGCTTTAAGAGTTTGGATATGTCAATGAGGGTTTATGCACCCGCAAAAAGAAATGCTAAATCAAAACAAGGAGGTCCTAAACCAAAACAAAGAAGTGCTACACCAAAAAAAGAAGTGCTAAACCAAAACCAAGAAGTGCTAAACCAAAACCAAGAAGTGTCAAACCAAAACGAAAGAGGTAATGAGAAGTATTGCCAACCGGAAGTACTACGCAAAAAATTTGCAGAACAATAGACAATCATTGGTCAATCGTAAAGGCGTGTTGCTCTTACATGATAACTCAAGATCACATATTGCCCAAGTCACTCAGTTGGTTCGTTTTGTTTAACGGCATATCAGTATCTCTATGGGTTATTTAATGCCGAAATCTAAATTTTTCGCAACAATTTTATGGCTTCAACTAAATATATTTTTAACGCAATTCACCTATAAATAAAATGTATTGTTGGTCATTTTACTATAAATTCGTATTGTTGGTCATTTTGCTATAAATAAGTATCGTTGGTCATTTTTTATCTAAAAATGTTTTGCTAATATTTTACTATAAGAATGAATTTTTATACTTTCATACTTGTTATTATTGTTTGGATTTCACTATTTGCCCATAACTGGGACCCTAACAGGTGATCCCCCCCCGGGGGGGTCAGAGTGGACCTGGGAACATCAGTAATTAAGAGGTGTTTCCAAGTTCCTCAAAACATTCAATCTCCCGATCAGAGGCCTTGCTACCAGATGTAGTTTATCGTCATACCCAGGACTAGAGTCACTCAGGAAAAGATAATCTTACTAAATACGAAATACTCTTACCCAAAACTCTTTTAACTGATTAATTTGTGCGGATCATTGAAAAAATGTTTTTAGAAGGAAACAGTTTATAGATTGTGAAGAGGTTAAAAATGATATTTAGTGTTTCTTTACAGTGTTGATGACAAAACTATTTTATTCTGTCTTATTTTGTCTTAATAGTAAGCCCAATAGGGCCTGTAAAAGTAAAATTGGCAGATGCTCTTGAAAATAACGTCCAATCAATTGGGACAAGAAAGGAGTTGTTAATTCTAATGCCTTCCAAACGAAACTGATCCCTTTTCATCATCAGAGAGAACCCTTTTTTTTGCCTTCGATCAGTATGGCTGATGCTAATCTCCAGGAGAGCAACTCATTGTGCCTTCTTGGTGTTATGTTTTTCATTACCATGAAGTGGATTGATTATATTGAATCAATTGATAGGACTGCTGCTATGATAGTTGGTTCACTGTATCAGTTTTTCTCGCTAGAGTCCATTTTGCACATTGATAACTCTACCATTCTTCCGTGCATGGAATACAGTTGCCCTGTCTGGTTTGCTGCTCCTATTAGATATTTCGAGATTTTCCACATAGTTCTAAAGAAGGGTCGGTCACATAATAGGTCCTGACCTGGCATCTTGACTTCAGTTACTTTCTCACTACCATGGCGTTGCTTCCCTTCGTTTTGTTATTTTCTGTTTTTCAGCATTTGTTAGATCCATTCTTTTGTCCATGTTTCAACATATACTATAAAAAAAAAATAAAAAAAATAATAGTTTTTATTAGATTTCGGAGACCTTAAACTAATATTAGATTTATCTGCATAATAAATTCAGACTTAAGTTTTTATAATAAATCTAACATAATTAATAAAACGTGAAAACTACGTAAAAATTTAAATCAAGCTTTGTCTTGACGTTGAAATTAATTAATTTGTGCTCAAACTGCAAGGAACGACTTCGTGGAATGGACAAGTAAGTAAGAACAGAATTATTCGTTTTGTTTCACTTAAATTGCACAAGGGTATAAAAGAAGATCACCGTTCATAAAAAGGTTGGAATCGCACTACCTTTTAATTGAATGCACCATCTTGTTACTCGAGACAACACTCGGAAGCCCGAAGAATATATCGGCCAAAATATTAAACTCAGATCGTCAAAGATGAAGTCCAGAAATATATGTAAAGATGGAAACCATTTCATCTCAAATCACGAAATAAGTTAAATAAATTAGCTAAAATATCGTATTAAAAGCAGGGAAGGTGAAACCGGTAGTTTGAGACCTTTTCTTTATGTACCCTGTCTCTTCAGGACATAGGCAATCATGGCTCTCCACACTATCCTCTCCTTTATAGCTCTTAAAATGTTTTCTTTCTGCTATTTCTCCTAAACCCTGTTGCTCCATTCATTTACTCAAGCTCACTAAAAATGTTATGGGCTGTTTTCCTCTGTTCCTATCGCCCTCAATATGTCCTGTGAGCATCAGATTTTCCAAGCCCTCTTTCCTCATTATATGCTCTAGAAATTTCAACTTCTCTTTCTGATTGTACAAATCAGAGTTACCGAAATCAAACAAGTACAAAAATTTAAATATCTGGGAAGTGTTTTAAAAGAGTACGAAAAGTGTGAAACTAAAATCCGAAGGCGCATTGGGATAGCCAAAGATGATTTCCAAAAGTTAAGCATTGTATTAACAAACAGGAAAACTTCGTGAAAAACAAAGAAAAGTGCAAAGAATTGTTCTTTGATATCTGTCCCCCTATATATCAATGAGTGCTGGGCAATCTTCTCAAAGATGAAAAAGAGACTTGAAGCAACGGAAGTATGGTTATACAGAAGGATGATGAGAATAGCATAGAATGAATATGTGAGCAACGTCGAAGTTTTAGAGAAAATGGAAACATCAATGTTTGAGTAATATACTGAAAATGCAAATATTTCAGTTAAGGACTTCAGAAAAAATAGGAAATTTTATGTAAAATCTTGCAAAAAGGGAAGGGTAAATAATATATATATATATATATATATATATATATATATATATATATATATATATATATATATATATATAGTGTTATACGTTATTTATTGTTGTGTATGATACACCTAATTTACATAAGCGGACTACCGACCATATAAATATGGGTTGGTACCGGAAGACGGGGAAGATAGTAGAGATTAAGAAATTGAATCCAGAGACTCTGCCCGACTGCGATTTAGTCAACCCATTATGCAGGAACAGTCTTCCCAAGAATATACCAAACTAACTGTAAATATTGTGTACCTATTCTTTGTTTCAATACATTTTGTTAACGTACATTTTGTGTTGTATTATTCCATGCTTATTTAAGCTTCAACATTTATATATAAACAAATATTTAAGTTTAGGCCGGTAAATGTTGTTAATACTGTTTGTTATAAACTGAGCATTTAATTAAATATTTGTGCCTATATAAATTGCGTATAAGAATAAAAATATATTAAAATAATTGTCGGACTTTGTCCATTTCACAATATATGACGTCATTTCTTTACTTTAAGGTACGCGTCGAGCACATATGAACGTTCGTGTGAAATCATGGGAAGTTTGTAGTTTAAAAGCAGTAAAATCGACCATGCTAATTGATGTGCTATACCAGTTTAACTACGAAGGAGCGCCTGGTTAGATAAATCTCTCCAATCGACCTCAAAATCTGAGTTCCCTGGAAGAAAATAATGCTGTGGTTGTCGTGGGATCGTCAGGGTATTATTTATATATATTTAATTATAGTTCTTAAAACTCAGGGAAACATTAAATGCACATTTATACATCCAGCAGCTGCAACATGTCCACATTTGGTCAAAAAGCTCTCGTCCCTCGAAAAGAATGTTCTGTTTCATGACAATACAAGTTTGCAGACTGAAAGAACATCAGAGACAGAAAAATTCGATCGCATTTGGTTTGTTTTCCCGAACACATATTTTCATGACCTTGCGCCAACAAAACCGGTTATTGCCTTTTTCGATAGTTGCAAAATGCTTTGATGGAAAATTCATTTTGAAATGAAAACTAGTTTTAAGAATTCCTCGAAAACTTTTTTTTTTTTTTTTTTACCTCAAAACCGGCGAAATTTTATTGAAAGGGTATCGAAGAGATGCCTGATAAGTGGGTACGATTCATTTCAAATAATGGCGAATAAATAATTAAATAAAATGTAATTGGGAAGAGTGACGATTGATAGCGATTCGGACTGAGAAATCTAAGGGCCGAGTTCAAATTCCAGTGAAGGTCCTTACATATATTTGTGTAAATACCAATGCGAATGATATGAATCCATTTCTTCTCCGAGCTATCGGAGAACAGCCTTGTGCGACAACCGGTCAAGAAGGGCAACTTTGAATTCAAAACCTCCAACTATAGTAGGAGGTAGTGTTGCTCTAGGTCAAGATGGTGGCTGCTGGAAAACCTTATATCTGTACCATGCCACACAAGCAGGAGAACCCAGTCATGGCCGAAAGACAATTTCTGCGACCACATCACCCCTTACATCTGGCTACTTAACTCCCAGACTTGATTATTATATGTGGGCGCAGTTGAGCGAGAGATCAACAAATCTCCTTGGAACACCAAGGATTATGGCAGCATTTACCAACTTAAACGAGGAGACCATCCAGAAGTGTTGCAGGTGATACCGAAGTCGTCTGGAGGCCGTGGTTGAAGCCAACGGCGATGTTATTGAATAAATTTACTCTTTAGTATTTCAAGACTGTCATTTTGGTAAATATATCTGTTAAAATAAGATTAGACTTATTTTTCTTTTTGCGTAATTTAGACGGCAATTTATCCATCGCAACATACGTCATCTGATCAAAAAATATCGGGACTTGTACTATAAACAGAACACTACAGCACATATTAATACGTGTGTTAAATAGTCTCACCAACTGTCACTTGACTGTTTTGTTACTCATTGTACTGCCAATGTCAATAACATATAGATTTCAAAACAGCCTTTGACGGACAGAAAATATAGTAGCAACATCACACAATAGTGCAAAGGAAAACCTGGGACTAATTAATTGCAGTTTACTTATTTATGTTTAAAGTAATATTTATGTCATTCACTATTGTGCAAAGCATACAATGAACAGAATACATCTGTTGTATGTCTAATTTTGAGATTCATATTTCAAATAAGCAATTTGTTACATTGGTGTATTCAAAAGCCCCAGCAATAAGTTATGTGTCTGAGTAAGGCCCGTAACTCTCCATGCTTGACAGGCATTCAGTCTTACGTTGGGTTGAGAAAAACAACAAATTCTGTCTCTCTCTCTTCATATATATATAGGGAAATTCAGGGAATCAGAGAAGCATAGATCCATCCAGCTCTTATGTCAAATAACAACTTAAAAGAGACTGTTTGACCAACACAAGGAATGTTAAAAGATTCATGTTAAAAAGATAAAAAAATAAAAAAAAAACAAATGGAAACGACAGAAAAAAGTTCAATTTCTCCATCAAGACATTCATTTCTGTAGTTTACTGCTACCAGCAAGCAGAAATATTTCTTCTCCCGATGATGGCCATTTTGGTCGAAACTAGTCGAGGAATCTAAATGAAATAATAATAAAAAAACACGAAAGAATATTAATCTACAACCCAGTGTGTCTGAAGATTTTATTTTTTTAATATTTTTTTTATTGTTCAATATATATATATATATATATATATATATATATATATATATATATATATATATGTATAGGATAAAAATATAGTTTGAACTATGCTATATTTATAGCTTAAAGTGCTGAATATCAGGGATAGAGCGTATGTAAATATAAAAGTGCATATTGAGGTTAACATCCAGTGGCGACAGTCTGTTTCATGCTTAAACCTTGGCGTTTATGCATAAAACTGACTGTTGCCGCTGGGTGCTAACCTCAATGTCCACTAAACTAGTATTTACTTGTGGCCTTTATGTAGTAAATCTACAAAAAATATATCTTGGAGGAGATCGCAAGTACTTGGGCTAACAAAAACTACGGAGTCTTCATTGATAAATTTTAATAACATCGAACAGTTAATTAGAGAACTAAGAAATTTTATTATAAATATACAGAAAAATAAATATTTTGCATTTTATACGTAATAATCAGAGTAACCTCCATAATTTTGTTGGATAAGTTGCTGATCTGTTTTATTCAGGGTAGTAGGCACTGCTTACCTTGTCTCGCTAGACGGCACGGCCCTAGTCAAGAGGTATTATCATTGTTTTATTTCCTTTGATTTCCGGGGTGTACCCATTTCTTTCCGGATCCTGCCCAGAGAACTAAGGCCAGAAATGGCATCATGACATTTTCCACTGAAAAAAAATTAAAAAACAAAACAAAACAAAAACACACAGACATATTTTACATAGATGAAGCCCTTTTTAAGGTGTGGTCTGTATTCGGAAGACCAATTTTTTTGTATTTCTTTAAGGCATGGGCTTTCAGGAATCCCCTCAATGCGTCTTGTGGAATCTTTTCCGGCCAATCTGAGGGCTCCAACTACAACAGAGATTGTTGATGTTCCCATGTGCCACATTTTTGAGATTTCGATTTCAAAGTCCTTGTATTTCGATAGATTTTTTGAAGATCTTCAAAGATACATTGCAGTCTGCAGAGACTGCCATATCAATAAGGAGACAATTTTTTTATTTGAGATATCTAATAACAATGTCTGGGCGGTTAGCTTTGATTAATCTGTCTGTGTGTATTGTGAAGTTATTATTATTATTATTATTATTATTATTTCCTTTGAGTTCTGGTGTGTACTTTTTCCTTCCGGGTCGCAACTTGAGACCTAAGGTCAGAAATGGCATTATGACATTTTTCAATGATCAATGTTTGAAAAAAAATAAAAAAATAAAGATCACGCACATAGACAAAACTCTTCGTAATGTGTGGGCTGTACTCATGAATACAATTTTTTTTTATTTTAAGGCATGTGCTACCAGGAATTCCTTCAATGAGTCTATCGGAACCTTCTCCAATCAAACCGAGGTCTCTAAATAAAACTGGAATTATTGATGCCCTCATGTGCCACAATTTTGAGATTTCTACTTCAAGTTTCTTTCTGTTATTTTGGTATATTTTTTGAAGATTTTAAAATATACATTACAATCTGTAGGAACTACCATATAAATAAGAAAGTACATATGTTTTTGTGGTCTTTGATCACGATTATTATTATTATCATTATTATATTTACCTTTTCAATGCAACATTATTTCTTGCAGGTAAGGAGCTTTATATTTTCTTTATTAACACTATCGTTGCTTGGCCAGAAGATATGAATTTCAGCATTTAAAAAAAAAACTGAAGTGAATTTTCTCTACGCTTTACGAGTCAGTGTGAAAATAGCAAGCAGATAATAACTTCGAAGGAGACAATGAAAACTAAAAGTCAAATGATACTGAGAACCTTTGTATCACAGCTCATAAGTTCATGCCTACATACATAGCTGTACACATTCATCAGGTGGTCACATTCACATTAATAAGACTCTCGAATACAAAGGCCGCTGGATGTAATTTGTATTCTTTAAAAAACAACGTGTCTACTCAAACATGTCTATCGAGAGACAAGCCGCCCGAGAGACGAGTGTTCTGGAAAAGGACAACATTGTATAGAAATTTAACAGAGCGCATCCACGAGTGTTTGCAAAAATCAACATCACAACGATCCCAGTTACAATAAGTTTGCCTTTGCAATTCATCCCTGAGGATTATCTCGGAGGAGATCGCAAGTACTTGGGTTAACAAAAACTACGGCGCCTTCCTTGATAAATTTCAATAACATCGAACAGCTAATTTGAGAACTAGAAAGGGTTATTAGAAAAATAAAGACATAATATGTCTTTATTATTCAATGTAACATGCTTGAATGAAGATAAGGTGTCTAAATGCACACGCACACGCACACGCACACACACACACACACAAAATATATATATATATATATATATCGTGGGCACTCTCGTCGTAGACCGACGCGTGCTGTTGACCTGGGCCTATCAGTGATCCTAAGCACGGCTAGGCGGCAGAAGGAAGTGAGAATTCCTCGCCGGATGGTTTTAGCCGCGACACCTCTCCCTGCGACGTATGAGGGTCAGACCACTTAATTCTTAGGAACCGACAGCCAGACAACCTGCATATATGATTTGATTATAGTGGTGAATTTTTTGTGCAGAACCAACCACATCTCTCCTATCACACAAACGCAGGTGTTCCTCAAGGCTCCATCCTAGGCCCCACTTTGTTCCTTATCTACATCAACGATCTTCCTGACGCCATAGATTCCTAAGTTGGCATCTACGCGGACGACACTACAATCTACTCCTGCCTCAAAAACAAATCAAGTGTCGCTGACAAAACTGGTCGTTCGTCTCGAAAAGGACCTCAATTCGATTGTGGATTGGGGCAGGAATTGGCTGATTAACTCTAATGCCTCAAAAACAAAACTGCTCTCTATTAATCACCAAAGAGATCCTTCCCTGCCCCCCACCCCATTAGAATGTCTGACGCTCAACTTCTCGAGAGCACCTCTCTGCGGCTGCTCGGTCTCACGTTGACTACTGACCCGAGATGGAACAAATACATTGAGTCAATAGCTTCGTCCATCGCAAGGAAAGTTGGCTCCCTGTGCCGCGCTAGGAAATTTTTCTCCCCGGAATCGATCCTTCAAATCTGAAAATGAACCATTCGCCGTTGCATGGAGTATTGCTGTCATATATAGTCTAGAGCCCCTTCTGTTTTTCTCGGGGTTCTTGATAAGATCCAGAGACGGATATGCAATGCAATTGGCCCTGATCTGGCATTTCGTCTGCAGTCGCTCTCTCACAGACGTGCCGTCACCTCCCACTGTCTTTTTTACAAATACTTTCATGGCAATTGCTCCGATGAGCTGCATTCGCTGGTTCCCAGATTTCATGAGTTCAAGCGCCCTACGAGGTTGGCATCCTGCTCTCAACCCTTTCACTGTTGAAACTGTTAAATGTAGCTGCCTCTTCTACTCCAATAGCTTCATATCTCACACCTCTCGCCTGTGGAACTCCCTCCCCTGTTCCTGTTTCCCTGACAGCTATAATCTGCAACTATTCAAATGTAATAGCAATCGATATCTCCAGTTGCCTTGATCTATCCACTATCCTTCTCCTTATCCTTTCCTCTATCACCCCTATCTGATCTTAATCCAAATCTTCTGTAACCCCGTGCGTTCTAGTGGCTTCTCGCCTTGCTTGGGGTGAATCGATTAAAAAAATATGTGTGTGTGTGTGTATGCATATGTGTGTGTGCGTGTTTATGTGAAACTACTGAGTGAGATACAGAGGGAAGAGACTTAAGTTTGTTGCATACTCAAGGAAATTCATCGAATCAAGTAGTAAAACAATGCAACTTACTCTTATATAAAATGTTACGTTTTCTCTGAAAATTCTCAGAAAACAGCAATTATCTGTGCTTTTGTATTGTCTTCTTCTTCGCGACGTCGTTTCTTTTCCGTCCCGTCCGCCTTCCCTGTAGTTGTCTATTGCCAATTCCACAGTGTCAACCACTTGCTGGGCCTTGCTCTATTTATAAATGGAAGTGAGCGTGGGCCAATCGGAATAATCATTACGCACGTGGTGATGACGTCATGAGAGACGTGAATGCCATAAGGCGGATCTCTCGGTTGACGGCCCGCTTTGCCTCGTAAGAAAAATTAAAGTTAAAAATAAAGCAAAAGAAACAAAAGAAAAAATAGCAATACTGCACCCCTGACTCTCCCCTAGCAGCATATCCTCTCCATCTTTGCTTTAAGAGATTTAGAAATTTAAAGAATGATTTCTGGGTCTGAAACTGGGACAAGTATTATTTGCATTTCGAATTGTATTGTCATTCACACTAAAAACGAGGCTTTTTTTCTTTTTTCCTCTTTCTTTTCTTTCTCTTTTTAATCACTTTCATTTCCTTGTTTTTCTTTTCTTTAATTTTCTCTTAATAATAATAATAATGATAACAACTGTGTTAATAACAGTGTAATAATATACTACTATTTCAGTAGTGGTAGGAGCGCTCGGTCTAATAAACAAAGAAACATGCAGTTTTTTAGATCGATTGTTTTTTTTTATTATAGTGACGTTCATCCTGTACAAGGCCCGAGGACCTCTCAAAGGAGAAGGTTACAGAGTAAGACGTACAGGAAGAAAATAGTTAACCCGAGACATCTGTCTATGTTTCTGAGATGAGCTATTGTAACATGACCCAGAATTTGAAGTAATCTAGTGAACTGACCCAAATGGATGTGAGTTCAATACCTACCTGCAACCGAAGGGAACAAAAAACTTAAAGAATTGAGTTATTCAAGGAAAAACTGAAACTGAGATATCCAGAAAAGGCATGGCACGTGCAACTAAAACAATCTACCTTAGTGGACTAAATAAAGCCTTCGGTTTGAAATTTCAACGTATTATCTCACATGAAGAAGGCCAGAGCGTACAACGGTCGAAATGTCATGAATATGACAATAAAAATGAAGAAAGACAACCGTCCGAACAATGTAAATAGTGTAAAAGTTTAACCCTGTACGTGAGCAAGTTTAGATTGTATCGATCGAGAAAGCATACTCTTGGGAGTCATTTCCACAGAACAGTGATTCAAGGGGAGAAGCTGCTCGAGTGGAACTTACTTTTCCCCAAGGGAATGAGGGTAGTTCGTTACAATGGGCGTGGCTTGGCGGGTTCTAACTGTGAAGGCTAGAACTGGTGGAACTAAAGAGTGTAGTTCGTCTGAGCACTTTCCATGGAAATACCTTTATAGATTCAGAAACGTTGCTAATTCGCTAATTATGATGGAGTATGTGAACTTTTAACATTTTTCTTTGTTTCACTATTGTTCTTATGGCTGCCTTTCTAATTTTGTCTTTAAAATATTTACAGGCATAAAGTTCTGTGGGAAAGATCAGGTCCTAGTCTAGCCTGATCTTGAAGTAATATGGAAGATGTTGATGACTTTCCAAATCAGCAACAACTAAAATGGATAGCACATGTAATTCGAAGAGAAAATAATCACATAATCAAAATGTTAACATTTCCCACCACTTAGTAAGGAAAACCCCGTCAATACTGGAAAGGGCAATAACAGCTACTTGACTTCAGAAACCTGTTTTCGTAAGAAATTTTTATAAGAGAAAACTTACTTATTATAAAACGCAGATTGTGTGTGTGTGTGTGTGTGTGTCTGTACGTTTATATATTGGATCGGATTTCCTACATTTTTCAACCGATTTCAACAAAACTTCACAGAACTACGTAAAATTACCTTGTGGTGGTTCTGACAGCACCAAAAATTGGAAAAACAATTGTTTTTGCACGAAATCAATTTGAAAACACGATAAAACACGATTCTGTCGCCAGAATGAAAGGGAGACAACTCATATCGAGTTATACTTATTATAAAACCCAGGTTGTTTTGTGTGTGTGTCTGTGTTCGTTTATATATGGGATCGATTTCCTACATTTTTGAACCGGTTTCAACAAAACTTCACTTTTTTTGGCAGGTAGTGTTTCTTATTGTCTTGCACACTTTTTTCTTTATTTTTACATTCAGAATGCTTTAAAATTCCATTTACAAGACAATTGTTTATAATAAAATTCTATTCAATCGATAAACTCATAAACGATTGAAAACAATGTTTTTGTTTGAGTTTGGGTTTGACCAATTCGTAAAAAAACCCCCAAAAAACAAAAACTAATTAAGACATGCGTGTCCGTCAACCTTAAACAAAAATATAATCTCTGTCAATTTTATTTTTCAGTTTTTATGATGGTTGATACTTGATCTATCTCTTACTGTTATATCCCCGGGCAAGGACGGGCTCTACTGCTAATATTTTATAAATTTCAACCGAAAGCAGTACTGTCTTCTCTGTCAATGAAAGCAAAATGTTTCCTTGTAGGGAAACGACTAATATTACCATTAGCATTCCTGAAGGTTAGAAAATCCAATTACACCTTTTGTTTATTAGCTTTATTGAAAGCAGAAGTAAGGGTTCTATAAGTTGTCAGGTTATGCTATTAATGATCATAGAATTAACCAAACCCCTTTCAGAAATATCAGAACTGTCTGCTGTATATAAGCGCATTCTCAGATCAATGGTTAATATGTCTTTGAGCGAGTGAAGTTTATATGACACTGAGAAGATCATTTTTCTTCGTACTTTGTGGACGGGCGCTACAGAATCACAAAGAAGTCTACCACAGTGAGCGAAATAAAGAGCTCAGTTCGACAGTCCAACCACCTGCAGAAGGCCGAAGCGTACAACAGCCGAAGCATTGTAAAAATATGGCGACAAAGAAGAGGATAATAGTCCGAATAATGTAAATAGTGTAACAGTTTCTTATACCGCACTTATCGCTTGTGTAACTCCCTCGCGGTTCCATGATTTCCAACCAACTTTTATCTGTAAAAATTTAAATGCAATGTCAATCGCTATCTACTGCACTATTTGCCCTTTTCTCAGTAATTAGTCATTAGTAATATTTCTGTTCCTAATTCCTCCAGACCCTGTAACTTCTAGTCTACTAGTTGCTGTACTGCCTTGCAAGGTGTGATATTGATTTATAAAAATATATATGTGACACTGTAAATCAAGGTGATGTCAAATATCTCATAAAACCTCACGCATAAAATGTCTCACTTATCTCGCAACCATTACTATGGTCCGTTCCAACTCCCATAATTCAAGTCACTTGGGTATTTGCAGCCTAGCTCTTTTCAAACTGACGCAGTAAATCTCAAAGCACAGTCGTTATGGGATTAATTACGTCTTTAACGCAATCATTTTACTATCAGTTCACTGCGAAACTCAGAATAGGCAAGACAAATGAACTTTATATATATATATATATATATGTGTGTGTGTGTGTGTGTGTGTGTATGTGTGAGTATGTGTGTATGTGTCTGTGTATATATATATATATATATATATATATATATATATATGTTCTTTCAAACAAGTTCTGTTGAATGATTGAATATTATGTATATTATAAGTATACTTTTTTATGAATGTTTTCAAATTTCTGAATAGGATTCTTTATATAATCGCTAAATTAACCAAAGTTATTTTTTTTTAATATTTTTTGAGCACTTTAGAAATTTACTATATTTGTTTTGAATTATTTCATTTTTTGTTTATTTAACTGTTTTTGCCTAATGCCGATGTTCGCGCGTTTACTGGAACCAACTTTCATATATATATATATATATATATATATATATATATATATATATATATATATATTTGAAATGAAGATACCATTAGCTAATGGCCATGAATTTTAAATTTAAAAACTATGGGGTACTCAGTGAGTTGTAGAATGTGTCATATCTTAATTTCACTTGTAAGAAAGATTTTGGTCTGTTTAATGAAACATTGAGCGTTCTTTGTGAGTAAGTTTTAACAGTTAATATTTAATATTTCAAATTCTATATTGTGTTAATAGGACTCGCTTGGAATATACAAACGGATTACTACCTATATATATATATATATATATATATATATATATATATATATATAGAGAGAGAGAGAGAGAGAGATAGATAGATAGATAGATAGATAGATAGATAGATAGATAATCAACGTCAACATCTACTCCAACCCCAGCAAAGAAGCTCCTACCAATAGAACATCGTTCTTTTAACGAGCAGACTCGGACTCGTTTAGGGATTTTCTTCGCGATGTTCCCTGGGATGTGGTCTTTACGCTCCCCCTTCAAGAATGTGCTTCCGCGGTCTCCTCTTGTGTAAAAGCTGGAATCTAGGCTTTCATTCCCGCAATGAAATATAAGGTTAAATCGTGCTTATTCCCTTGGTTCTTTGATGCTTGCACAGCTGCCATTGCCCATAGGAATCATTTCTATATCGTAGTGACATGTCCGATTGCAAAAGATGTCTCTGCCCGTAACGAGTGTAAGCTTGTCCTCAATGAAGCAAAGTCACTATTTTCTGATAGAATGAAAGAACGTAGCGCATCTCCCAAATTCGGCTCCAAGGATTATTGACGTCTCTGCAAGGTCGTACTTAACAACAGCAAACCCTCACAATACTTCCTTTGTTCAACCAATTTGAGGTCATGGCTTACTCTTCTGACAAGTTTGAATGCTTTGCTCGGAAATTCTCATTCAATTCAATGCTCGACTCATCCGGTTTCCCCCTTAGAAATGACGCTCTACTGAGCGAGTTGCAAATAACCCCGTCATCGGTATTGGGCATCATCTCTAAATTAGACTCCCATAAGTCTAGCAGTGGAGATGGGATAACAGCTATTGTCCTGAAGTAATGTGCGCCTGAATTGGCCCCTGCTCTCTCCAAATTATATAACTACTGCCTCAATGAATCTTGTTTTCCAGCCTGTTGGAACTTATCGATTGTTCCTATCTTTAAGAACTCTTGAGGCCCTTCTGACCCTTCTAACTATCGTGCTATCAGTCTGCTACCACTCTTCGGCAAAGTCTTTGAAGCTTTAATCAACGCCGAAGTGGTTAAGCATCTTATATCCCATGAGCTGCTCTCTGACAATCAATATTTTTCCGCTTTGCCCGTTCTATAGCTGATGTGCTCACGGCCATATCTGAATTTGTATACCAAGCACTTCACAATAATGGAGAAGCTTGCGCCGTAGCTCTAGATATCTCTAAAGCGTTTGATAGGGTTTGGCATGCATTTCAAGTCGATTATTTGACATAATACGAGCATTCCTGTCAAACCAGGTATTGAAGGTCGTTCTCAACGGATTCTCCTCCAGTTCCTATCTCACGAACGCTGGTGTTCCCCAAGGTTCTATCCTGGGCACTATTCTGTTCCTTATCTTCCTTAACGATATTCCCGATGTTCTCAGTTCCCAACTAGGCATCTATGCAGACGACACTACTATCTACTCCTGCCTCGAAAGCAAATCTAGTGCCACTAACAAAACTAACATGGCCTCCAATCGGTTGTAGACCGAGACAGGAAATGGCTGGTTAATTTTAAAACCTCAAAAACAAAACTGCTCTCTATTACTGACAACAGAGAACCCCTTGCCCCCACCCCATTACAATGTCTGACGCTCAACTCCACGAGAGCACCTCTTTGCGACTGCTTGGTCACACATAGTCTGCTGACCTGAGATGGAACAAATACATTGGGTCAATAGCTTCGTCCACCACAAGGAAAGTTGGCTCCCTCTGTCGCGCCAGAAATTTTTTCTTGCCGGAGCCGATCCTTCAAATCTACAAATCAAGGTTCATCTTAAGGTTTTCGACAAAATCCAGAGGCGGATATGCAATGTAATAGGCCCTGATCTGGCATCTCGTCTACAGCCGCTCTCTCACAAACATGACGTCGCCTCCCTCTGTCTTTTCTACAAATACTTTTACGGTAACTGCTCCGACGAGCTACATTCGCTAGTTCCCAGACTGCATGAATTTAAACGTGCAACTAGGCTGGCATCTCAGTCCCACCCTTTCACTGTTGAAATTGTTGAATGTAGCCATCTCTTCTACTACAATAGCTTCATGTCTCGCACTTCTCGCCTGTGGAACTCCCTCCTCATTTCTTGTTTCCCTGAGAGCTATAATCTCCAACTATTCAAATGTAATGTCAAATGACGTCTCCAGATGCCTTGATCTATCCCCTATTCTTCTCTTCATCCTTTCCACTATCACTCCTATTTGCTCTCGCTCCCACTCTCTGTAACGTCTTACGTGCTAGTGGCTTCCTTCCTTACTTGGGGTGAAACACTTTGTGATAGAGTAGGTTTCACAGTGGAGGTTTGTATTTCACTAAGTCGGTCCTAAACGGGTCCGACGTACAAAACGTTAAGAACTTGAAATAATAGTTAATGACGCAGCAATCTAGTTGTGATGATACTTTAAGGTCCGACATCGACTGACTCACCAACTCACTCTGAGCCATGGCGACTGCTACTACTACTACTTATTATCTGTGAGAGAGTATATTAACAATAGAATAGGTATGTTCCGGTATAACACACTTAAAAAAATCCGCTCGTTAAATAGAAGAAAATTAACTGCACAAGTATTTTCATTCTAATATCCTTCCTTGACACCGTCCTTAATTAATTGTTGGCTATTAGTACCACTAAATATTATACAGTGAAACTTTAGTTTATTACTACTTTCCTACCAAATGTTACTACTTCTTTCGCGGTCTCTTTATATAGACCACAAGAGGATCCAGGAAAATGGGGCAGAACCTTTCCGGTTCTTTTGTTTAGGACTATTTGTTTCTCATGGCTTTTAATTTGCTTATTTTTGTTTCATTTATTAATCATTTGATGGCCGAGTGTTTAGAACGTTCGATCGAGTTCGAATCTCACCCTGGTCGATTTTGTCAGGAAGGAGACTTCCAGATGTTATCGGACTGGAGGGTTCGATCCCAGCGTGCGGCAACTTTAGAACGTGCCTGAAAACCATGCTACGGTTTTAGCCAAGCGTTGTGTGTGATATTGGGTAGACGGAACTCTTGGATGCCGTCGGTAGTTGTGCTAGCACAAAGTCACAAGTCATCGTGGCCGTGGGCTTGAGCGTGCTGGCCTTGTTCAGATTGTTGATCACACTAGAAAACACGCTCCTTCCCAGAAACTGTAACTAAAGTCTGCTCAGCATAGTTGCAGTATAAACCACGGGTGGGCTCTCTAAGTGTTAAATAAATACAAATGTGCCTGAGCAAGCGCTGCAATAGGGATTGGCCAGCCGCCTTAGTAGACAGCTATACATACATTCATTAATTATTTAAATTGATTATTTTATTTATATATTTTATTTAATTTTTCTTTGTATATATTCTTCGGACCTAAATTTTGAAGTTTATTAGATTTCGGTTATAAGATTTTAATTAGTTATGAGGCGGTTGTTGGTAGACTTTGCAGACACGAAAACCAATTCCTTCGTACATAATTAAACCAACAACGTGTGACGTAAATATGCAGCATTTTTATTGTTTTACGTGTAATTAGTGAACTATAATTAGAGGAAACGAATCGTGATTGGTGGGAGGTTCTTTACCTTTCCTTGTCTTTAAAAAATGGTTCCGTTTGGAATCAAAACCGATCCAAACAATACCTAGCAAAAGCAATAAATAAATAAAAAATAAAAAAATAAACACAGACAAAAATTGCTGGTGTCAGTCGATGTTTTCACTTTGTGCGCATTTTAAGGTTTTTAAATTTTCCTTATTTAAACTTTTATTCTGCAAACCATTAGGATCTTTTCCCGTCTTGAAATAGATAAATGAGTAAAGTTTATATTATAACGCTGCGGCGCGTGCTGGTGCCTGCGCTACATGACAACACCGTTCTCGGTCACCTGTGTGTCCGTGGTCAAATCCTGCGGCTAATCGTGAAGTTGGTCACTTCGAATCAAGCATCTCACTGTCCCTGTCCCACGTTGTGTTTATTTTGATTACGAGGCAGGCAAGGATCGAATCGTCGCCAGATATCGCTGGATTGGTGTCATTCAGGCGGGACGATGTTATAAGACAAAAAAAGAAAGTTGTGTAAATCAACAAAGTTTATATAACGGAGGTTTATACAGGAACATTTTTTTCGTATAAGAATCTACAAGCATGCATGTTAACGACTATTCCCGCGTAGTCTAATTTCGTGACACTTTGTTCTTCGTTTCCAAGTTGGAGTCGAGGTTTCAACCTTTAAATCAAAGACGTCTTCAGGCCGCAAATTACGGAATGCTGACGACGCATTCGTCTCCCCCGTTCTTTCACCCTGTCGTTATATAGAGACTTCTTCCATTGTGCAGTTTTATCAGCGCTCAATTTATCTAATAGTCTGGAACAAGGCTTGAAACAGGAGTTCTTCGTGGCAGTAAATCACATGTCGTAATGGAAGCGCGTCTCGTCCTCAATTGCTGCTCTCCTTGTCTTCTCCTCTCGCTTCTCTGGAAGTTATTTGTGGGTCCCCCCCCCCCAAACCGTGCTGAGGGTTGGCGTGCTCTGGAATGCATTTGAATCTCCTGTCAGCCAATCAAATCTCTCCACGAGTGCTGCTAGATGGCCCTTATATATGCAAATATGGAGAGCTTCCTCTGCGAGCGTGGTGGCGGTAGCAACTCACTGATCCACCATTTTGTCCCCACTTCTCTTGCTCGCACCACTACCTTTCATTGGGTTTTCCTCCTACTTCCTCATATCAGCTTCTCCCGCTACCACCATCCAGGGAATAGGTATTTCATCGTGAACGCATGGCATGAAACAAATGTCACCGTAAAATCCTTATCTGCTCTCTGGAGTGGTCTCTCACTCTTCGGCCGAGGCTAGCGCCCTTCCGCATATACCGTCCTTTGGTCCTAGCTAGCAAAACAAAATAAGGAAACGTTGCGTCCAGCTAGAGCTGGGCGATTCAACCCTGTTATTGGTCAAATTTTAAAATTTTCTTGGAGGCTTGCAGCGCCCGAACTCCCAGCTGTATATGCTCGTTTAGTTCACTAGAATTTATTCATAGCCTATATTTTGTCATTCGGATCCTCAAATTTATTGTTGTTATGGGCCTCCATATCTTTTAAGTGTTCAAGCTTCAGGGCTCCCAAAATGTAAGTCCACCACTCGATGTTTCATTCTTTCTTGGTTTATTTTATTCCCTTCTCTTGGACTTCCTGTAATTCCCGTTCCGTGTCTGCTACCAACACTGCATATCTAATGGTAAGATTGTAGCTATCAGTAATAAATCCTGGTAGGACTTCTAATTCTCCTAGAATCGCTTTACTAATAAAAGTTGAATAAGTCCGGTGGGAAGTTACACCCTTGTCTTACGCCACTTTCTGTTTTTTTTTTGTATTTACTTAATTCCTTTTCTATCCGTCTGCAGGAGGTTTTCTCTCAGTGTAAGTTCGGCATAATTCTAATGTCGTTTCAAAATTAATTCTGTGCCTGCCTGATTCATGAAGTTTCTGATATATTTATTTAATGCCGAAATCTAAATATTTTGAACAAGATTTTATGGCTTTAACTACAGACAAATAGGTATTGGAGATAATCCTACTGTAAATAGGTATTGCTTGTAATTTTTTATTATATAAAAATGTGTTGCTGCCCACACGACGTGAAAAATAACGGCAAGATCGTTTTGGTTATCTTATAAGAGTTTTACAGAATCTACAGGTAAAGGGAAGCAATGTTACTGTGGCGGAAATATGACTTAAACCGAGTTAACAGGTTAGAACCGTTAATATAGCAGATTGTTTTTTATTTTATTAATAAAGCTTTATTATGATAAACCTTTCCCATTCTTCTATTTTGTAAATAAAGTTTGTTTTTTAATCGGTATCATCCTTTGCAAGGAACTAAAGCCACTAAGACACAAGGTGTTTGCAGATACGGAAGAATTAAAAACAGAAACATTAATAATGAGCGGGAAGAGGAAATAGTAATCAGGAGGGCATTAATCCGGGAATTTAATTTATGATTTCTCGTTAAAGAGACGGCGGGATGGGCTTTACGGGTTTTTTCATATCTCAGACAACAGTCACAACGCTGAAGACAAGAAATTTATCTTTACATCAACAAATGTTATTTGTAAATTCCGGTCCAAGTTAATTAACAGTGAAAACTCGTTTTCTTTTTTTTCTGCTTAAACACTTCACTTTCCTATTATTTAAACGTTTAAATGGGTCAGGTTATTTATAACAATCGCTTTCAGTTGTCAGTGTCATTAATTTTGAGATTATGAGAAACATGTCATACAACACTGTCACTCGTCTCAGTAAAGAAGTGACTAAACTCGAGAAAAATGTAGAGATCAATCCGTTTCAGTATTTATAGTAATGGCTGTCGGTTGAAAAATTTAACAACGTCAAAATAAATGAATTCAACATTTATTTACTATATTGAATCCATTGGTAGATCAGCTGTTAAGAAAATTGATTCACTGTGTCAGTCTCGTTCTCTCCCGAATCTATCTTATATACCTATAAGTCTACCATTCGTTCAGGCTTAGAATAATGCTACCACATATGATCCAGTGCCGCTGCTATTTACTTTGAGCTTCTTGATAAAATCCAAAGAAGATAAGCAATATTATTGGTCCTGATCTGGCAGCTCGTCTTCAGTCACTTTCCATCTGCGGTCAGGTTACTTCTCTGTGCCTGTTCTATAAATAATTTCATGGTAATTGTTTTAATTCAACATCCCTCGTCAGATGGTCAGAAATGTCAGTTCTCTGCTGGATGAGCGAGCTTTTCGTTTTGAGTGTGATTTTCGTATATTTTGTTGAATGCATGTGTGTTTTAGTGAGTGTTTGGTAATTATAATTGTTTTCATGTTATTAAAGTTCCCCGTTAACTTCATCCAGTTAACTGATATTTCTGTCACATTTAGTGATTGTGTTTTTTTATTACTAACATTATTCTGTTTACTTTATTGCAAATACTTTTGTTTTCATATTGCAAATACTAATTGGGTTAATTTTTAAATTGTTGTTTTATTCTCCTCCCCACACAGATAATGAATTGTACACATGGGGGCTAGTTAGGACTTTCATAGAGACAACGAGGTATTATGGTGGTTGTAGTAAGGAAGGTAAGTGAAAATGCGTTGTTTTGGTGTAAGGAATATTGTGGTATGTTTGGGCCAGTGTTTGTAGCTAGTTAAGTTTAAAGTTAAGACAGATGAAGACCGTCCTTTTTTCCCTATTCCCCATTTGGGCCTCTTGCCCCATTTTCTGTATTGAAGCGGAAATAAATATCGCTCTTCACTATGGTACCTAGACTTTTGAATTTAAGCGTCGAGATCTCATCAATTTAAAGTTGAGTTGGCTAGATATAACCGCAAATTCTATGTTAACAGTTTTTTCTCGCACTTCTCGCATGTGGAACTCACTTCTGGCGCCATGCTTCCCAGACAGCATTAATCTGCAAAAATATAAATGTCAGTCGCTATCTACTGTCCTCCTGATTACAATTTTCTATTTCTGTTCATTATTAATGATTCTGTTTCTAATTCTTCCGCACCTGCAACCCCTTGTGTCTTAGTGGCTTTTTTGCCTTACATGGGATGACAACGATTAAAAAAAAACACCTAAAACTTCATGGGAAAGAATGGGAAAGGTTTGTCATAATAAAGTTTTATTATTAAAATAAATAAAACTGCAATATTAACGGTTCTAACCTGGTATCCCGGTTTCAGAAATTTTCCCAACACAGTAACATTGCTTCCTTTTACTTTTTCTATAAATATTTTGATAGCAATTGTTCAGATAAGCTTTCCTTTTTCGTAGTTCGAATTTGTGAATTTAGCGCAGTACTAGATTGGCAATTAGGTCTCATCGTTTCATTGTTGAAATTGCTAGAGTTAACCGTATGTTCAATCGCAATAATTTCTTCTGTTGTGCTTTTGGCCCAGACTCACGTTGAAATACTTGTTCCCCGACGATCACAGAAATTAAGCAAAGTCGAACCTGGTCAGTAGCAGGATATGGATGTGCGAGTGGTGTAAGTGATAATGACTCTGAATACTTAATTGTAGAGTCTAGTTCATATTTCCGTTAGGTTCGTTATATTCACTTCAGCACAAATACCCATGGAAAAGGTATGTATCAAACTATTCTCTCCCAGCTATTGGTTAATTAGTAAAGCTTATATCAATATATCATTATTATCTAAAAAGAAAAGTTCTTCCAATCTAAAAATATTTTCTGGTTTTAAATAAACTGAAAAGGGTTGATAAACCTTAAAAAATAAATCAATCAAATCTATTGTACTTGTAGAACTCTTTCCAGCTTCTTGCTTTTCAGTCAGCTACGATCTTTAAAATGTTAAATAGAACATCATTCGTTGTATTGTATCTCCTTGAATCGTGTCCTTTTATTTTGCTTTTTTTTTTCTCTCTCACTCTTAGTAACCCAGCTTGTGTCTGAGTGGTTTTTCCTTAATTACCGTAACTAGATGCACATGCAGATTTCATTCTGTGTCTGCCAATGGTGTCATCTGCATATCTTATGTCGTTGGGGTCGTGTCCGTTTCTTCTTCTACGCGCCGTGTCCCTTCAGGATGTGAGCAATGTTGGTTTTTCGCAACTTATCCTTTCTAACTCTTGGTAACGGGTGACTTTTTACCATCGCTCGCATCCCGCGTCCTGCCCTTCATTTGTATTTGCTCTTTAGGTAGGTTGCCTGCAGGCCCTTGTCCTTTCTGCCTTAGACAAAAGAGAAATTAAAGCACTTTCTAAATCTCTTAAAATCCATTATCTGTTCAAGATATTTGATTCAAAGAAAAATAATAAATTTATGGATTAAAAATTTAAATGCAATGTCACTCGCTATCTACTGCCCTCCTGATTACTATTTCCTCTTCCCGCTCATTATTAATGTTTCTGTTTTTAATTCTTCTTCATCTGCAAACCCCTTGTGTCTTAGTGGCTTTAGTTCCTTGCATAGGATGATACCGATTAAAAAAAAAACAACTTTATTTACAAAATAGAAGAATGGGAAAGGTTTATCATAATAAAGCTTTATTATTAAAATAAAAAACAATCTGCTATATTAACGGTTCTAACCTGGTATCCCGGTTTAAGTCATATTTCCGCCACAGTAACATTGCTTCCCTTTACCTGTAGATACTGTAAAACTCTTATAAGATAACCAAAACGTTCTTGCCGTTATTTTTCACGTCGTGTGGGCAGCGACACATTTTTACATAATAAAAAGTTACTAGCAATACCTATTTACAGTAGGATTATCTCCAATACCTATTTGTCTGTAGTTAAAGCCATAAAATCTTGTTCAAAATATTTAGATTTCGGCATTAAATAAATATATCAGAAATTTCATGAATCAGGCAGGCACAGAATTGAAATGTGTTTTGAAAAGAAAGGAGGCTATTTTGAACAGTAAATGTAACAATTATTAAATAACTGGCAAATAAAATGCTCATGTTAATTATACTTTTACGATGAGAGACCTTTATCTCACCATATATACAAACATGGAAAATAAGAAGTATTTTATTGTTTAATTAATTTTTTTTTTATTTGTGACGATCAGATAAAACAGAGAAATTAGGATCTCCTAAAGAAGTCAATATATAAACACCAAGTGTTGTCAGCTCAAAGAGTTTTATTTATAGCGAAAGGTGTGAACATATGTAAAACGATTATGAAGGTCATTTGAGGTTTGGCGTCTGTCTTTTGTCGGATGACAATGAATAATTAAACAAACACTACAAGTTTTGGATATTTATCGGCATATACAGCTGGTACCGACTGGCAGGGATTGTTGGCAGATTCGATTGAACTTAGTGACCTTTCCTTGAGGAATGACAAACATTTTGGCACAGGGTTTCTCAAACAGCTCAACGGTGCAGATGAGTTCATCCTGAAAGTTAGCCAGGTGCGCCCAAAATTAACAGAAGAGAAATTTATGAATTATTTTTATATTTAAAATCTTTATTTTTAAAAAGTTACAGACACCAAGCTTGCATCTCTGAGTCAAGTCTCTGTCATTTGATATTTTAAACTAGATGTTAAATTCATTAATATTTAAAAGGTAGTGGATAATGCTTTCCCATTACAGAAATAACTTTCTTGTCATTATTTTAGCGTTTTTACGTCAAATAGAATGAAAGTTTCGTAGAGTTCTACAATAGGCGGTACCACCAGAAATAATCCCTTTCTTTTCAAAGCTTTTTCATGTTACTACATATTAAGAACTCCAATTCTTTTTTATGTGTCAAGTCTATTCAAGACGTAGGCGATCATGGCTCTCAACAATTTCCTGTCCTTTGTAGCTCTTAATAAATTTTATCTTTTTGTTATTTCTCCTGAACCTTCTTCCACGATCCATTTACTCAATCTCATTCTACTTCAATGTGCCGTGTCCCTTCAGGACGTAGGCAATCATGGCTCTCCACAATTTTCTGTCGTTTGTAGCTCTTAATAAATTTTGTCTTTTCGTTATTTCTCCTAAATCCTGTTCGGCCAGTCATTTACTTACGCTCTGTTACATCAGTTTAAAATCGGAGTGTCTCTGAGAGAATTTATATTGGAAGTACAATGAATGATTTTAAAAACGTTTCTATGACCATCTCTCAACCTTTAATAATGCGGATAAGCGAAACCACTTTATAAATATTTTTGGAAACTGAAAGACGAAAATGAAACACCTAAAGTTAAATGGAAAATTCTAAAGCTAAAACTAGCTAGAATATCTAGATCTTTGAATAAACCATGCTTCCTCTGTCTACAGAAGGAAAAAGAAATTATTAAGTTCTGAAATCGTGAAATTTTATTGTATCAGAGATATGAAACAGTGGTAAGTTGCAAACACATAAAAGAATCAACCTTACAATCTTGATAAATTTCTTAAGTGAAGAATAAATATTCTTATTTTTATTATCTTTATAAACATTTCAATGTTATTAATTTATCCAAGCTATAGGTACTATATAGGTTAATATTCGTAATTTACTAGTAGTATGATTAGTCATGAATTAACTTATTTTTATTTTATCTTTCTCTTGCTGTTTTAATAATAATTTCTAATCTAAAATGAATATAAAAGTTCGATAATGTAAGGTTAGTTCTTTTTAGATTCTATGAATAATTTTGTTTGAATATGTGATTTCATATACAAATGCCATAAAATTTGAAATGCGACATGGATAGTGATTTTCCAAGCGTAGCTTAGGTGCGGCACAAGGCCGAAAGTAGGGGGCACCCAGTGAAGATTAAACTCACTACTAAGTCGTAATTGTTCTAGCGAGACAAGCTTGGTAACTATTACACCGCCTCGAGGTGCCCCAAAATGCGACATGGATAAACAGTGTATCCATTTACGCCTCGTTACCATTCAAATTTGAATTCTCTGATTCAACCCAATTTTACCTGTTTAATTCGTATCAACGTCTTTCAATTTCCTATCTTCTTAACTTTCCTCTTCTTTTGTATCTGGGTAATTATCTATATACTTCTTTATTTCTTTCGCCTTTTTCTTTTTTGTCTCTTCTCTTGGTAGTAGGATTAGGCTTTATCTTGCCTTTCTTTTTTTTTCTCTTTCTTTTTTCTTTTATTGATTTCTTTTCTTCTTTCCTTTTTCTTTATATAAATCCTTTTACCTTTTATGGAAAATTTTGCTTGACGTGTCAGGTCCTGTTGAAAGACCGCGACAGGCATTAAAAGAGAAATGGATTATTCCGAAATTCCCATATCGCGGGAGGACGTACAAAGGAAAAAAAAAAGACTAAGAATTCAAATCAGCTTGATTTTATTTATAGAAGTCTCGGGCGGAAGTGAATTAAGGCTCGTATGCAAATTTTAGTCCCCCCGCACGCGGGCATAAATAGCGAGTCGGGGGGTGAGACGAGAGAGATGCATTGTTGGCGTGACGGCGTACGTACTAACGAGACTGAGAGAATAGGTCACTAACAACAGCTCAGTTGGTAGAGCGGAGGAATGGACGAAAGCAAGAACTTGAATCCATTTCATCGTCATCGCAAACGACGGGCGAACTGAATTACCCACAATCTATTTCGGCAGTAATTTGATAATTATGGACCGGTTCGATTTGAAATTAATACCGGAATATGATGCCCCCTCCCCTGGTTCGTCTATTATTGAGCGGTTTTAGAAGGCGGGGCGTGTCTGCAAACTGTTCAAAATCAAGGAGCCCGCATTGGTCATCCCGTTGAGACTAACAGAAAGCGCTCACGTAGTCTACCAGCAAGTTGGCGACGAAGCGGATTTGGATGAAATCAAGTATGCCCTTTACACAGCATTTGGTACGGATGAGTCCATTGCTTGGAGGCAATTTATTGGGCGGCGACTCGTTCCCGGGGAGACAGTTGATGTGTACCTGGCCGATCTAAGAAAGTTGTCGGTACCATTCGGGGGCGTTAACGACCGGATACTGGTATGTGCATTTTTGGAAGGTCTACCCATTGATGTCAGCCGGCTTCTGCGAGCATCATCGAAGCTGGGGGAGATGGGTATCGACCAGCTACTGACTAGAGCCTGAACCATTTTGAAGGAGTCAGAGCATGTCGCAGCAGCTGCACGGACAAAGGAGGCCGTGTGTAAATCAGCGGAGAATGCTGCCGGTGACTGTCGCGTCCGCATGACACAGAATGGCCCCAAATGCTACAAGTGTTGTGTGCCACTTCTCCCGAGGTGGTGATCCCAACAATCTGCCAATCATCTCGCGCGGAACTGTCTGGGAAAACGAGCTCGGGGGCAAAGAACTGTCGCCACCCTTGCTCCCTTTCAATCAGTAAGTACGGATTTGCCCATAGTGAGGATACGTGTGAATGGCGTGCAATGTTTGGCTCTCATTGACACGGGATCTTCCCGTTCAATAAACAGTGCAAAACACTGGAAGGAGCGACGTGTGACGATTAGGACTATTGACGGGACGCCCCATGCGGAGTTGGAGTGATTTCAATCCTAACAGATGGAGGTGATTGTGCCGAGGTGGACGCACTGGTGGTTTGTGACAAGCCTCTCGGGTACGATTTGCTGATCGGAATCGATGCCATACGTAAACTAGGCGGTGTTATGGTCATGCGTACCGGGGAAGTGCAGCTTAGGGAGAAATTGTGTCTCATGTGCCGCCATTACGATTGAGGAACGGGATTTCTGTATCGCGTATGATCAATGAACAAAGACTTGGACAGCGGAATGGAAGTGGATAGGAAATAAAGCACCAGATCAATTACGCAACACCTTTGCGGAATATATGGTGTCGAATAAGAACAGAGCTGCATACAAGAGCGAACTGGAGACGTGGATCACGAATGGCTGGCTGATACCATACCCGCAAAACCGATTGGGGCCCTCAAGAAGATTAATCCCCTTAAGGCTAAGGTACGGCTAGTGATGGACTATAGGGAGATAAATCAATAAATAGATGCCTTTACGGCGGATGCAGACGTGTGTACCGAACGAATGAGGGAATGGCAGCAGCAAGAAGCTAAGGTGGCTCTGCTTGACCTGCGAAAATCGTATCTTCAAATACGAATCCATGAGACATTATGGCCCTTCCAAATGCTTATCGTCAAAAGAAAGAGGTACTGCTTGACGCGTCTGGGGATTAGTCTTAATGTGGCTTCCCTAATTATGAAATCAATCATTAAGACAGTGCTAGATCAGGATGAGCTGATGAAAAGAGCTGTGTCAGCATATGTCGACGACATATATGTAAATGAGGACATACTTTCGGCGAATGAAGTCAGGTACAGATTAGAATCTTTCGTCATGTCTAGCAAAGACCTTATTCAATTAAAGGATAGGGCCGATGTTCTTGGGCTTAAAGTCTGGGGTGGGGGGAACACAGCACATGGTGGTGGAAGCAAGGGAGCTCAGTTCCAGAACTTCCCGCTACATTAACGCGAATCTCAGTATTTTCCCTATGTGGGAAGTTAATGGGGCATTTTCCCTTGTGCGGGTGGCTCCGTGCAGCCACAGGTATGATTCCGAAATTCCCATATTGCGGGCAGACGTACAAAGGAAATAAAATAAAAATAAAAAAGACTAAAAATTCAAACCAGCTTGAATTTATAAAACCGGAAGTCTCGCGCGAACGAGAATTAAGTCTCGTATGCAAATTTTAGTTGCCATCCCCCCGACGCGGGCATAAATAGCAAGTCTGGGAGGAAGACGAGAGAGATGTATTGTTGGCGTGACGGCGTACGTACTAACGAGACTGAGAGAATAAGAGGTCACTAGCAACTGTAATGAGTTGGTCGGTCAACTTGACACCCCCAAAGCTAGTGGAGGTGGGAAGGCACGGGAAATGTGATTGGTAGCTGGCTTGTTCGTGTTTTGCATAGGCGAGATACCAAGCTCTATGTAAAGGGCTGGAATGAGAAGGAGGGCAGTTTTTCAGTCTCAGAAGTGGAGACTGTGCCCATCGCTACGACAGCAGGAGAGAAAGAGACGAAATCATTTATTTTTTCGTGACACATTCCAACACAGCGACAGCTCAGTTGGTAGAGCAGAGGAATGGACGAAAGCAAGCACTTTAATCCATTTCAGTCATCGCAAACGAAGTTCTGAATACAGAGTAGTGCAAATATATTTTATTCGAAAACTATAACATAAATATGTTATAAAATCACAACAAAAATAGCCATTTCGTTTCAACACTTCTGGTGTCTTATCAAGGGATGGTGTTGAATAGGAAGACATTCAACACCATCACTTGATAAGACTAAATTTTACTTAGCCGTATACTTCTAACGTCTCCGCGTGAACCCTGAAATTTTATTTACTAATTATTTATTTGATTTTTACTCTACTGAAAAGGAGCAGAAACGTTCTCCTATCGCTCGGTTCACACTCCTTCTCGGTCTTTTTAAAAGGAGTACTGGTTTATTCCTCTTATTTTTTTAGGATTATCTATCAGGTTCCTTCCAAGGTCTTTTCATTCTTTCACTCTTAATAACGCCTTGCGTCTTAGTGGCATTGACACCTTGCTTGGGATAAATTGATCAACATATATATATATATATATATATATATATATAATGTATAAATTAATATACTTAATTATATTGATTAAATTTTTATATATTTATGTGGGAAAGTCGACTATATTGAGGGTAAGGCGCTTGTAGAGTAATCGGCGTGGTCGGAGAACTCTATATGGGTGGTGATTGATTGTTTCACGCTATAAGTACTTATTAGCACCTATATAAAGGATATTCCAATAACTTCGGCCGATTTAAATGTGAATTAAGTTTAAGCGTCTAATGATTTTTTTCTTTTTCTTTCAGATTTGGCGGATATTTGGCGATATTATTTTTCACAGATAATTGGCAGGTCTTAAATAACATGATCCAAATACCCTTATATATAATCAGTCTTAATGAAATACCCTTTATAATGAATAAGCGATCATTTTTATATATATATATATATATATATATATATATATATATATATATATATATATATATATATATATATATACTTCAGCTTTGGAATGATCCTGAAGCCTTTAAGAGTGAATAGGGTAGAAGGAACAGTTCGTAATTCGTGCTAGCACAATGTCACAAGTCATCGTGACCAAGGACATGAGCGTACTGGCGTTGTTCAAACTGCTGAATATACGAGATTATTCGCTCTCTCCCAGAAATTAACTAAGTGGTGGGCTCTGTGGGTGTTGGATATACTCGACGAGACCTCTGCAACAGAGATTAGCTTGCCATCTTCGGAAAACGACCAGCCATATATATATATATATATATATATATATATATATATATATATATATATTTTTGTGTGTATTTAGACATTTTTTCATTCATACATGTTTCATTAAATAATATAGACAAGTGTTGTCTATTTATTTTATATGAATTCTTTTCATATCGTCTGATAAGTATAATAACATTATCATTAAACGAAGAAAGAAAATCACAATATTGATCCATATTTTTTAATCCAATCTAAGCTTTCAGCTTACATAAGCCATTATCAAAGATGTTAATTACTGTACAACATATTAAGCAATATACGGACAAGACAGTGATGATAGTCTGTGATTGATCAAAGGATGATTTCCTAGCAACGATAAACACGTGCATATAAGACGCTAGAAGCGAAAATCGCACCGATGCTCATGAAGTCACACATCGTTATCAAGGGCACATGGTACAGTGGATAAAGGTGTTAGTTAGATCCAGTGACAGAACCTAAAGAGTGTGAGTTCAATACCTGGTTAAGGCCGGGGAGAACTTGGAGAGGGGAATTAACAGGAGATAACTGATAACTGACATCCATTAGATATGACACCTGGAACTAGAACAGTCTGTCCCAGCGAGCGAAATAAAGGGTTCAGTTCGACATTCCAACCACCTGAAGAAGGCCGGGGCGTACAACGACCGAAACGTTGTGATAAATATGGCAACAAAGATGAGGACAATAACCCGAATAATGTAAATTGTTTAAATTTTGCTATATTTATGTTTGGAAAGTGGACGGCATTGAGGATAGAATAATTGTAGATGTACTGAAATCAGGGAGACGAGATGAATTTATTTCTTTTTCAATGGTATTTGCGCGAAAATGAGCATATAGAAGCCGGCCAGAATTCGAACACTCTTCTCTGACTTCTTATTTTAAGACGCCTTAACCATTACACTACCTGCACATCAATTACGGTATGTGCACTAAATATAGAGGAAAAAATACTTGATTTTGTTCACTTCCTTTTGTCTTGTAGAAGTCAGTCTAATTCTTTTTTTATCGTACGTTTTTTTTTTTTTTTTGTGAAACGTTTTACAACTGGGATTTATTGTTTCATGTTCCTTTAGTGCCAAGAGCGGTGCGCGATAGAAGCAATATAGACTTTCTCAACCTCCAAACAAAAGACTCGTTGTTTAATGGTCGTTCAAGACAATTAAGTCTAGATTTTCTTCCTGGTGCCAAATGGCACAGATTTTTTTTTTCGCTTTAAAACTTCCACCTGTCAGTAAATAACACATGAGAATAATGCTATACAGTTATATATATATATATATATATATATATATATATATATATATATATATATATATATATATCCACTTGTGTCGACACATATACTCGCACACATGCATAGTATGCACTCATATTTGCCTGTATGTATTTAGTTATACTGCAGGTGGTATTGTGTATATATATATATATATATATATATATATATATATATATATATATATATATAAGGTAATAAATCCGTTGGTATATAATGCAAGTAGATCTTAGTAATATAAAATATTAAAACTGATCTACAAATAGAGCTCAATGTATTTTTTATAACAGCGCCAAATCAATATGAGGTAATTTTGGATTTTGTTGTGTAATACTATATATATATATATATATATATATATATATATATATATATATATATATATATTAAAATTAATTGATTTAAAATATGTTTTTTTTTCTACACAGTTCTAATCATGTTTCAAAAATGGAAGCTGAAAGCTCCGAATTTAATTTTGCAATTAAATTAAAGACATTAGTTCCATTGCATCCTCAAGCGAATTTTGGAGTAACTTTTAAAATTACTGGGTTTTAAAGACACAGCAAAAATAGTATATATATATATATATATATATATATATATTATTTGAATATCCACGAAGACCTACGTAGCCTCACCCACATGTAAAAAAGGTTAAAAATAATGGAAGCATTATTAAGAAAATAACAAAAAAACAAAAACAATATTCAATAGCATCGACTATGAACAATGGCTACGATGTGATCACTGGGTTTGCAAAATAAAAAAAAATTCCTATAACTTTCTCCCTGTCTCTCACACTCTCTCTCTCTCTCTCTTTCTGTCTATCTGTCTCTTAAAATAAATTAATTCACACACACACACACACACACACACACACACACACACACACACACACACACAGACACACACACAGACACACACACACACAGACACACACACACACACACACACACACACACAGACACAGACACACACACACACACACACACACACACACACACACACACACACACACACACACACACACACACACACACACACACACACACACAGACACAGACACACACACACACACACACACACACACACAGACACACACACACACACACACACACACACACACACACACACACACACACACACACACACACACACACACACACACAGACACACACACACACACACACACACACACACACAGACACACACACACACACACACACACACACACACAGACAGACACACACACACACACACACACACACACACACACACACACACACACACACACACACACACACACACACTCTGATTCTGACTTAATATTATTTATTTCTGACCACTGACGATTCCACTCTGCTTAATTTCTAGTACATTACTTCAGTAAAATAATTAGCAATTACACATTTGTACAAAATAATTGAAACTAAACGAATAATTTCGATATTATTTACTTTATTTTCGTATTTTTCCAATGAAACATAACCCAGTGTACATTAGTTAGTGCTTTGTATGTCAATTCCACCAAGTCGCTCCAGATTCTCGACTGTATTTAAATCAGGAGTTTCCAGGCCAGTCTGTTGTTCACTGTATTCAAGTGTGTTCGTGTAGCGTTACAGTTTTCTTACGTTTCCTTGGGGTAACGTCCATCGCAGGCAATAGCCGTAGGACGACTAATCAACAGTCGAGACAGTAGTTTTGGGACGTGATTAAAATCAGGTGTAATCACAGATGACGCAGTATTTTTCAAGACTAAACAAATTTCATCATACACCCGGAAAATAGATATTACTGCACATCGCTGCAAATGACCTAATCTGAGGAAAAAATAGAAATCGTTTACACCCTGTCACTCCAGTGGTTCTAAAACCGACCGTATGGTGAAAGAAAGGAAATTATACGGTTGTTTCAATTAATTTACACAAGGATGTAGAAGATTATGCAGTGAAATCCTCGTTTTGAATTCAGAATTTTCGTTCTACCAATCGGGCTACCATCAAAGGCTGTAAAGTCCAGTCAAGTATTATGATTATAAAACATTGCCTTTATTCCATTTAACGTTTCGACCGGTCTGTTCTCAAACCTTTAATAAGTACGCTTTGCATCTGATGAAGTTCATTGTGTTTTTACTAAATAATTTCTCAATATAAATCCTAAGATCCACTCAAATTAGACGGTTACTAAAGAATGTTGTTTTACAGACATAAAAGGGGTAATTAAAAAATACGAAGCCCTGTTGGCTTGGGCTTCTAAATACGCCAACTGCACATCTGCAGAGGGGTAACCCCCCTAATGAGGCGTCCTAGGTAAGACGATAAACTACATCCGACAGAAAGGCCTCTAATCAGAAGGTTTTGAGGAGCGTGGAATCACCACGTAATTACTGGTGTTCCTAGGTCCACCCTGAACTGATGTGGTAGCACCTGTTAGGGTTCCAACTATGGGCAAATAGGTAACCTCAAACTAGAGTCAAAAGGCCATGAAAGCGTAAAAATAGGTTTTAACCCTTGATAAAATTAACTATGAATACTGCACAAATGTTTTAAAATTTTTACAGCAAATAGTTTAAAATATTTAAGTTATAACTGATAGATTTTTTCTTAAATATTTAGACATATCATTTAGTTACCTCCCTTGACGTGTGTCAACATGATAAGATTAAAAAAAATTCTACTGTACATAACCTTAATATTTTCCACTTCACTCGTGAAAATTTAACTTTCATATGAATACAGCAGTTTTTTTTTTGTCTTAGAAAAACAAGACCCGGATGACGACATTGTGCTAATGTCAAAAGTACTCGGAATAAAATGATTATGCATCAATATTGTCATTTTCTTTCTTTCATTAATAAGGATACTAAGAAAATTGTTTGTATTTACGAGAGAATCCTATATAAAAATATAAAATAAGTAGGCAAAACTTGTCTAAATTATTTAATGAGACATGTCTTAAATATATATATATATATATATATATATATATATATATATATATATATAAAATATAGAAAAAAAAATCCATTGTCGGTAATAAATTTTATGAAAATATATTAGGTCTGATGAGATGAACATGCTTATATTCATTGAAATAAATTTGTAACTGAAAATGTATTTTTAGGTTTATTCCTAATTATTATTATAATTTGTTCTGTCTCTTACAATAAGCTCTCATATGGACTAAAAGTCCTCTTTGGAATAATCCTTACCAATTACAATTTGTTATATATATATATATATATATATATATATATATATATATATATATATATATATATATATATATGAGAAAAGAACAAATGTAGTAAAAATCGACAGTTGGTAGCATTTATTTTAAATAGTGCTCAATACAAAGTAGAGCAAATATTATTATAATATTTTTATTATAAGAGATTATGATAATTTTTTTTTTCCATCGCTACACAAAAGCCTTCATGTTTTAATATTATGCTTGTACTCCCTCGCCTGAAGAAGTACAATCAAAATATTGAAACTTGAAATCTTTTGTGTAGCGATTTAAATGTTTCCATTATAATCTCTTATAATATATATATATATATATATATATATATATATATATATATATATAATTTTATATAGTACAAATTTTAAGGATAGCTAGGAATAAGTATAATTTATATGGCATTTTAATGTATATTTTAATATTAAAAAAATCTGTATTTCAAGAAAGCTACAGTCCAATAACATTCAGACCCACTCCTCTTATCACTTCAAGGTTCTAGAGTCCTTGTATATCAGATCTCGTGGGCCTTCCCTCTGTAAACAGAGAGAATGCTTACTGGGTTTGAATGTTATTGGACTCTAGCTTTCTTGAAATTCACATTTTTCCCCTCCATTGGTTATCATTAATATCAATTAAATTTACACGTTTATTTTTTATATCCCAGAAATAAACTTGATAAGGCTGGGACGAAACCGGTTGTTTTTTTTAGCTTTTAAAATATACATTAAAATGCCATATAAATTATGCTTATTCCGAGTGGGCGTATAAAGAAAGAAGAGTGAATTATTATTATTATTATTATTATTATTATTATTTTACTAATATTTACCAAATACAAGGCACAAGTTCAACCCAAGGTAAAGAACTACTATACGAAGCTTTTGTATGGGCGTAAGCGGAGGAATCGGATGATGTGTACACGTACGATGGATAATTGTTGACCCTAGACTTGAAGGTAAGATTGTAGTGTTCGGGGAAGCATATTGTCGGGAGTCTGTTCCACAAAGTAGCGATCTTGGCCAGAAGCTGTTCAACTGAAGTTTCCTTCACACCAGTTGAAATAAGACGTCTATAAAGATGTGTCACTGCTGTTTATATGGCATGGTGAGTCTTATTTGTAAATATGCAAACTTGTGGATATAGCGAATCTCATTCAACAGATCTTATCAGTGATGAATGTGGATTAAAATTAAATTTAAATGAAGAGTCTTTTGCTGAATGAATGAATCTAAACAAAGCCAAGAAGGAAAACGGTATTCTGCCTGTCAAAACTTAATTAACAACCGGTGAATTCTGCAATATTCTTCATTTTTCCTTATAAGGAAATCAATCAATTTTGAAATAACGCACTGGGATGGCCAAAGACGCATTCTAAAAGCTAGGCAGAGTATTACGAGACAGTTGGATTTCGTAGGTAACAAAGAAAATAGTCCTGAATTGCAACGTGATATATGTCCTCTTTTACGGTTGGACGGTCTCCTCAAAGATTAAGAAGAGACCCGAGGCGGCGGAAGTAGGATTCTACAGAAGAATACTAAGGATGATGAGGTTTTAGAGAGGATGCAAACAAGGAGCAAACTTATAATTGACATCAGGAAGAGGCAGATGAAATTTCTGGGACGCATAATGAGAATGGAGAGCTTGGAGAATCTGATACTCACAGGTCGAATAGAGGGAAAGAGACAAGGGAAAACAACGCATGGTATACATAGCCTGCTTAAGCAAGTGGATGACAGAACATGGCTTATTGAGAGCTACAAGGGATAGGGAGGAAGTGGAGAGCCATGATCACCTACGTCCCAAAGGGACACAGCACATAAAGTGAAAAACTCAGGTTGAGGTTTGTAACGGACCCCACTTTGGAGAAATTCTATGAACTATAACCAAGTAATACCGTGTGTTAATTATAACAGTTCATTGTTATATAAATAATTTCAAGAATTCTCAGATCCTGTGGCAAGATACGCCTAGAGAGAGAGAGAGAGAGAGAGAGAGAGAGAGAGAAAGCAATCCGGGTGTCAACACTAAGTAAGAATTTTCCAGTTTTAATTATTTTGATAACGAATTATATGTAGGTATATTCATTCAATCTAAGGCCCAAGAACCACTCAAGGTAGGTTACTGAATGAGGTTGTTGTATTAACCTAGAAATATAAATTAAGTGTAGATTATGAGGATAGATAACAGATATAAAGAGGTCAAGAATCTGGGATTCGGGGAAGCATCCTATCGGGAGTCAGTTTCATGGAGTAGGGGATTTTAGGAAGACGCTTTGTGAATGTAACTTCCCCCTTACTAATGGAATATGGGGATAGTTCGTTCTGTGTATATGGTATGGCAGATCTCAGCTATAATGGTCTGAACTGGTGGAACAAGGGGAGGTAGCGATATATATATATATATATATATATATGTAAGCAAATATATGGATATAAATCCGACAGTATGAAAGAAAAATACAGAAAAAAACAAAATTCTGAATATGCATTATTAATGTTACAATAAAGTCGACGTCGGACGTTTCGGTCTATTTAAGACCATCTTCATGGACATTTTCATTTAAACATAATTAACATTATAACTTATAACAATTTAACACAAAAGACGATGGACATAAGAGCTCTTATGTCCATCGTCTTTTGTGTTAAATTGTTATAAGTTATAATGTTAATTTTGTTTTTTTCTGTATTTTTCTTTCATATATATATATATAACCGCTTCCTCTGGTTAATGATTAAAATGGCTCGAAGAAGATGAACCCAATAGTCATAGCAAGGGTAATTTCTTTTCGAATCTCGTGGACTGCGCTACAGAATTACAGAAAAAGAAATAACAAAAAACAAAAAACAAAAACAAAAACAAAAACTATCACTTGAGGACTTGCAGGAACAGTAAATGAGGGGGGATAACACGTCTTTCTTGAAGAGTAAATAATGACCTAATCAACATGCTGATGTTCCATACTACATAAAAGAAAAAGTTAGGAAGGAAGCCATCATTAATACTGAATAAAAAAAACGACCACATTTAGTAGAATTGAGAAATCTATTTTCTTTAAAAGAATTCGCCACTTTTCTGCCATTGTACTCTCTGGTCTTTGGAATTTCGAACCCAGCGGATGAGTTGGCTAGATGTAAGCGTAAATTGTTTCTTTACTCGCATTTCCCATTTGTGGAAATCCCATCCGGTTCCATGCTTTCAGCCAACTGTAAGCTGCAAAAAAGTTAAATCCAATGTCAATCGCTATCTACTGTCCTCCCGATTACTATTTCCTCTTCCTGCTCATTATTAATGTTTCTGTTCCTAATTCTTTCACATCCTCTTACCCCTTGTGACTTAGTGGCTTTACTGCCTTGCATGGGGTGATACCGATTAATATATATATATATATATATATATATATATATATATATATATATATATATATATATTCAAAACCAGCGGAGGGTCCTTTGGAGACCTTGTGGCACATTGTGCACCAGGTTTCTGTATTCGATCCTTCAAAAAAAATGTGAATGGTCCTGCACGATACCTTCACCACTATAATCAAATCTCATGTGCTGTTGTCGGGCTGTCGGTTTCCTAGGAACTGATCTGCTTGACGCTCATACGTCGAATTCGACCGGAGAGTCGAATATATATATATATATATATATATATATATATATATATATATATATATATATATATATATATATATGTATATAATTTAATTTAAAGAAAACAGACCACTTTAAAGGTTCCATTGTTATAATTTATTTCACCAGAGACTTTCTTTTACCCTGGATCATCAGACCTCTCTTCTATATTAAGCTTATGTAAGGTGATATAGAGAATGGTGAGAGATAGTGTGACAGACATGGTCAGAATTAGAGAAGGAATAGAGAGATAGGAATGCTTTTAAATTTATTTTTATTTTTTTTTAATATTTAATAGTGGGGAGGGGGTAGGATCAGACATTGACCTACTTAATAGCACAACTCACCGGAAACTATATAAATAGAAAAAAGAGAAGAAAAAAAAGAAAAAAAAGAAAAAAGAAAAAAAGTGGGGAAGCAATGATGTAAGAAATAAGAGATGGACGTAGGTTTTTGAAGGAAAATGAGGGTATATAAATTTGCAGAGGGAAATTAACGTATGTGAGCATGTATCGATCAACCTAGAAAAAACACCGATTTATATATTTTTAAAATTTTTTTACGTTTGATAGTAATTTAAGTTTTTAAATTTTCCACAAATAAAATAGGTATGCTTGATTATCAAGATTTTCTTTTTAACACAGAGGTCACATCGGTCTCTGAAGATTTTGGTAGTTCGAGCTCTAGAGATGATTCTCCATATCACCTGTGGGGTGAAGCCTTCTTCCACCAGATCCCAATAGTATTTCGATAGTGCTGTTTGGTATCTTTGGGATTCATTTGTGAAGCAATGGCGATGGTTTTAGAAGCGCTGTTTCCAATTTCCGGAATATATTCCAATATAGATCTCTTTTTGTTTAACATTTTCCTTGGTGGAAATTGTGGCTTCGTATACCAAGTTTTCTGTCAAGCAAACTCTTCCTACTGGACAATGAGATCTTACTCGGCAGTTATAGGTAGAATTCTCTTTTTGTAATTTTGTAATTCGTCAGCATTAAAATCCCTTTGTAACTGGTTAGTATGAAAATCCCTAATGATATTATTATGAGAATTTATAAATTATAAATAATAATAATATATTTTATAAATTCTCAAAATAGTAAGATTATAGAGGATCAATAAGAAAAAAGTTCTTCTCCATGACAACCCGAGGCTGTATAGTGCAAGAATAAGAAAGAAAATGTTTGGAACACGGTTGTTCTGTTCTAACCCACCCGACAAACGATTATTACCTTTTTTTAGATCACTGCAAAAAGCAATGATAGAGAAAGCTTCTCTCATGAAAACCAGCTTCAAGAATTTGTCGAAATATTTCTAAAATCAGAAACGTTTCCTCAAGAGCTGGTTGATAAGTGGCAAAGTCATTGCAAATAATGATGGATATAAAATTGAAAAATTTGCAAATAATGATGAATATAAATGCACTTACAAATGCACTATTTGCAATGATTATTGCAAATAATGATGAATATAAAATTGAATAAAGAATAATTCTACTTCATGTTCTGCAGAATAAAGTTGATAAAAAAACGGAAATTATTTATGAGTCAACATCCTAGTAATGACGTGATAGTCATATAATATTGTTAATATCTATTGTGTAGAAATAAGAAGAAAAGCGATAGTTTTGAGATACATGTGAATTTACTCATGTCTCAACATCTTAATAATGACCTGAACATTCATATAATTGTTGGTTTGGTTTGGTTTGTCTTATTTTACGCCATGTCAGACTGAATGGTTATTTAATGCCGATAATTTTTATTGCTGGTCATCGGAGAGCCGAGTTCGAATTCTAGTCGAATCCATTACATTCATTTACGCGCTAATACCCTAGAGAAATGTATGAATTCTTTTCTTCTTCCCCATCTATGGGTAAATAGCAAGACAGACAGGGTTCTGTAGACTTTGATGGCAACTGGTTTACCTCAGAAAGACATGGCAACCTACGTCGGGAAAAATCTGCCTCGTCAGTTATGTATCAAAAGGTACATGATCGCCTAAGCGGCTATCACCCATGACACATAACTGACTGAATATTGAAAACAGTATTGCTGGCAATATATTTTTTTGCTTCAAAAATCTTTTTCTAGTAATATTTTTGGTTTATTTGCAGCTTATCACCGCTCAGTTCCTATTAAAACATTCCAGAATACTTACATTTATGTGTAACTGTACATGCTTCATTCGAATCTGGCTTGATAAATTTGATAAAATCTACCGTTTTGCTGTTATCGACAGTAACAGTTTGGATTCATTCGCATCGCGGCAGCCATTACTGTCGTTGTTTGCATACATTCACTGCGGAAAGCTAAGCGCGGAAGAGAACGTAGTTAACGGCCTTATTTACTGATCTAACTTGTCTCAATTACTGCGGGAGAGAACTATATTGCATGCGCAATAATCAAGACAATTGAATATTCTAGTCATACCTATTCGGCAGCGAATGTATGCAAACAACGACGCGAATGAATCCGAACTTTTACTGTCGATATCTCCAAAACGGTAGATTTTATCAAATTTATCAATCCAGATTCGAATGAAGCATGTACAATTACACATAAATGTAAGCATTCTGGAAATTTTTAATGCGAACTGGGCGCGGGTGTTAAACTGCAAATTAACCATATTTTTTCAAATATAATATAATGGTAATATTTTTTTTGCAAAAATGTATAGTTGGCAATACTTTTTTTAAGTATCACTGGTAATAGTTTTTCCTTCAAAAAATTATGGCTGGTAATTTTTTACAAAGTATTTCTGGTATTAAAACCTATTTTTACACTTTGATAGAATTTTGACTCAAGTTTGGGGTTAACTATTTGCCCGTAGCTGGGACTCTAACAGGTGCTACCACCCCGGGTCAGAGTGGATCTGGGAACACCAGCAATTAATAGGCGGTTCCATGCTTCTCAAAACTTCCTGATCAGAGGCCTTACTGCCGGATGTAGTTTATCGTCTTACCCAGGACGCGGATGCAGTTTATTGTCGTACCCAGGACAACATATAATAGTGTTAATAATCATGTAGTGGAGATAAAAAGAAAAGCAGTTAGTATTGACATCGATGAGTATTTATTTACAACTCAAAATCATAGTAGCTTAGGCCGAGTGTGTGGAGCATCCAGTGTAGATCGAACTCACTATTCAGTGGTAACTGATCTAGCGAGACAAACTTACATTACACTACGTCGAAGTGCTCACCAATATTTTAGTAATGACACATAATAGTGTTAATAATCGTGGCATAGAAATAATAATGAGAAAAGGAGTTAATATTGAGATCGATGAGGATACTGAGGAAAGTGCTGGTTATTTGAAAAGGTTTGCTGTCACGTGCATTTTAAGGAGGATCACTCCTTAATCAAGGAGTAAGGAAATAAAAGCTCACAAAACATTAGAAACAATAAAGTTAATTTATTGTCAAATCTTACTGCACATAAAAATCAGATAAACAATAGTTTCTCTGTATTTATTTAGTAATAGTAGTTACAATAATTTAGAAATTTGTGTTGAAAACATACTCATAAATACATCTTAAAATGATGCACAGTTTCACGTGATACTGATAACGCACCGCGCTTCGCAATCTCTTTTGATTTCAAAGTTATTGGCGTTGCCGCTACATCCACCATAGGTGAACATTTCACAACTTCTGGTTTCCATGTTGTAGTAATAACGCATCATCATTGCCCTGCACAGTCCCGTCTCCGGTGGCAGCGTGCACTCATTTCTACACACCTTTCGACAGTGATCTAAACTCCAGAAATTGTTGCTATTTGCGCCGCATCCTCTGTACATAAATCTTTCGCACCTTCCGCTCGTCTGGTTAAAGAAATATCTGAAAGAATAATATTTTTGAAATCAATAAAACGAAAGAACACCAGAAATTATACACCCACTCCGACTGTTCGGGATTTAACTTAAACCCCGCCCCACTGAGTTAGGTTTTGACACAAGGTCGGTTGTTAATGTGCTTCCACTCGAGCCACTGGTCTAAGCTGGTCAAATCTGGTCTAAGTTGGTCATAGCTTGTCAAAGCTGGTCATAGTTTGTCTGAACCGGTCATACCACCGCTATGTAACCGATGTTACGCAACGGTGGGGGTAGGGGAACAAAAAGGAGGAGAGAAAGCCTCCAGCACGGAACAGCTACTACAAACGCAGCATCTTCAACTGCCCTAGAAGCCACCAAAATAACTAATTGAAAATTCGTGTCCAGAAACTCACCCTTAGATCTAAGAAATGTAACGTCATATATGCACCCATTTCTTTATTTTACTAATACGAATATTTACCAAATACGAGATTCAATAGCTACTCAATGTCTGGGTTATTTATAGAAGTGGTGTGGCATGTCACCATCCTGATTATGCTATTAATTTCTCTTTCAGTAAGATATGCTATCAATTTTAGTATTACTACTTTTGAAAGTACACAAGTGATGAGGTTTCTCTTATTTGGTACAGTTCTTTGTTTGCGATTCTGTAGCGCCATTTCATGATGTTCGAAGATGGCCATTTTTAAGGAAATTTCGAACTGAATCCTTTATTAAATCAACGTGTTAGTTTCTGCTACCGCTGTCCATGTCTTGCTTGGGTTATATTGTCACGTTCTTATTTAGTACTGCTCAGTTATTGCTCGCTGCTGCTGCTTTTGAAGTCTTGCTGTCATTCCTCTTTCATTATTTATTACCGGCTCCCATACTGTATTTATTTTTATGCTTGGCCTACTAACCAGGTCCTCATAATCTAGCATATGCGCTGATTTAATAAGACGCCTAACTTTTCAGTGCTATCTTTTTAGTATTTTATAACTTGAAATCTAACGTCCATTCTAAGCACAAACCCAGTAAATAAGACTTCTCAACCAAAAGTAGAACTCTTCAGTAGAATGTCTATTCACTCATTCGCAGTAAGAAGGTGTTTGATTAATTGACAAGATACACAAAGGCGACAGCTTCGAAAATATTCAAAATGGTTGTACAATGTTTGGGCATATATCGGGAAAATTTCTACAGTGTCGCCTTCAAGCTTAAGGAAGTAGAGTTGCTAGTGGACAAGAGTAGATTTTCAGGGAATGCTGCACTTTTATAGCCTTGTGCCGGACGAAATTAAAATATAAAAATGATTTAGGACAACTGGTTTGGAAACTAGTCTACGAGATTTTTGTTATTGTAGCGGATATAATTTTCACGGGAAGTCCAACATAACGTTTACTTATCAAATTAAATACCTATGAATTTATACAAGTGTCAGCTAATAAATAAGGAGTCACATATAAAACGAATCTTAGAAAAATAAAAATGGTGACAAAATTAATTTTTCTTCAACTTTTTAACGGTTCATTGACGCGTCCCAACTCATTAAAAAGTTTTGAAACAAATTGAATAATGGATGTGCTAGAAAACTGAAGTAAAACTATAGTTCTTTTGAACTGCGTGGGTTGATTAAGGTTAATAATTCTAAAAAAACTCGTTTTAAACCAGATAGACGGATGTAATGAATATGCATACTCCTGGGTTCCCCATCACAGTAATATGATTGGCTAGTGTCAGCCATAAATACAGACTGATATGGAGGTACATGGTCTACGCCTATTGCCTACCACTACGACGAGGACCAGTCAATTACAGTTACCTCCTAGATTGCCCTACCCAGCTACAGTAGCCAAAACCACTTAGCTACTTCGAACAAATATATCCCTTTCCGGGACATATCATAGACAAACTATTCTTCTTCTATGTGTTGTTTCTCCAACGAACATTTCCTGTTTCTTAATAGATTGCTTTGCTTTTGGAATGTATATTTCGAGCCCTTTTAACGAGACTTTGGATTTTGACGTCATATTTTCATCCGCTGCTAAATCACTACCTCGATATTTACAAAAGCTACTGATATAAAATTGAAGTCAATTTATTTCTCTTCAAAATTATGATGCTTGATCAATAAGGAAGACATTCAAATATAGAATAATTGAAATAGATTCAAATTAAAGTAAATTTATTTTTCTTTTAAATTACCGAATCATCATATTACGAGGCTTGAGCGATAAGTAAGCTCTCCAATCCTATAAAACATGTTTAAAACTGGATAAACTAATAAAATTGGTATCAAAACGAAGTCAATTTAATTCTCTTCAAAATTACGAGGCTTGATCGATAAGTAAAGTCTCTAATCTTATAAAACACGTTTTACAATACGTAATTAAGATACAGTATGCTTAATATGATTAACGAATGAGACTATTCAATACCCTTGCCGAGCGATCTGACACTAAGTACGTTTGTACAGAATTTGATATAATGGTGAATACATGTTTAAACATAATATATTTATAGCTTCACTATTAGCGACGCCACGTTGTCGGAGACTTTTTTCTTATCAATCAACTCTCGTAAATAATCAAAATATTCGGAAAAAAAATACATTTGCGTTGAGATGTTTACCTCCGTATGTTTGAATAGCAATAACCATTGAACTTTGGTTGATTGCAGATCTGGCCACAAGTACCGAGACATTCTTCCTCTGTTTCAAATGAATTGGCGTTGCCCCCACAGCCGCTGTAGAGAAATGGTTCACATTTTCTCGCATCCTTGTTATAGTACCACCGTCCGATCTTTGCATTTCGACATTTACCCGTTCGAAGTGTTAGGGAACAAACTACGAAAAAAAGAATCACATGTTTAAAAAGCATTAGAAACAAAGAAAGACTGAAAAGAATAGTAGAATTTTCTTGCAGCTGGTCTCCCATTTGATCTTAGCTTAAACAGCTGAGTAGGGTAAAAAATGGCTGGTCATATTCAATACCTCGAAATCTCAACTAGTTTTGTCCCATCATCACAGAGCAGACTGAATTTTCGCCTATTGCGATGAACTAGAGTTCTCTCATGTTGGCCCAATGCTTTGAGCAGCTTACCCCCCCCCCCCACCGACTTAAGCTCAGCCCAGACTTCAAGTGGAACTTGTACATACCGGGTGTGGCAGCAAAACTGTCCAAATCGAATAACAGCATAATTATCCATTCGGCAAAATGTTTAATATCTAAAAAACCACTAAACTATTTTTTCAGGTTTACAGATAAGACATTAAGCTATCTGGATACCATTTTTCGTAACAATCACCGAAAAAGCCTTTGAGTTATTCAGCTAAAAATGGTCGTTAAAATCGTTTTTTGTCAGACTCACTGTCTTCTCAAATGATCAATGGTGAGAGAAAAAAGATCATTCAGGCCTTCAGTAATGGTACCAACATTGGTACTCTGGCTTCCATCTCCAATTCAAGAAGCATCAAGAGAACGGGGAATAAATTTTAAAATGACGGAACAGTAGAAAGGAAAACGGGATCAGGAGGTCACAACAAGAAGAGGGATGATCACTACAACTTAGACATAAAGATATAAACTAGAAAAGATGCAACTCAATCTATAAGATGTTTAACATGTCAGAGAGGAGTTACAGCTATGACAGTCCAAAGAGCAGTGAAAAAATACTTGAAAATTGAAATTGTACGTGAAACCTGTAAGCTCGTTTGTTACTCCTTGTCAGAAAATCAGAAGGTTAGTGAGGGAGTAAATCATCATGAATAAGTTGGAAAATGACCCTGGAACATATATATATATATATATATATATATATATATATATATATATATATATATATATATATATATATATATATATATATATTATATATATTATTTGAAATTTGTTTCAATCCTCCACAAGCTTCTGATCCTTAGCTAAGATTAATTAATAATGAACATGTCATTTTCCTTTATGATCAATTTTATCCCGATACTTCTGTTAGGCTTACAGAATAATTATACATTCTTATTGCTCAAAGTAGAGTTCAAAAGTGTTATAAAAACCTTAGAGAATTCCAGTAAAATATCTTTAATCATTTCTAAGATACAATGGTTCATAGATTAATTTTACAATTAGATAATTTTGCTGTTACACTTAGTATGATCTATCGCTAAAGATTCTGTAAAAATAGTCGGTTCTCTGTATTGCTACAATAAATACCCGAATTCTCTTGCTATCAATAGCTATTAAGTATCCAGTCGCCATAACAGTCATAAATACTAATTCTGGTCATTATTTTAAGAAGTGGGTACAAATGGAAAGATTTCAAATTGACAACTTTTTCGATTCCAGTAAAACATCCGTTAAAAGCGTCTATTTTTTCTTTCTTTCTTTTTTTCTTTCTTTTTTCTTTCTTTCTTTCTTTCTTTCTTTCTTTCTTTCTTTCTTTTCCTCACTGAAACAAAGTAGTGCCTATTCCTCTCTTTCCACGCGATCAAAACGGAATAATTATTTATGCTTTAATGGCAGGGCGTAATGGTCGCGTGAACTAACGAGGTGAGAAACAATCACAATTATAATAGGATTCTTTGGAATATAAACGTAAAGAAACTATTGTGTTTTACGTATTTTCCAGTGATGTTGTCTATTATTTAAACCTCATCCCATAGGGGGGCGGTGATCTCCCTTTAACCTCCATATATGGTCAACCACGCCTGATTCTTCTATTTAGCCTCATATTTTGGCGCTGTTCATGCAGTCTTATCTTAAGGGGACAGTATGTTTCTCTTTTATATTTCTTACCACAGCTGCATGGGATGGCGTACACGCAGTTCTTAATCATGTTCTCTTCTATGGGATGTTTTACTCGGAAGAGGTGTCTGCGAGTGTTGAACCACTTCTTAAGGTCGTCCTGATGTTATATAGACCACAGATCTTTTTTATTTTTCCGATAATCCCTAAGGTAGACAGACCGAAGCTGTTTTCTGAGAGTTGTCATCCTCTTGCACTCTCCTATCCCAGGATGTCGGAGCTGCTCTCTTGTACTCGGGGTAGTTGTAGGGTACTGTTTATATTGATCAATTCTTGTTCATATATTTCTGTGTCGTCACTTATCACTTTTGCTGAATGTTGTAGGCAGCATACAATACTTTTCTTTACAGTCTATAAAAGTTGAGGTATTGTCCCGTAAATGTTGACTTGCAGCATACGAATGTCTTGAACCCATGTTCTGTTCGAGATATTAATACATCCAAGAATGCTAGTTTTTTTTTTTCTCTCTACGAAGGTGTCATCTATGTATCTCAGCCATAGAGTTAATTCTAATACAATTTCCCCGAAGGATTCCATGCATATGTTAGCCGTTGCTGGCGATAATGGCGAGCCCATTGCCACGCCTTCATCCTGTCGATATATGTTTGATCCCATTCTTAAGTATGTTGTTTGTGTACGGAAAATAAGCATCCTCATCAGGTTATCTATTGGTATACTCATACATTCTTCTAGAGATGAGTCTGAGGCCACTATGTCCCGAACTACTGATAGTGTCTCAGTGGGTACCCTGTTGAACAAACTTAGTACGTCATCCATCTAGACAATTTGGACAATTTTGATGTTACACCTGGTATATGTATGCTATAAATATTACTTTATTTACACTAGTTTGTTCGGTTTTTTGTCCCTTTCTTTATTGCCATATTTACGACGTTTACACTTTATGGATGGTGGGAGTAGAAGTTGAGGTATTGTCCTGTGAATGTTGACTTGCAGTATACGAATGTCTTGAACCCGTGTTCTGTTCAAGATATTAATACATCCAGAAATGCTATTTTGTTGTTGTTTTCCCTCTTCAAAGAAGAACATTTAAACTTTATCTCAAAAGAAGATTTGGGTCATTGAAAAAATTTTAACTTCAAACAATATTAATTTAGTTTACGTCAAAATTGCGAATTTACACATTTCCAGTCATCAATCAACGCCATTTTGTAACACCTGTCGTCAAGCGATAAGAAACGTATTTAAACATTTACTAAAGATTTCTAATAATTTGACAAATCACTGTGCTGATAACAAATATGGCGCCAGTTTGTTTACATTGCGCAGATCAGTACGAACATTTCAGTTATTGCGCAGGTCAGTGTTGCCAACATTGTGTGAAAATTTTGTGTGAATTGATTTGACGGTTTTTGAAATATTAGAAAAATAGTTATCTCGATAATAATTTAGCACGCAGTGTAGTTCCACGTGCCATGTTTAATGGATGTCAATTATCAGTTATCTCCTGTTAACTCCCCTCTACAAGTTCTCCACTGCCTTAACCGGGTCTTGAACTCACACTCTTTGGGTCATGTCACTGGATCTAACTAACGCCCTTATCCACTGTGGCACAGTGAATAAACGCGTTAGTTAGAAGAATGCTGGAGCGTACAACGGCCGAAACGTTGCGATAAATATGGCGACAAAGATGAGGACAATAGTCCGAATAATGTAAATAGTGTACATAATATCTCATCTCAGAAATATAGACAGATACTGAAAGGCCGAAACTTTGTAATAAATATGGCGACAAAGATGTTGACAATAGTTCGAATAATGTAAATAGTGTACATAATACCTTATCTCAGAAATATAGACAGATACTGAAAAATGTGTACGTCTCGTTAAAACAGAAACTGTTAATTAGTACACATCACATTCACAGGTGGTTTTTGTGAGACAAATAATTTTCTGGGGGTGCACAGTGAGGTTCTCTTCCCTTTCTAACTTGGCGATTAGCCCGCATAAACGACTGGTTGTCCTCGTTTATGACCTACAGGGTTAATTCCCTCGAATCCATTTTTTGAACACTGATCTAAGAAAGAGACTGTATACAGGCGATGAAGGATGATCCTCGTTAATACCTACAGGCTTCATTCGCACGAAACCAATCTCTACTGATCTTAGACGATAACGTATAGAGCTGAAGAAGGATATTATTAAGCTTATCAGAGAATATGAAAGGAATTTACTTAAAATAAATAGACAAAACTTGTCTGTATTATTTAATGAAACATGCATCAATGAAAAAATGCTGCCTAAATATATATATATATATATATATATATATATATATATATGTGTGTGTGTGTGCGTGTATTTATTATAACAGAGCATATAAATTACATAGAATAGAAATACACATTTATCTCAAATAGCTATTTCAACCAACAAGTCTTATATTGGCATTGTCAACTCAAAAGTGTGAAGGTATAAAATAGCAAGTCAAAATTTAAAAAATTTAAAAAGAAAAAAGAAAAAGAAGAGGAAAAGGAAAAAGGAAAAAGAAAAAAGAAAGAGAGAAAGAAGAAAAGAAATGGAGCAGGAGGCAACCGTTGAAAATATAGACATTAAGTTAACCCAACCCCAGAATCATGGTAAGGGGGAGGTGGAAGTGTCTGGCATAAATAGAGACAGTTAATATAACCTTGATCTATATTTCTAAATATTAATATCCCAAGTCATGTTGAAAATGAATCACACAATTAATGACATGAGTTCAAACAATTTAAAAATTAAAAACAGAAAATAGTAAATATTAGATTATGAACTAAAGGACAAAAATATATTTTCTCCTTTTTTAAAAAACATTTCCAAATCTATGTTAGAAAAAAAATAATAACCATAAATAGATTATATAAACAAAAAATAACTTAAAAATGTTTAAAATTTAAGATTTAAAGAAAAATATAAGAAAATTGTATGTAAAACGGTAAAATCTAAAATTAAAAAGATATAATAAAAATAATAATAAATAAAATAATAAAAAATATATTTAAAAAAAACAAAAAGAAACAAATAAATAATTAATGAAAAGTGTAATAAAATAAATAAATAAATAAATAAATAATAATAATAATAATAATAATAATAATATATAAAAGAGAAAAAGATGATAAAAATTAAAAGTAATGAAGGAAAATAAAAATAAAATATCATAAAAGGAAAAATAATAATTAAAACTAAAAATTTTCATTAGCTGAACATTTTAAAAATATTTTAAATTCATATTTTAAAAGGAAAAATAGGACTTAAAAATTTAAAGAACTTAATGTTTATATTTTCATATATATATATAATAGAAAGATATATAATCCAGTATTCTTATAGATATTTTTATTTTTTACAAAATATGCTCAATGTAAATTTACAGAGCATTAATATTATAAATTAACTGATTTAAAATACGGTTTTTCGTTACACAGTTCTAACCATGTTTCAAAAATGGAAGCTAAAAGCTTCGAATTTATTTTTGTAATTAAATTAAAATCATTAGTTCCAGCTTACCCTCAAGCGAATTTTGGAGTAACTTATTTTTAAATTTACTGAGTTTTAAAGGCACGGCAAAAATTCATAATTCACTGTTTCCAAGGATACAAAGAAATCTACTCATCTAGACGAGGGGTGGTTGCGTGTTCATTTTCATTAACTTTTGTTGTATCAGTTATTAGTTAGGTCCGAAAAAGGGGTTACATTTTGGTAGGGGTACGGATGTATTTTTTAACGCATTTCATCCGTTAAATGCATGTCGTCTGGATTTTTAAAAAAAATTATTGTTAACGGCATTTTTTCTATTTGTATACTTAAAGATTTTTGGGGGATGTTTAGGTTAGAATACGTTTTATTTAACTCCAATTTTAAAATAATTTCACTTTTAATTTTTAATAGACTATATTTCTTTTTAAAACAAGTAAATGCATTAGAATTACTTACAGTATGTAAAATTATTTTTTCATATCAAATATAAGTATTTATATTACCAGGTCACAATTTTTAAAATTTTTATAATTAAATATTATTTAAGTAAAATTAATGACAATGACGGCAAAAAATAGCTAATTCATTTCTCTGATTTAGTAAACTTTTATTTTTTGTAAACTTAGTAATATATAGTTTCTCATGTGTGTACAAAGGACATGGGTCATTTAATGACCTACATATTCTAGCTATTCTTATTAACTTCCATTTTACTGTAGGTGTTTTATCGGATTCTTTTAGATGCCAGAAGTACTTTGAGAGAGATGTTTGATTTTTATATTTATTTATCCTAAAGGAATTTTGATGTTGGTTGAAGCTTTTTTTTGAACTCATGGCTTGTGCAACCTATATATATATATATTTTACGCTTTCAGGATTTTCAATAGAAGAGATATTGCATTGGTATACTAATGATTCTGTGCGACATTTATTTTGTAGAGGACAGTTATGAGGGTTTCTACAGTTACATAATTTTTGTTTATCCTACAGGGTAATTATACATGAAATAAAATTCTAATAACCAAAGAACACTATTCATAAAAGAGTGCTAAAAACGCAGTAGAGCTAATAATATTAATTAATATTTATAACATATGCATGTTGTAAGATCTCTACAGATGTTTCAGTTTTGTTTCAATACTTATGGTGTCAGATTAAGTGATGGTGTTGAATCGTGAATTATTTCAAAATCATCATTTTATAAGACACCAGGATATATATATATATATATATATATATATATATATATATATATATATATATATATAAGACACCAGAATATATATATATATATATATATATATATATATATATACAATACAAAAAGTAAATTAGTAAAGTTTATGATATAAAATGGCGAAATCACTTCGCTAAAAAATTTTAAAGATGCATTAACCTACTAATCGCTCAATGAATGTTATGATCCTTGTTTTTTTTAAAATTATAAACTGTATAAGGTCTTTCGGAAATACGCAAGTACATTCGATTGTACATTCAGTCATCTTCAGGCATGGATATTGTTTTGTTTTTGGTACACACACACACACACACACACACATATATATATACTTAAATAGGAAGAGAGTGTGTAGAGGCAAGAAAATATTGAAAAGGCGAAATAACTACATTTGACACATACTCACATACACGTATGTGCACGCGTACGCATACATACGCACACACACACGCAGACTCACACATTCGCGCACCCACACAAAGACTCACACATGCGCACAGGCACAAAAAGGAAAAATATCAACCTAACACTAGTACTAAAATCATCTCAACTAACGCATAGATTAATTACGTCAACCCTGACTTGGCATTTCGACTTCAGTCACTTTCTCACCGACGTGATGTGGTCTTCCTCTGTCTTTTCTACAAAAATTTTCATGGCAACTGCTATGACGAACTTGTTCCCCTGGTACCCCGTCTATGTGAATTTAAGTGCGCTACTAGATTGGCAATTAGGTCCCACTATTTTACAGTTGAAATAGTTAAATGCAACCGCCACTTCTACTTCAACAGTTTTTTTTTATCGCACTTCCCACCTGTGGAACTCTCTTCCTTTTACTTGTTTCCCTGAAAACTACAATCTTCAAAAATTTAAATTCAACGTTAAACAAAATCATCTGTATTCTTGCATCCCGTTCATCTTTTATCCTTTCCTCAATACCCCCCACCTCATACCCAGTTTTTTCTCTCATCTTCACACTCTGTAGCACCCCCACCTTGCTGATTAAGAAAATAAATAAAAAATAACGATAACGAACAATGTGAAAAACGTCAAACAGCTGCTGAAGGTTCCAGAAGAGCGGACAGAACAATTACAAAAAATTCAACTACGATTATTTTTATTAATTCTATACATGGCCACTTATTATTCAAGTGAAAAGTACATTCAATCTCATCCAATATCATCTTCATGGTTAAATTGGGTTGGTGACAGTCTGTTTTGTGCTTAAACGCAATCGTTTGAGTAGAAAATGAAGTAATGTAAATGATTAGTCAGTTTTTTCTCATTACTTTTATTTTCCTAAGAATTCAATCTCATTTTGTAAATGCTGAGATGAAGTATGAAACATGCTCCGTTATAGTCAATTTAAAAATTAATGTTAAGAATATGTAAGGGAGATAACTTAATTTGTATTTTTTTTATTATTAATGTTTTAAAATACTCAACCTGCAATTAAAAAATAATACAATTTGGATATCCCAAAACAGTTCATTTACAGAAATTGATCCGTGAAATTGAGAGGATTAAAATAAATAATAAATAGACATGATATATATTTATATCACTATATATATATATATATATATATATATATTTATATTGATATTATTATTATTATTATTTTGCCCGTTATTTTATAGATACAAATATTTCACCAGCCTATAATATCTATAATTTATAAGACAAACTTCATTTACTATTATATATATATATATATATATATATATATATATATATATATATATATATATATATATATATATATCCACATAAAAGTTTCACTGTGACACAGCTCATCTGTGTGGTAGACATCCGATTGTTTCAAGCCGGCATCGAAACTTGACAGAATTGGCATATGTCAGAGACTCTACACCTAAGCTATCAGTGCTCGGCAGAGAAAGGGAATCTTTTAACGTATTATATACGTGATGTATATAAAAGACAAATCAGCAGCCAGAGCTCTCAATTGATAATTGAAGAGCGAAGCGTTATAAGCAGGAGCAGTCACTGTTTTTTTTAAAACTTCTTTTTCACCATTGTGTCCAATCGGCAAACTAAAGCAAGTCATGAACATACCATTCTGTATAAAATATAAGATGTATTTAGGTAGCAAGAATTCATATTGTCTTTCGAAATTCCGTAATTAAAAGATGTAAAATATTCTATAGTTCATTTTTGTACATTTGTATATGTTCGATTACTTTCAATTGTCACCGAAGTCATTATCAAGAATTGCGACTGATCAGTATGGTAAGCAAGATGAGTTTGACACATTCCAGCTTTTTCAATCAGCACCTGACGATTGCATCCTGCATGAAAAACAGAGTTGTGCTACCGGCGAGGAAAAAAATGCATTTTTTTAATTAATATAAGTTTAAGCTCTGTCATACATCATGCATTGTTTTATTACCACCAATGTGCCATAAAAGCTCAATTGAGTGCCATAAAACAATATATATATGACAGAGCTTATATTTATGGTGGACTCTCCTATCGTAAACAATAAATGAGAGTCAGCAACCTTAGTGATCGAGGCTTCTGCCATGCGAGCTCCAACAATTTGCTCTTTTTCGAACTCGGAGAAATCACGCATTTAGCTTAAATTTTACTAAATTCTAAAAATAAATACGACAAAGACAGTAAATTAAATAAATAAACGTATTTACAATCGATATAACCTGCAATTACGAAGTTTTACTTAAAGTTCTTAACATATTAGGAGTGGAATTTGCACCTGTTCCAATTATTTTTCCAACCCCTGTATGTATACAGTATACATCTTAAACAGTCGAATATGATGAGAAATTAACAACACCGAAAGCTTTTCTGGACAATGGACAATACGGGCGAGTTATTTCCCACCTTACTCCTACTAAACGGAAAAATGTAAGAATGTTGGGAAATCTAAAGAAAAATTGATCAAATTTCTGTGGTCTTTAATGTTCAATGAAACATGTTTATAAGAAATATACATTGGGACAACTAAAAATAAACAAGAGGTTTATGTGTTAGAAAGGAAACACACTGGCTTTTACCAGCAGTTTAATTCTTTATATATATATATATATATATATATATGGTGGACTCTCCTATCGTGAACGATAAATGAGGGTCACCATTGGATGTTGCCTTTCGTTTTATACTTATGCATGCTAGAAGGGGCTTTTGTGGGGAAAAAGCAGGTAAGAGAAAGACATATTTCATTTGTGCTTTCTTAAGTGTGACACTATCCCAGCCTTGCTGCGGGCGACAAAGCCACACTGACAGATGAAATTTATTAAAGCAGGATTTTGATGGCGTCTCTTTCATTCATTTTATCCTACCAGCAGCGATATTCTACGTTGTCCGGGCGATTTTATTTTGATCAACTTTGCAACGTTTCTTTAAGAGATTTGAATTTGCAGTAACATTAGTGAAATTCACATAAATATATTCGTTTGACAGGTTTAAGAATTTTGTTAGTTGTTTCATATACAACATCTCATTATAATTTACAATATTTGTTAGATTAAAAAAATATACTCAAATTATAAATATAGTCTCAAATTGTGATCTAAATGCTAAGGTGGTCACCACTTCCATAACAGAACAAATAGTTTTACTTGGATAATTAAACAATATAATTATTAAACCTATCAGCAAAACAGCTTTTTACCCTTTCATTCATTTTATCCTCGAATTTTTTTTTCACTCTATTATCTTGCTTTCATTCCACGGGATGATAACAGTTTCTTTCCCTTCATATATGATCAGCTATGCCTGATTTCATAGGTTAACTTTCGATTTTTCGCACCTTTACGTTTAAACGGTGGATGGCAAAGCATATATTAATGATAATTCCTAATCTAAAAAAAATCCGATAAAAGGTAAAGACAACTTACTTTCCTCTCGAGATAAGGCGAAAATGGCTTGCACACACAGGAATAGTAGAGGAAAAAATTTCAGCATTTTCAATTCTGGAAAGATAAAAATGCAATGAATATTAGAAGACGGAATAGAAAATGTAATGAAATTCTTTGACACTGAAGTAGAAAAGTGGTTTAATTTAGTTTCGATTGTTTTACAGCAAATCAGTCTTTTCCAGGTTATTTAAAGACAAATTCTGTCAATTTGATTAACAATAGATTAACAATATATTGTAACAATTTGATTAACAATAGATTAACAATAGATTCTGTCAATTTGATTAATAATAGATTAACAATAGATTCTGTCAATTTGATTAATAATAGAGTAACAATAGATTCTGTCAATTTAATTAACAATAAATTAACAATAGATTGTGTCAATTTGATTAATAATAGATTAACAATAGATTCTGTCAATTTATAATTAAATTAACAATAGATTCTGTCAATTTGATTAATAATAGATTCTGTCAATTTGATTAATAATAGATTAACAATAGATTCTGTCAATATAATTAACAATAGATTAACAATAGATTAACAATAGATTCTGTCAATTTGATTAATAATAGATTAACAATAGATTCTGTCAATTTAATTAACAATAGATTAACAATAGATTCTGTCAATTTGATTAATAATAGAAACGCAGATATAGGTTTCGTTTGCATGAGATTAAAACAGGTAGACATAGGTTTGGTTCGATTGAGAAAAGAAAAGGTAGATATAAGTCAGGTTTGTACGAGTGACAAAAAGGTAGTCTTAGGTATAGAAAATTGGTGACCTCTTTTTTGGGCGGGTTAAACTCGCCGCAAGGGGTTATATTCTTTGTATTTTTGACCTCAAACAACAGAGTAAGAAATAGTCCCATAGTCAGGGCAAAATTAGTTCACGACCGACCAATGTATTTCAAGCGCATTTTCTTGAATCAACTTTGATTTTCATAATGAACACGACTTTTATTTTAATAAATTCTGAAGAGAAACTTTGATATAATCGACTAGCTGTCTACGTATCCTGTAATATCTTGGGTAGGATTTATATGAATAAATGAATTGTCAGGTATTAAAATGGACATTATTGACAGGATACGGCTTATATGCACGTATGTATACTAATAAGTCTGTAGCGTAATGATGAAAAATCAATGTCTATTTTTATTCTACACTGATCTATCCGACATTTTGGTCATTATCTATTTTCTTGTAGTCACAATAGTTTGACCGTTGTGCTCTCCGGCCTTCTTCAGTTGCCTATTGTATTTTAGTAACTTTCTCTAAATTTTGAATTTAACTCATTATTAAACCCACCAGGGTTGAATATTTTCCTTCTGTTGAACTTGATACAACAATTTATATTCACATAACCAAAGTTTATAAGCAGATAAAGAGGGCTACGCATAACTGACATACTATAGGAGGTGCCACACGAAAGTTAGCGGCAGTCTATTGCTGTTTTATAATTGAATTCTGCATGACTCATTCCATATGTGCAGCAGAGGTAGGTCATGAAATCAATTGTGTGGCGTCACTTCCTGTCAATGTTGAGGTCCACCGTAAACAAATTAATAACATCAGCAATTTCCTCTTCTCTAATTTTGTTTCACCTTCAACCAAATTTTGTTGGGAACAGGTTTTGGTAAAACTGGAAGCCTCTTGTCCTGAATCTGTATGTTGGCGATGAATTTAGTCATCAACGCCATCATCATAAAGGAAGCGATCAGTAAAAAGAAGTTAAATTCTTGGATACGAGATAAATCCAACGACGACGATATTTACTATCAACACAATCTTCTTCTGGCTTACGGTCACATCACATTAAAACACCGGTTCCCGTATGATAACCGAAGTTAAGTAACGTCCAGCCTAGTCAATACCTAGATGGGTGACCACTTAAGAATAGCAGGAGCTGTAAGCTTGAATGTGTGGGTGGTGTAATCGTTAATTGCAGGAATTTTTAATCGGGGAGTTTGAGTTCCAATTCACATTTCATTTGTTATATTCCTTACGCGCAAATAACAATGGGAAAGGCATGATTCTACTTATTGTACCCCAGCTATGGGTTAATTAATAAGACTTGTATCGCTAAACCATTGTTATCTGAAAAAAACAAAACATGGAATACAGTTTCCCTGTCTGGTTTTCTGCTCCTATTAGATATTTCGAGATTTTCCACATAATTCTAAAGAAGGGTCGGTCACATAATAGGTCCTGACCTGGCATCTTGACTTCAGTTACTTTCTCACTACCATGACGTTGCTTCCCTCCGTTTTTTGTTTTTTTACTATAAATATTTTCCTGACTGTTGTTATCATGAGCTTTCTCCCTAGGTACCTCGACTGCATGAATTTAAGAGTACTACTAGTACTTGGCAATTGGGTCTCACCGCTTTACGATTGAATTAGCTAGATGGAACCGCAAGTTCTATTCTAATACTTCCTTTTCTCGCCCGTGGGAATCTCTTTCGGTTTCTTGCTTCCGTGCTACCTACGTTCTTCAAAAACATTTAATGCAGCGTCAATCGCCATCATATGTTTTCCTGAATCCTGTTCGTTTATCTTAAATTTTCCCTGCTAATAATTATTTCGATAACTGACACCCACTTTCGTCTAGAGCAGGGGGTAGTCAAAATTTTTCGACCACCCGCTCTTTCTCTTCGTTCCCCAACTGTTATGTTAGGTCCATAGTATTCTCATGATCTTTCTGTAGATTCACATTTCTGTTGCTTCAATTCTCTTTATTATCTATGAGATTTTCCAACATATAGGAGGAACGATATTGAATAACAGTCTATTAGAGACTTTTCTTTGCTTCAAAGAAATTATTATTATTATTATTATTAATAATAATAATAATAATTTCCTTAGATAGATAGATAGATAGATAGATAGATAGATAGACAGAGAGAGAAAGAGAGAGAGAGAGAGGGAGAGAGAGAGAGAGGGGGGGAGAATGAAAGCCTGGGCGAGATAGATTGGAAATAAAAAAAACATATTTTACATCGACAAAGCCCTTCGTAAGGTGTGGGCTGTACTCGTGAGAACAATTTTTTGTATTTCTTTAAGGCATGGGCTTCCAGGAATCCCTTCAATTAGTCCACTGGAATCTTTTCCAATCAATCCGAGGGCTCCAACTACAACGGTGATTGTTGATGTTTCCATGTATTATTATTATTATTATTGAGTGAGAGAGCAGCTCGCCAGTAAAGAAACGCTGGGGTATATATATTCTAAGTCCAGTGTACCCATCATGACACCCAGTGTGATAAGGATTTACCAGTCACAGACATTCCAGGCCAATGTGACGATATGGTGACAGGTTTTGATGAAATCCACCTAAATTTGCAGTTGGGGTCCAGTGAGAAATATCTTTAGCTCAAGTAACACAGTACGCTCAGATTATCTCAGATTATCTCAGATTATCTCTGTTTCCTTCTATGTAGATGCGACTACGAATTCACCTTAACTGCTTCATGCTTCAAACATAAAATAAAAACCCGCTTCTCACCACTAAATCAGCTGATGGACAGAGATATGCAATGTGTATCACTACTCTTCCAGGACATATATTTTTGATTAAAGTCAGGTAAATTGCAAGTAAATCTGTGATACTGAACAAGAATTTTACTGATAATTCTAGTTCTTCTTCTGCTTGTTTATGTGACGTGTCCATTCAGGACGTAGGCTATTATAGCTCTCCACATCTTCCTGTCTCTTTCAGCACAATACTATTTCTCTCAAATCCTGTTCTACCATCCATTTACACAAGCGCATCAAATATGTTATGCGCTGTTTTCCTTTGTCCCGCTTTCTCTTAATCTGCCCTGTGAGTATCAGATTTTCTAAGCCCCCCCTTCCGCATTAGGTGCTGCAGAAATTTCAACTGCCTATTCCTGATGTTAAGTGTAAGTTTCCTTTTTGTTTCCATTCTCTTCAAAAACTCGTCGTTGCTCCCATGTTCGGTCCATGGTATCCTCAGCATCATTCTGTAGAACCACATTTCTGCTGCTTCAAGTCTCTTCTTCATCTTTGAGGAGATTGTCCAGCATTGGCTGCCATAGAGGAGGACAGATATCACATAACAGTTCAATACTCTTTACTTTGTCTCTAACGAAATCTTTCAGTTTTTTAATACTCTGCTGTGCCATCCTAATGAGACTTCGGATCTCAGTGCCACATTTTCCATCCTCTGTTAGAACATTTCCCAAATATTTAAAATTGTTTGATTTTAGTATTCCTGATTTGTAATTTACATTTTGGCTCATCATTTTGTTAAAAACCATGTATTCTGTCTTCTTGTAGTTTATATTTAGTCCATTCTTCACGCTTTCCTTCGCTATGTTCTGTAGGAGCTTTTTGTAGTTATCTTTCCATGTTCACGAAGAACAGGCGAACATCTCCAATCAATTAATAAAATTAATTGACTGGTGTAGTATTATGATGTTTTGCCTTTGCTTTGTCGAGTATGATTTCCCCCCAAGACTTAACCATTCTCAAACTGCAGTGTTCCGGACTTTATGTCTAGAGATTATAATTCCTTCTTTGTACAAACAGCCAATCCTTAACCAATTTGGTAACTTACCAAATACAGCCGAGATATTAACGCAGTTATTAGACTTCCGAAAAAGCCTTAACTTTTTCTTGTATGTCGGTAAAGTCAGTTCGTTTATCACACTTCTAAAGATGTCAGCCAACTCCAGAATACCAAGGTATTTTTGTAGCCAGTTTCCTCTTTTTCTACGCATTATTATTATTATTATTATTATTATTATTATTTTTTGCATTTACTGATTAATTGATTGATTTGTTTTCTACGGCTTATCAACCTTTTTCAGGTAAACCAGAAAATATTTTTTAGCCAGAAAATATTTTTTTAAATGTAAGAATTTTGGGGAGATAATAATTATTTGCTGATACAAGTCCTACTAATTAACACATAGCTGGTATTTTGAATGCTATTTTCCAAGATACAGAAACAAAAAATGTTGATGTTTAACTTTAGAGTTATACAGTCTTCATACACTATATCTTAACTCTTTCTTCGTGTGCTAAGTTTATTAATTATTAAAAATGAGGAAAAGGAAAGGTTAATAATGTAAAAAATGAGAAGGTAAGAAGTCGAAATCTTCTTTGAAAAAGTCATTAGAGGTTTTTAAAAGGTTATTTTTAAAAGTAAAACAAGAATTATATTGCCTATTAACTTTATCAGACTCAGAGCTACTCAGCCCGACTAGCCACGTTAATATTATTTCATACTTTTTTAACTTAGTTTTTTTCTTCCTTCTTTATTCTTTATTATGAACAATATCAGCGACATGTATTTAATGTATTTTTTGAAGCACAGAATTAAAACAATTAAATCTGGATCCAAATTAAATTTGTAATAGGTTTTTGATTGATTGATTTGTTTTTTTTTACAGTTTATCAACCCTTTCCAGGTTAGTTAAAGGCAGAAAGTATTTTTTAGATTGTATGAACATTTTGATATAATAAGGATTTACGGATACCAATTAAGGGGAGAAGACGTGGATTCCTACCTTGCCCGTGGTTATTTGCGCGTAAGTGAATATAATTAACCCGATTGGAATTCGAACTCGGCTCTCTGATTTCCATTCCGACCGTTATCCATTACACCACCCACGCATACAAGCTTACAGTACCTGTTGTTCCCAACTGGTTACCCATCTAAGTACTGAACATGCTCAACGTGCCTTAACTTTGTGTGAATCGTTTCAACGTGTTCTTTTTTTTTCCTATTATTTTTTGTTTAGTTGTAATCATGGATTGTTTAACCAAAATGGTACCTTATAAATATAGCCTAGGCTGTACCATTTTTATTAATTTTATTAATTACTATTTTTTTGCGTTTTATTCTACCGAGCGTCTTGTGTGCCATCAAATAAGGCAATTTAGACAGCAATTTATCCATCACAACATATATATGTACCTTATCAAAAATTATCGGGACTGGTTTTATAAAAAGAACACTCATTTAATTCGTGTGTTAAATAGTCTCACCAACTGTCACTTGACTGTTTTGTTACTCATTATTATAGCCAATGTCAATGACATATAGATTTCAGTACAGCCTTTGACAGACAGAAAATATAGTAGCAACATCACACAATGGGCCAAAGGAAAACCTGGGACTAACTAATTGCAGTTTACTTATTTATATCTAAAGTAATATTTATGTCATTCACTATTGTGCAAAGCATACAATAAACAGAATACATCTGTTGTATGTCTAATTTTGCGATTCATGTTTTATATAAGCAATTTGTTACATTGATGTATTCAAAAGCCCCAGCAATAAGTTATGTGTCCGAGTAAGGCCCGTAACTCTCCATGCTTGACAGGCATAGGGAATAGATTCAGTCTTACGTTTGGTTGAGAAAAACAACACATTCTCTCTCTCTCTCTCTCTTCATATATATATATAAAAAATATATTTGAACTATATATTTATATATATCATATATAAATATAAAAGGACATTGAGGTCTATCAATGATTCTGTTTCATGCTTAAACCTTGGGTTTATTGAAACAATATATATATATATATATATATATATATATATATATCAATGACGGCTCTAATCAATGTTTGTCAGGTTGATTACAATCTTTAACAAAATATACTATTGGTAAAATATAAATTTTTTCCTATAAAAAAATATAATTTTTAAAAATCTCATGCATGAAATTAAAAAAAAAACACATTTTGGTATTTTAATATTAATTGTAATAATTCTTTAAAAATAAACATTAATTTTTTTCCAGACATGTAAGAAAGAAATATTGTCGATAAAGATATGTTCTTTTTAGATAACGTGTATATCGGCCTTGAGAGTTTGTATATATATCTATGCATTAGTATGTTTATGTATTTCTCTGTCTGTGAATTTGTAGTTTAATTTATTGTTCAAGTTTATGATCAGTCCTGCTGTCTAATATCATATTTCCTCCACACTACCCTAGTCACACTCCTCACCCAACCCTCCAGTCGACGAGTTAAGGCTGCCACTTTGATTTTACGTCGAATTTAGTTTCGGGCTAAATTTAATTTTGTCTTTCTTAAAAGATACACTCCACTAAAAAAGCTTATACTGTACGGAATAAATTATTTAAAATGGACATTTGAAAAGAATAAATTGAAATAAATATATCTTCTTTAAAAAGGTCATTAGAGGTTTGTAAAAGGTTATTTTTAAAAGTAAAACACGAATTATATTGCCTATTAAATTCATCAAACTCAGAGCTACTCAGCCTGACTAGGGACATTAATATTATTTCATACTTTTTAACTTTGTTTTTTTTTTTTTTATTTTTATTATTCCTTCTTTAACTTTCCAGCGAATGAAAACAACACACTACGAAAAATGTTTGTTGCTTTGAAATAGATATAGTTGAACTTTGAATCACATGGGCTAAGCCAATGAAATAAAATATATATATATATATATATATATATATATATATATATATTGTCAAAAATATTTTAAGAATTTTTTTTTACGTGGCCTTATTCACCACGCTTGGAAACTGTTGAAAGACTATTTAGCTCATTAAAACGCTTATTGTAACAGGAATTGATACGGGTTAAAAGAAAATACTTTAACTGCTTATAGGTAATATGTATTCTTATATATGATGTCTATGGAATCGATCTACAAGTATGACCATCGCTGACAAGTCTGATCAATGTTTTTCATAGAAAAAGAATTAATGGTTTTAGTTTTAATCATAACTGTCTATTAGTACAACGGAGGAGGCGAATTTGATTAAGATCGGAGAATATATTTTCTTTATTACGATTTCATGAATGCGTTGACCGATTTCAAATACAAGTATCAATTATAATAACGTTTAAAGTCATATCTATCTATCTATCTATCTATCTATCTATCTATCTATCTATCTATCTAGTTTTATATAGTTTATCATCCGAAAAATATTAGATCGCATGAAAATTGTATAAAAAACTAAATAAAAGTGTCTATCGTATTCATTGAAATTTCTTTTTATATATATATATATATATATATATATATATATATATATATATATATAGTGATTGAGTAACGCCTTATTTTATTATGATGGACTCTCCAGTCAACTATAACTTTAACAAGATGAGTCCATCATTAGGGCGTTATATATATATATATATATATATATATATATATATATATATATATATATATATATATATATATATATATATCAAGAAACATAGTTTTAAGTTGTGCTATATTTATGGGATAAAGTGCTCAATTTAAGAGATAGAGAGTATGTAAATATAAAAGTGGACATTGAATTCAACACTCAGAAGCGACAGACTCTTTCGTGCTAAACGTAATCATCAGGCTATATATATATATATATATATGTGTGTGTGTGTGTATGTGTGTATGTGTGTGTATGTATGTGTTGGCCAACTGCGTGTTTGTATTTGTGTGTATGTGTATTTGAATCATTTCACCACAAGCAAGGTAATCAAGCCACTAAGACGCAAGGGTATGTCAGAAAATATGAGGAAAAAAACATTATTAAAGCGAGAGAACAATAAAAAATAGGAATAAAGGAGATGACGATTGACATTGCATTTCAGTTTTTGAAATTCAAACCAAGAAACTGGAAGAGAGTTCCACAAGCGTCAAATGTGTTACATTAAACTTTAACATAGAACTTACGGTTACATTTCAACTCTAAAATGATGAAACCATGACGCCAATTTAGTACTACGTTTAAAGTCATAAATTCTACGTACCAAAGAGGAAACTCTTACTATGAAATTATTTATAGAAAAGACATAAGGAAGCTACATTACGTCGATGGGAAAGAGACTAAAGCCGAAATGCCAGGTTAGGACCAATAACATTGCAGATTCTTCTTTGGATTTCATCAAAAGTCTCTAAATATATAGCAAGAGCACCAGACCAAATGTGGTGACAATAATCAAAGCGATGAGGAATGATAGACTTATAAATATGTAAGATAAGAGAGGCACGGTGGAGTAATGGATTGCGAATCGGAGAGGAATCGGAGAGCCGAGTTCGAATTCTAGTCGAATCCATTACATTCACTTACGTGCTAATACCCTTAGGAAAGGTATGAATCCTCTTCTCCCCCACAGCTATGGGTAAATAGCAGGACAAACCGGGTTCTATAGCCTAGGATGTCAACTGGTCTACTGCAGAAAGAAATGGTAACCTACTGCAGGAAAAAAGTCTGCCTCGTCAGTCATGTATCGAGGGATACATGATCGCCTAAGCGTGTATCACGCATGGCACATAACTGACTGAAGATAGATTCTGACGTGAATAATTGTCTAGGACGACATAATGGACCAACTTTCCCAAGAGCAGATTTAGCAAATGATTAAATATAATCTTTTCACTTCATGTCAGCGGAAAACGTTAACCCGAGAAGACACAATGGGTCACTCATATATACGTAATTTACGGATGCCTTGCCATAGAACAAGGATATACAATTTTAAAAAAATTGAAGGGACAAATAGGACGCAGAAAATTATGTGTAAATCCTTTGAGTAAATTATTAAGTGAAAAATAGCACAATTACACTAATGCACCCCCAAAGAAGCTTGTCTTAATAATAATAAAAAAAAAATGGTTGTACATCGTTTTTTTGGTAACGGTTTAGCAGGAATCGATCTTTCAGTATAAGAAATGTTTAGATTTAGTTTTTGATACTTTGCTACGCGCTTCATTTGCTTTTGGCCTCAGGATATATATATATATATATATATATATATATATATATATATATATATATATATATATATATATATATATTATTAATTAGGTAACTTTAATTAGTTTCCACAGTTTCAAAAAAAAAAAAAGAAAAAAAAGAAAGCATACCATGTGGAAAAATACCCCAAACTTAATAAATACAAAAAAATTATCATAAAAATCTTTGCTATTATTAAGAGTAAAGATTAAAAGATTTTTTGATTATTAAATTATATTATTTTACCCTATTTAGAAAAATCGAAATTTTGGTTTAAAATCTTGTTTTTCTTGCGTTAGAGGGTGGTGGGGTAGGCAGTGAACCAAAGATTAACACAGAAATTTATTTGCGTTGAAAAACGCTGTTTTGGAAATTCTTGCAAAAATCAAATACTTGTCGGATTTTGATGAATCTTTCAGGACTTATTTGCAAATGAATTAAATTATTTCAGAAAAGTTTCTTTTTTTAGGGAATCTTGGTGAAAATATTTTTAACATCTGTTAGCCCCCACTTATTTAATTCTATGAAGTTTCGTCATCTTAATTTTTGTACCATTTAATGTCTATATTAGTTATAAGCAGAAATCCTTGGAGAATCATCATTTTTTGGGGATGGGGACAAAACGGGACCATCGTAAAATAAAAAATGCAATAAAACTAATTATTTAGTCAGAAAATTTTTAATTGCTTTTGTAAATAAGATATATTATGAAATCATTTATAGAAGAATTATTTTCATTTTAAAATTTTAATTAGAATAAATTATGTTTTACATTTTTGTATTAATTTGTACCGGTTAGGTGATATTGTTATTAAGTTAAAAAACTATATTTACTAATCATAAACACAAAAACTTAGTACAATTCAGCGACCCCCAACATTTTTTTTAAATTTTGAATTTTGTTTGTGTGTACAAATGTGACGATTTTCGTAAATACGGACGTCCATATACAGCATTATCAGAAAATAAGAGATATAACTATAGTAAAGTTAAAGCCAAATTACCTAAAATTCAATAAAGCATTATATTACGGAGAATATTTTCCTACATTTTTAAGATTACTGAGAAGTTAAAATGATATAAAAAATACGCTCACGTTATATTCCTCAAGTAATTTTTATATATATGTCCACTTTATGAAAAATTAGATAAAACTTCCGTCTGTCAGTCAAGATGTCAATCTGCCCAACACCTTAAATAAGCACATATCGCCGTATTAAAAATGCATTTCTGCGATATTCTAAACTTAAAGTAAATAATATTTGTTTCAAATCAGAATAATTAAACTTTAAACCAGCTAATAGTACCAAAATAAAGTTTCAGAAAAGCATATTTTATTTTTGAAAGAAGTTTTAATACAGAGAATTACAATGTGATGACAGATAGCTAAAAATGGTGCAACAATCAGCAGTTTTAACGATTTTAAAACTCCTTCCAGTCAATTTAAATTAGTTTTGTAATACAGAAAAATATTTTGCTTATTGGAAATATTAAATTTAATCTATTAGCTTGAAATTAAAATTATAATAAAAGCTTAATGAAATATATATTTTTTATTAAAAAAAAAAATCATTTTAAACATTCATTATCGCGCTTCTCTTGAAGTATATTTAATATATTTAAATGATTTATTATAACTCAGCAATATCAGATTAGTGTTGGAGAAGGTGACTGCTGTTTCAGTTTTGTGTCCCAGGAACTCCGATGACTAGCATCGAAAGATGAAATCCTCCCTCACAGACACTTTGTACAAACTAAGGACAAGGGAATGCCGGCTTTTTGCTTACCCTAGCCAGTGATTTCCATCATTTACGCGGGTATTTCAAAGGGGTTTCTTCATATCACTACAGTGTTGCAAAACTGAATTTGATCTCGTTCAGAAATGATTTATGATTTTCGTGTGAGCCAGAAACAGATAGATAAAGAGCGATGGGTAGGGGTTAAAAAATTCCTTAATTTTCTTTTTCTAGTGAATGTTAAATGGATTAAGTAGATAGAAAGACAGTGAAATCTTGAGTGAATAAAATCATGCTTTCATAAAATTTCTTCTGATACATTTCTATTTTGAAAAACCATCGCAGACCAGAGTAAGCGCTCTTGTGGGCCACATATAGCCGGCGGTTCACATACAGATCGGTGACCGTATTTTTGGCATAGATCAATGCTTATCAACCTGTTATTACAGCCTATTAATTATGCAGCGAGCTCCACCCCATAGGTATCTAAACCAGTTGCGCCAGTCAAAAAAGAAAAAAAAGCTTAGTTATTATCTGAGCTCTATCTATAAACGATTATATATACTTATTTGAAATAAAAATTCTTGCGTTGCCGAGTAATTAATGTACAATGGATTAAACGACACTTTCCTCCGTAAAGCAGCCGGGATGGCATATATATTTATATTTATATACAAACACACACACACACACACACACACACACACACACACACACACACACACACACACATATATATATATATAGTAAATCAAGAATTTATTAAATCAAAGAAATGGAATAAAGTTTTTTTGCAGACACCACCAAATATTCGCCTTAAAGAATTAGTATTTTATAAATGAATGGAAAAAATCCACAATACCAGATAAAATCTATTAGCAAAACTAATAGGTTTAAAAATACAACCCAAGCATAATGTTAGCATCTCTTTAAGAAACCATCAACAAAAAAAGAACAAAAAAATAAACACCAAAAAAGACTGGAACTACAACATCAATCAGTGAGAGTTTTCGCAGATAGTAATAAAAACAATCGAGACCGATAAAATTAGCCATTATAGTCAGACAAAAAATAAAAAAAAACAATTCAACCTTACACGAAACTTGACATATAATAAACATTCCTACTTTCATCAAAGCAGAGACCCCTTGATAATTAAAAACAAACGCCAGATTACACCTCCATTTCAAAACTATAAATGAGTAAAACATTTCTTTGGTGAGTTATTCCAAACATCGTTTGAGAATGAAACTGTCATCCAATAGTTTAAGTTTAATATTTAAATTAAACTTGAATACGGGTGACCAGTTTCGAAACAGTAATTTCTGTGTCGCGATGGCATCTTATTTTTTAAACCAATTTTTTAAATATATATATATATATATATATATATATATATATATATATATATATATATATATATATAGGGTGATTGAAAAGTAACTCCCTATTTATGAATGATGGACTCTCCTGTCTAACTATAATTTTTACAAGAAGGGAGAGACCATCATACATGAAATAGGGGATTACTTTTCAATCATCCTGTATATATTAAAGGAATGTAATAAATCATGGATATATTTATATATTATTCGAACTTTGTTATGTATATTTTTAACATATATATATATAATACCGTTACAATATATGTAATCATAAAATTATAATATAAATAATTCTAACGATATAAAAATTAATATAAATATATAATAACTTATAAATGTAATGATTATAAATGTATTTATATATTATGTTTCTAACTTCATTTTATATTTTAACGAATATATATATATATATATATATATATATATATGCACGTTCATTACTATATATATGTTGTCATATAATTTTACATGTAAATATAATTATTATATATGAAGATTAAAAATATATATATATATATATATATATATATACACACATATATATATATATATACACACACACACACACACACACACATATATATATATATATATATATATATATATGTAACGAAATTTGTTTAGAATATATATGTATATATAATAAAAGTCTCGTGCCCCCAATTTATGATACTGATCCCACTCTGCTACATCTCAATTTTCATAAGGGGTAGTATTCATATAAAATAAAATTTTTATTGTGATCTAGTCATTTACAATAATGTATCATATGCAATATGGGTGAACAATTTAACTAGAAAAATCGGAAACAAATACAACCTATCTAAATACAAATTAGAGACATGTCATAATAAATCATTCCATCTTAAATAAATCAGCAACGTTTTACAGTCATTTTTAACATCAACTTGATATTTTTCTGGTTAAAAAACTGAATAATTTTAACACATTCAATATTATGGACAAAAAATAATGAATTTTATATAGTGTCTTTTTCGAGACTTACCAAAATATATTCACAGATTGGACGAAAAAAAATAGCCCAAGAATAATGTCAGAACCGGTAATTTTTTTATGCTTTAATAATCAGTTGTGCTTAGTTTAAATTTGAAACATATATAAATTTAGGTAGAAAAAAGCAAATGCTGATAAGCTAGTGATGTCACAAAGAACTGCCGGAGGCTCTCAATCAATCCGGTTTTCCCCGGTCGAGGGGTTCGGGCATAGTTATGCACCGGCCCTAAAGAAACGTTTATATATATTTTTTGGTATTAAACGAACGTGATTATATTTATGTATTAATTTTCGAACATTATATATTTATGACATTAAATGAACGTGATTGGAAATATATTTATATATGCATTTTCGAATGTTATATATTTATGACATTAAATTAATACGATTAGAAATATATTTATATATGCATTTTCGAACATTATATATTTATGACATTAAATTAACATGAATAGAAATATATTTTTATATGCATTTTCGAATATTATATATTTATGACATTAAATTAACATGATTAGAAATATATTTATATATGCATTTTCGAACATCATTATTCATGTATATTTTTAACGAACCGGATCACATACATATGTGACATATGTACATAATTTCACACTTGACAGGACAAAGACTAGAATAATTTTATTAATTACAGAATGCATATTTTATTATTTTTATCAAGCTTATTTATATAGGCTAATAAAATTGTAAAAAGTTCGTTTTGTTATACGTTGAATAATATAATTTTACGTCTGTTAATAGTAGGTATGTGCCGTCAGTAATTACTCAGGTGATTACTTGTGGCATCTATGTAGTAAATCTGCAAAAAAATATCTTGGAGGAGATCGCAAGTACTTGGGTTAACAAAAACTACGGAGTCTTCATTGATAAGTTTCAATAACATCGAACAGATAATTAGAGAACTAGGAAATATTATTATAAATACACAGAAAAATAAATATTTTGTATTTTATACGTAATAATCAGGGTAGCCTTCATAATTTTGTTGGATAAGTTGCTAATCTGCTTTATTCAGGGTAATAGGCACTGCTTACCTTGCCTCGCTAGTCAATAGGTATTATTATTATTATTGTTTTATTCCCTTTGATTTCTGGTGTGTACACATTTCTTTCCGGGTCTCGCCCTGAGACCTAAGGTCAGACATGGCATCATGACATTTTCCACTGAACAATTAAAAAAAAAAACGAAAAACGCACACATATTTTACATAGATAAAGCCCTTCATAAAGTGTGGGCTGTAAGACCAATTTTTTTTGTATTTCTTTAAGGCATGGGCTTCCAGGAATCCCTTCAATGAGTCTAGTGGAATCTTTTCCAGCCAATCCGAGGGCTCCAACTACTACAAGGATTGTTGATGTTCGCATGTGCCGCATTTTTGAGATTTCGATTTCAAGGTCCTTGTATTTTGACAGCTTTTTGAAAATCTTCAACGATACATTGCAGTCTGCAGAGACTGCCATAATACTAAAGGAGGGAATGTTTTTGTTGGAGCGTCTCTAATAACAATATCTGTGCAGTTAGCTTTGATTCTTCTGTCTGTGTGTATTGTGTACTTATTATTATTATTATTATTTATTATTATTATTATTATTATTATTTCCTTTGATTTCTGTTGCATACTCATTTACTTCCGGGTCGCAACTAGAGACCTAAGGTGAGAAATGGCATCATGACATTTTCCAATGACTAATTTAAAAAAAAATAAAAAGAAGAAAACCTAAGATTACGCACATTTTACACAGATAAAGCTCTTTGTAATGTGTGAGCTGTACTTATAAGTAATTTTTTAAAATTTTATTTTAAGGCATGTGCTACCAGGAATTTCTTCAATGAGTCTAATCAAACTGAGGACTCCAACTACAACTGGGATGATTGAATTCCTCATGTGTCAAGTTTCTAAGATTTCGATTTCAAGATTCTTGCATTTTGTTTTTTTTTTTTTGAAGATCTTCAAATATACATTACAGTCTGCAGGAAATGCCATGCCAATAAGAAAGTATATATGTTTTTGTGGTCTTTGATCACGATTATTATTATTATCATTATTATCATTATTATATTCACCTTTCAATGCAACATTATTTCTTGCAGGTAAGGAGCTTTATATTTTCTTTATTAACACTATCGTTGCTTGACCAGAAGATATGAATTTCAGCATTTTAAAAAAAAACTGAAGTGAATTTTCTCTACGCTTTACGAGTCAGTGTGAAAATAGCAAGCAGATAATAACTTCAAAGGAGACAATGAAAACTAAAAGTCAAATGATACTGAGAACCTTTGTATCACAGTTCATAAGTTCATGCCTACATACATAGCTGTACACATTCATCAGGTGGTCACATTCACATTAATAAGACTCTCGAATACAAAGGCCGCTAGATGTAATTTGTATTCTTTAAAAAACAACGTGTCTACTCAAACATGTCTATCGAGAGACTAGCCGCCCGAGAGACGAGTGTTTTGGAAAAGGACAACATTGTATAGAAATTTAACAGAGCGCATTAACGCGTGTTTGCAAAATTCAACATCACAACGATCCCAGTTACAATAAGATTGCCTTTGCAGTTCATCCCTGAGGATTATCTCGGAGGAGATCGCAAGTACTTGGGTTAACAAAAACTACGGCGCCTTCCTTGATTAATTTCAATAACATCGAACAGATAATTAGAGAACTAGAAAGGGTTATTAGAAAAATAAAAAGACATAATATGTCTTTATTATTCAATGTAACATGTTTGAATGAAGATAAGGTGTCTAAATGCACACGCACACAAACATACACACAAAAATACATAGACACACAGACACACACGCACACACACACACACACATATATATATATATATATCGTGTACACTCCCGTGGTAGATCGACGCGTGCCTTTGATCTGCGCCTACCAGCGATCCTAAGCACGGCTAGGCGGCGGAAGGAAGCGAGAATATTCCGCCGGACGGCTTTCACCGACACCTCTCCCAACGACATTTAATTCTTGGGAACCGACAGCCATATATATATATATATATATATATATATATATATGAGTGTGTGTGTGTGTATGCATATGTGTGTGTGCGTATTTATGTGTAACTACTGAGTGTGATACAGAGGGGAGAGACTTAATGTATAATTAAGTTTGTTGCATACTCAAGGAAACTCATTGAATCAAGTAGTAAAACAATGCAACTTACTCTTATATAAAATGTTACGTTTTCTCTGAAAATTCTCAGAAAACAGCAATTATCTGTGCTTTTGTATTGTCTTCTTCTTCGCAACGTCGTTTCTTTTCCGTCCTGTCCGCCTTTCCTGTAGTTGTCTATTGCCAATTCCACAGTGTCAACCACTTGCTGGGCCTTGCTCTATTTATAAATGGAAGTGAGCGTGGGCCAATCGGAATAATCATTACGCACGTGGTGATGACGTCATGAGAGACGTGAATGCCATAAGGCGGATCTCTCGGTTGACGGCCCGCTTTGCCTCGTAAGAAAATTAAAGTTAAAAATAAAGCAAAAAGAAACAAAAGAAAAAATAGCAATACTGCACCCTGACTCTCCCCTAGCAGCATATCCTCTCCATCTTTGCTTTTAAGAGATTTAGAAATTTAAAGAATGATTTCTGGGTCTGAAACTGGGACAAGTATTATTTGCATTTCAGAATTGTATTGTCATTCACACTAAAAACGAGGCTTTTTTTTTTTTTCCTCTTTCTTTTCTTTTCTTTTTAATCACTTTCATTTCCTTGTTTTTCTTTTCTTTAATTTTCTCTTAATAATAACAATAATAATAATGATAACAACTGTGTTAATAACAGTGTAATAATATACTACTATTTCAGTAGTGGTAGGAGCGCTCGGTCTAATAAACAAAGAAACATGCAGTTTTTTAGATCGATTGTTTTTTTTTTATTATAGTGACGTTTATCCTGTACAAGGCTCGAGGGCCTCTCAAAGGAGAGAGTTACAGAGTAAGACGTACAGGAAGAAAACAGTTAACCTGAGACATCTGTCTATGTTTCTGAGATGAGGTATTGAGGTATGAGTTCAATACCTGCCCGCAGCCGAGGGGAACGAAAAACTTAGAGAATTGAGTTATTCAAGAAATATATGAGAAAATAACTGAAACTGAAATATCCAGAAACGGCATGGCACGTGCAACTAAAACAATCTAACTCAGTGGACTAAATTAAAGGTTCGTTTCGGAATTCCAGCGTATTATATCACCTGAAGAAGGCCGGAGCGTACAACGGTCGAAACGTCATGAATATGACAATAAATATGAAGACAACAGTCCGAAATAATGTAAATATTGTAAAAGATTAATCCTATACGTGAGCAAGTTTAGATTGTAACGATCGAGAAAGCATACTCTTGGGAGTCATTTCCACAGAGCAGTGATTCCCGTGAAGAAGCTGCTCGAGTAGAACTTACTTCTCCCACAAGGAAATGAGGGTGGTTCGCTACAATGGGCGTGGCCTGGCGGGTTCTAACTGTGAAGGTTAGAACTGGTAGAACTAAAGAATGTAGTTCGTCTGAGCACTTTTCATGGCAATAGCGATAGAGCAGTGAAAGGCTTGCAACGTTTCGTCTGTGAGGAAAGTGGTTGTCGGGTGGAAAATAAGAAACAAAATAAGAACGTGGAGACACATTGGACTCTATCAATACTAAATAACCCTTGTCTGAAGGAATCTTCTTTTATAAATCATACTCTCTAGTGCTTCTAATATCTTATGAGGGAGCCATTGGGTACATAAAATTGGTAGTTCTTTTATAGATTGTATCTAATATTTTCTTTCTTGTGCTGGATGTTTATAATTTTAACTTACGTACAGATTTTAATCTTGGTTTATAAATGATGTATGCACGCAACAACCACATCAAAATTATTGTACATCATAATTGTATGTGCTTGTAAGTGATGTAGTTATGTGTGTATCATGTATTGTGCCGTTAAAATGTGCTTTTTCAACAATGGAATAAATGCTAGTAACATTGAACTTACGTTTTGCCGAGTAAACTTTTTTATCAGAAATCTCTCACGATGGAATGCATGTGCGTGTCTATGACACAAAGCGATAAGTATAAAAGGCTTAGCAGTCATGTGACTGGGGTCCACGGCTAGGGGCGCACATGTAGAGTTTTAAATTACATTTTTTTTTACCCTTGAGTTAACTTAAGTTTATCATTCCGAAACAGAATTAATTATAAGGTTTATTTATTTGATTTTCTTTGAACTTTCAACCTTTTAACTTTATTGTAAGAAAACAAAAATCTTGTTTGATGCTAAACTGACAAAAAATTGTCATTAATAATTTTATCGCAAAGTTAATTATTTTCTCTATGATATTGTTATTCATAACAACAAACATATTGATTGTAGAATTTATATTTTATGAATAATTTGTGTTCATCTTTCTAACAGGATTTTTAAAAAGTATATTAATTTTTAATTTTTACTTGTATGCAGTTTTAAACATAACTTGAAGTGTTCAGACATACAGTTGAAATATTGTTAAACATTATTAAACAATATTTTTTTCCTTTTTTAAATTTTGCTTTTCTCTATGTGTTGCAAAATATTGGAAGAGTTACGTCAACCATTTTGTTTATTTAGTAATAATAATAATAATAATAATAAAAAATATTTTTGCCTTATAGAATGCTTTGAGAAAACTTGATATCATTCATAGTTTGCTGGTGGCAGCTCAGTTCAGTGTTGTGTCTCTAAGTTGCGAGTTGCAAAATCATCATCAGTTCGAAAAATCTAAGAGTCGGAAAGGATATCAAATAATAATAATAATAATAATGATAATAATAATAATAATGATAATAATAATATTCAAACTATTCTAATTTGGAAGGTGAAATGGAAAGATTGTTTGGAATACAAAAAGGGAATGTCGAAGTGATTCCGGTTGTTATTGACGCACTGGTATCAATCCCATTAAAACTGTGTAATGTCTTGACCAGCTGAGGATATCATATTAAATCGGAGTCATCTAAAATTCCGCTCTTTTGGACTCTGCATATTTTGAGGAAATTTGACTTATGATTTGACAGATAACAATGTACCCGGTGTATTCAAAAACTTGCACTCTGGGATGAAACATTTAATAATAATAATAATAATAATAATAATAATAATAATAATAATAAGAAGAAGAATAAGAATAAGAACTAGTATGAACATCACTCAGACCCCGTTACGTAGCAATTTCAGGGAACATTACAATTCACACAGAACAATCAAAGCTAATCGCCCAGACACCGTGATCAAAGACCACAAAAGCAGAATGTGCTTTCTTATTGACATGGCAATTCCCGCAGATTGTAATGACAACAACAAAAACAACAACGGCAACAACAGCAACAACAACAACAACACCACCACCACTACCACCACCACCACCACCAAATAATAATAATAATAATAATAATAATAATAACGCTTAATGTTGGCTGTCAAGTAAACGGACGTGTTTTTTATCATTCCAAAAGAAGGAAGAAATTTACAGAAAATAAGTGATGATTTATTATTATTATTATTTATTCAATTATTTTTTTGATAATATTATTTATTATTTTATTATCTGCTTATTTATCCTGTTTATTTAGTTTTATATTGAGTTACATAATTTCTTTCTTTATTATGTTCATCATTATTCCTTTTTATATTAAGTTACATGAATTACATATATTAAACGTAAGTTAAATAATATTTTATTGTGAAATTTGAATACATTATATTTGCTAATCTCTTTATATATTTGGCATTTATTCAATTAATTATTCATCATTTAACATTTTTTAGAAAACGTTATTTACATATGGTTTCGATGCTTTGGCAGGCTTCATCAGTGATGTTTTTAGTCGAAGATCATTAGGGGTTTCAACATCGTAGAATACTGATCGGCCAGACATCGTGATCAAAGACCACGCAAACTGAATGCGCTTTCTTATTGACATGACAGTCCATGCAGATTGTAATTTACCTTTGAAGGTCTTGAGAAAAAAAACAAACTATGAAAATACAAGGATCTTGAAGTGGAAATCTAAAAAAAAAAAATAGAAACATGAGGACATCAATGATTCCAGTTGTAATTGGATCTCTCGGATAGACTCACTGAAGGGAATTTGGTTGCTCGTGTTTCATTAGAAATTATATATTTAGAAATATAAAGAATTGTACTCACAAGTACAGCTCAAATCTTATGAAGAGTTTCATCTATGTAAAATGTTTGTGATGATTAGTTTTCTTTTGTTTTTCTTACAAAAATGATCAGTATAAAATGTTATGAATACATTTCTGACCTTAGATCTCTTGTTGGAACCCAGAAGGAAATATGCATGCAACAGAAATCCAAGGAAATAATAATAATAAGAAGAAATACCTGGGTAAGTATTCAGACTCACGGTAAGTCCTCTGGCAGTCAGAGAGCTCTACTTTAGCTATCTCTGAAGATAACTGGTCTCTTATACACTAGGAAAGGAATAACCATATATTAACCAGTCCATTCGTACAATGAAATAAATAAATAATGAAATGATAAATTGCCATGGCTGGGAATCCGTCACTGGGAACTCCGACAGGCTAACGGGAGGAAGCACTGTCGAGCAGGGCAAGTGTAGAGTCGAATGTCATGTTTCTATCGGTCCTTATCCTGCTACTGGCAGATCCTGGAATAATCAAACTCCTTCGAAAAGGCAAGCGAAATATTAAGAAACAAAAAAGAAATAACAGATTAAAGAATAAAGAAACATAGAAAAGAGTAATGATCTGTTACGTAATATCATTCCTCCTATATGACAATAAATGCTGGACAAGCTCATCACAGATGGAGAATAGCCTTGAGACAACAGAAATGCGGTCCTACAGAAGGATGCTGAGAATGTGAACAACGACAAAGTTATAGAGAAAAATGGAAACAAAATAAATACTGTTTTTTTTTGTCAGCCAATAATTGGTTATATCAGAGTTCGCATGCAATTAATTATCAGCCCAAACCGCGTCTAAATCGGAAGTGATATTATTGTTAACCTGGTAAAATTTGGTTTGCTGTTGTTGGCAATGTTTGGAAGAACTATGAATTCAGAGGGTTCTCTTCGACAGGCAAACACGTGGAATGTATCACAACCGATGGCTGGGAAGAACTCCCTGCCGTCTGGTCTCTGTCTTCTACTCTTACTTATCTCTCTTCTGGCGAATTATCTTCGCGCATTCGTATTTATGGACAGATGGAGAATAGCTTTGAGGCAACAGAAATGCGATCCTACAGAAGGGCGCTGAGAATGTGAACAACGAAAAAGTTATAGAGAAAATAGAGACAAAAGGGACACATGAAATTGTCAGGATCGATCCTTGGTCACGGCAACAACTGTAATCGTTAAACATCTTCACCGGTCGTCCAAAACCGTGGCTGGTCGCTGTATTGACCGCTTCAATCCAGGGTTCACCCTATCCCACGTTGTAATTTAAGTTTGTTCATAAGGCAGTCAAGATCGAATCGTCGTAGGTATCTTTGTGTTGGGCTTGTCCAAGAAGGGCGATGACGTATAACACTCGAATAAATTGAACAAAAGTAAATATTGTTTTTATATCAGTCCTCCGTACAGTAATTGGTTTATATCAGAATTCGCATGCTATTAATTATGGCCATCCCGCATCTAAATCGGAAGTGATATTATTGTTGGTAAAGTTAGAGTTGCTGTTTTCATAAAGTTCGGCACAAGGCAAATTTTACTTGGTATTTTGTTCCATTTTCATCTCATATGGTCTTCAGATCCGGGATGTTTGTTGGGGCTCTCGATTGGATTTAAATTTTCAAATAACGTCACAGATTTTAAGTTTAAATCTGGGACAGACTTGGGTATTTCAGGATATTCACATTATTTTTAGTAAATCATTTCTTCTTAGATTATGCCGTGTGCTTAAGATCATTGTTGGAAGATCCAATCAGGTGGTAATTCAAGATTTTCAGCCGAAATCGTTAAATTTGCTTCCAAAATATTTTGATATGCTGCGGCATTCATACTATCCATCAATTATTGATTTATGTCACCAGTACCTTTTGCAGAAAAACACCCCCAAACCATGATGCTGCCACCACAAAATTTCACTGTTGGAAGTGTCTTCTTTTGTTTGAAATTATCGCCATCTTTTCTCCACACATGATTTCTAGAATTATGTCCAAACAACTCAATTTTGGTTTTGTCTGTCCATAATCTTTCCCAATATGATTTTTCCTTATCCTTATGTTCACGAACGAATTTCAACCTGGCATCTCCGTGTCTTTTCAATAACAATGAAGTTTTCCGAAAGGGGCGTGACTTTAGATTGTTCCTATGAATTTCATTGTTAATTGTTCGTTTAGTGACACAGATTCCTGATGAAGGCAAATCATCCTGCAACTATTGACGAGTAACCATTGGAATTTGTTTAATTTGACGCATTAATTTCCTCGAAGATCTTGAAGAAATCTTCCGTGGAGCACATATTCTTCTTTGGTTTTCAACAGTGTTCAGTTTTTTTATACCTTGCAATGAATGAACTAATGGTAGTAAATGGAATATTCAGGTTGTTCGAGATTTTCCTGTAACTTTTACCTTCTTTCTAAAGCTTAACAATCAGTTCTTTTTGCGAATTTGTCAATTCCTTACCTCTTGCCATGATGATAACCATCTTGCACGAATATTATTTACAGAATGTTCTGTTTGTATTTTTTAGGCTAGAAATAACTATTGATAACATTGCTGGAACGTTCTAGAATATTTCATTTGAATAATGTACAGTCTTAAATCAATTTAAAAGTTTTAAAACCTGAAATTTGCATTGTACGAATGCTTTTTTCATACATTAAAATGGATAAATCGGATTTATTACTATTAAATCATTTTTTTTTGTTTTTTATGCATATTTAGTTATTATGCATCTGTGTACAGTTAATTATATAAAAAATATGTTTATACATTAGCTGGAAATGCAATAAATTAAAAATTTATATGTGTACAAATATTTGTTTCCCCGCCCCCACTGTAGTTATGTAAACGTTTGGCTTTATGGTAGTTTCTCAGCTTAAGATGGGTATATAGGTTATTTTCCAGGTGCTTTTCTGCACGTAAAACAGTTATGTGTATGTTCTTACTAATATTCGCCCAATACAAGCCCCAAGTGTCACTCAAGGTAGAGGGTTACTGAAGGAGGTTGGCGAGTGGGCGGTAATAACAAGGGGCACAGTTTATGCGGATATGTGTGAAAGATAACGGTTGATTTTAGAATTGAAGTGGTCAAGATTTGTATTGCAGAATTTAGAAATTGAAAATTAGGGAATTCCTGCTTAGCGTCAAACTCGTTTAAAATATCTAAACTGTCAGTTGTATACAACCATTTTCTCAAATCTATGATTAAAGGTGTCTTCAAGCGAATTAACCGTTTGAATCTGGCGCTGCCTCATCACAAACATCGTTACTGTACCAAATAACAGAAACCACATCCATTGATGACTTTCAACTGAAATGGATAGCACATGCAAATCGAATAGAAAATAATGGTATAAATTGTTGACTTACACTATTTACATTATTCGGACTAATGTCCTCATCTTTGTCGCCATATATATCACAACGTTTCGGCCGTTGTACGGTCAGACCTTCAGTATCTGTCTATATTTTTGAGATGAGGTATTATGTACACTATTTACATTTTCGGACTATTGTCCTCATCTTTGTAATAAAGAGTTGAAGAGAAAAGCGATAATAACAACAAAAATTGCAGTATGAACTCTGGTAAAAACATGCATGGTAACATCAAAAATTGCAATCTGAGCACTGGTAAAAAATGGTGGTACTGAAGACATTAGGTTTATAATGGCCAGAAATTCATACAAATCATGGCAGAGTGGGTAAAAGCGTTGGTTACATCCAGTGACAGGACCCAACGAGTGTGAGTTCAATACCCGTTTAAGGCAGTGGAGAACTTGGAGAGGGAAAGTAACAGGATATAACTGATAACTGACATCCAGCAAACATGGCGCGTGGAACTAAGAAGAGTCTACCCCAGTGAGCGAAATAAAGGGTTCAGTTCGACATTCCAACCACCTGAAGAAGGACGGAGCGTACCCCATCAATATCAGAAAGAGTAATAAAAGCTGGTGGAGATGAAATATCTATTTTTATGGAAAAAATTGTTTTACGAGAAAGATTTTATAAATTTGAAGTAGCACTGGCTGCTCGGTAAATGAATGCTGAATTTTTCCTTATAAGGAAACGGCTTATATTGCCATTACTATTAGAGATGTGGAGAACAGATACTACACTTTATCCTAACCCAATGACCAAGGAGTGAAGAAAAACGTCACTCTTGGAGTACTTGCTGCTCGGTTAATGATTGCCGAATCCCGTTCTGGGTATGACGATAAACTACATCCGGCAGCAAGGACCCTTTGAGGAGTGTAGAACCACCTCTTAATTGCTGTTGTTTCGAGGTCCATTCTGAGTTGGGGTTGTAGCCCATGTTAAGGTCCCAGCTATAGGCAAATAGTGAACCCCCAAAATGTAATCAAAACACTATGAAAATATCAAAATAGATTTTTATAGTAAAAATTTCCAGCAATAAATTTTAATAGTAAAACAAAAAAAATCCAGCATTATATTTTAATAGTAAGATAAAAGAAAAATTCAGCAAAAGATTTTAACTGTAAAAAAAAAAGAAGTAAATACCAAAAAAAGAAAAGAAAATTCCATCAATTGATTTTAATAGTAAAAAAAAGAAAAATTTCTAGTCATAGTTTTTAACAGAATTAATAAATTTCCCCACAAAATTAGATTTCGAGATTAAATGATCCATAATGATTTAATATGCCGTTAAACAAACCAAACCAAACCAAAACCGAATATTGACTTATAAGGAAATAGTTACCATTACCATTCTTATAGAGTATCAACTCAGGCACCTTGGCGTGGTGTAATGCTTAGCAAGCTTGTCTCACTAGATCAATTACAATTGAGTAGTGAGTTCGATCATCACTGGGTGCCCCATACTTCCCGCCTCGAGCCACATCTAAGCAGCGCATAAAAAATCACTATAGAATATCAACTGATCAATATCCGCGGAAAGCAGTCTATTTTAGATAAGACGTTTTTCATAGGCCAATATTTAATTCCAGGGAAAGGTTCCTCTTTAGTTACAGAATATAGTAAATTTTCTTTTTATTGTTGAGGATGTGTAGAAATGAATGTAGATATTGGATGAGACAAGAAGATTTCGTCATAAGTAGTTCTTTCTGACATTCTTATGACTTTAAATCAGACAATGTCACGTCGAAGTGTTTAAAAATGACCTGCTGTCCGCGTCTTTAGGATTAGCAGGATGACGATGAAAGGCTTCAGATTGGAACAAAAAAAAGCGATTAATTCAAAAGAAATATAACTGAGTGAAGAAACTCTAGGAGTGGTGAAATTTTTCAAACATTTTTTTAGTAGGGATATTCAAAAGACTGGTGTCCGAAAGGTCAACAACACGAAACCGAATTCACCTGAAATATATAACGTGCGTGAAAAAAGATTCCATTGAAGAAAAAAGGTTTAAGTCAGTATCCTCCAGAATAGGGGGCTGAGAACTGGTGCACAGACAGAATACATTGAATACTTGTATTATTTACATTATTAGGACTGTTATCCTCATCTTCATTGCCATATTCACAACGTTTCGACCGTTGTACTGTTCGGTCTTCTTCAGGTGATTAGAATTTCGAACCGAAAAGTTTATTTCGTCTACCGAGGTAGATTGTTTTAGCTCCACGTGCCATGCTTCTTTTGGATGTCTCAGTTATTTCCTTATGGATTTAACCAACGTCTTTATCCACTGGACCATGTGTCCTCGAGGATAAAGACGTTGGTTAGATTCAATGACTAGGCCCAAGCATTTGTGAGTTCAATGCCAAGCTACAGAAGTGGTGAACTAAACTTGGGGAGTTGAGTTAAAGGGAAATAACTGAGACATCCGGAAGAGGCATGGCACGTGGAACTAAATTTGAAAATTTTAAATCAGTCGTATTGACCGGCCAAGAGACGAAAGACAACGGTAAAAAGCTTCAGCAAATATTCCTGTTGCTGTGTCTCGAGAACCTCGATGTTGCACAATATGTGGACTTGTATGTAAGTCACTAGCAGGACTGGAAGTGTCCCAGGCGACACAAACATAAACAAACTGAATGAGGTTGTCAAATCCTAATATATCGAAATCAACGAGGGTCTTCATCATATATATATATATATATATATATATATATATATATATATATAGTGATTTTCGAAGCGCTGTAGATGTGGCACAAGTCCGGAAGTATGGATCCTCACTGGGTGCCCATACCTCCAGCCTTGTACCACATCTAAGCAGCGCTTAGAAAATCATTATATATATATATAATTTAAAGGATTATATTGAAGTTTTCGGCTCTTGTTTTGAAACATGAGACCTCTTATGTAGCGATTTGGAATTTTTTAATTTAAATAAATAATTATATATATATATATATATATATATATATATATATATATATATATATATATATATATTATTTCATAGAGCCTAGAATGCAGAAAGCGCACTGGGCGGCCTTTTCGTCCTATTTGGGACTCATCCGCACTGCGCATTCACTCCCGAGAATCGAACCTGGAGAGTTTCGATACAACTATATCGCTATATCGTCTACAGTCAGTTTCTCCTATAGAGCTATATTGAGTCTAGTCAGTTTCTTTTTTGTCACCGAGGTGCAGTTGGTACAATTGGTATGACGTTTGTGTTGTATCCTAACGGTCTGTGTTCGATTCTTGGTAGTGGATACGCACTGTTGATGAGTTCCAAATAAGACAAAACGGCCGTCCAGTGCATTTCTGCATTTTGTTGAGGATTATTCTAGCCTCGATGAATTATCATATAAGATTTCTTCACTTATATAAATACATATATGTAATGGAATGACAAAATGATTAAACAAACACCATGTTCTTCGTTTCGTTCCTTGAAAGCACTTTATCAGAATATGCAGAGGAAGACAAAATAGTCATTTTCATTTAATTACAATGCAGTATATAATTTTTTTATTTTGCCATTCACTTATCTGCTGTTTGTGTGATATATAGATTGTTATATCCTCTCTCTCTCTCTCTCTATATATATATATATATATATATATATATATATGAATTGTGATCAAATATGGATCAGAATCTGACAGAATGATAGGATAAAGAACAAGAAGGAAACGATTATAAATCTAAAATATTTCGCTTTTATTAAAGCTTCGCTAGAAAATGAAGTATGGAGGAGAAAAAGAAAATTTGACTATTTAAAATTTTTGTGTCGTTTGCTTTTGATTAGTTAAGCAGACCTCACGTCGTGTGTCTGTGTACTATAATTCTAGTTTGTCCATGTGACATTCGGATGATAATGTATATTCGTTTGTTTGTGTGTGTTTATGTGTATGCGTGTGAATGGGCGCACGAGATTGCGTCTAGTAGGCATTTTTCTCCATGCTTTGTGGTTGTCCCATGTTGATTTGAGGACGTTTTGCATTAGTTTGAAAGGAATTAACAAATGCAAAACATATTAGATTTATAAACGTTTCCTATTGGTTCCTTATCCCATTAGGAATCTTATAAGATAAGAAACTATACTCGCTCGGAAAACCTTTGCTGTATTGATTTGCAAATAAACAAGCCAACACCAAAGGGAAAAAAGGTATAAAAAAAGAAAGAACCAAGAACATGTACGTTAACCGAAAATAATCGTCCAGCATATGAGTTCAAGACTTAAAGGAAAAAACCCCGATGCGAGTATCCAAAACAACTAAATAAAGTGCTCAATACAATGAGTAGCCACCCTTCGCTGACGATCCGCTTAGGTGAAACATTGGTAGGTTTGTCTGGCTCTCTAGGTTTAATATATATATATATATATATATATATATATATATATATATATATATATATATATATATGTGTGTGTGTGTGTGTGTGTGTGTGATTGATAGCTCAGTATCTGTTACCCTACCTCGACATGTCCATTGAACATTAACATGAAAAGAAAGAGTGAACAAATGACGCCTTGTCTCCGAGCCAATGATGTATGTTTGCTGTAGACCTATTTCCGGATTTCGTGTTTCTTTTCTTACAGGGGAATCTTCCAAGTCTACTGATCTGAGAATAGAAAATGAGAAACAGTGTGACACAGAGATCCGAAGACTCATCAGAATAGTGCTTTTTAAAATCATGTATAATTAAAAAATAAAACATAATAATATTAAACGATTAAAATATAAATATTAAAGTAAATATTAGATTTGCCAGAAAGTCCTGACCAACTTAAGAAGCGGAAAGAAAACAACACAATTTTATGGCGGTACACAAACTTTTATTCGTCAAAATCAGGTTCATCATTTTCGACGATTTTCTGCCAGCGATCAGACAGCATCCGAATCTGTCTCAGATAACAGTCCGCTGGCTTTGTATCAAAAACTGTAAAAAAGCTTCCTTCACTTCACCAAAAGTTGAATCGTTGGTCGCGTAGGAAGTGTGTCATTGAGCGGAATAGTCCATAGTCCCTCGGAGCAGCATCGGGACTGAATGGCAGATGTGGAAATGTGGCGGACTTCACCACATTAATTTAACTTTAGATCAGGAAACAAAACCGACGTGAAAAGGGATAAGCAAAAGACATTATTACGCATAAAATATGTATTTAACAAGATGTACAATATCAAACAAGGATGTGAAAGAAGGCATACATTGAGTAGGAAAAAACGTTGAATAAAACAAGAGTTGTCTCTCTTTAACTATTATTTTGTATTCCAAAGTTCACTGAAAGAAAGTTTGTGATAGTTTCTTGTAATAAATGTTTTCAACAGTTTTGCTGTGTAAGAAAAGATTATGTGAGTGTAAGGATTATTCAGCATGTGAATGGTGGTGTCAGTGAGAAGATTGGCGCATGGTTTCAACTGTCGTGGATTCGTTTGGCAGCTGAAATCTCACTAATTATCTAAGAATATTTCTTGCTTATATAGGTGACCATAGGATCCGAATCTCTGCGCGAGAAGAGTTATTCTTCACGTGCAGGCAATCTGATTGGTTGGCATTGGCCAATCAGCGAGCGAGTTTTTGGGAGACTCAAGAAAACTTCTGGGATCCGTTTCTCCTAAAAGTGCACAAAATTGACTACATGAAAATAGAGCGATTACAAAATTGTTGCATTGGTGCGATTTGTAAATTGTCTATAATAACGTAGTGGTGATTTATTAACCAATGAATGCTTGTTGTTGTATGTGATTTGCATTTGTGTATGTACGTATGTGTGTGCAATGTAGATCGGCCCAGAAGGATCTCAACACAGTCTGTTTGAATTTCTCCTTAGTCTACTTGGTAGTATGTGACCGCGTTTTGTTTTGCTGAAATAAATCCCGACCACGATTGACCAAAGCAGGATAATCATTCTTTAGTTTGCTGTATACGCGGTCGAGCTGCTGGCAATACAGTTTAGTGGAACAAGATTAAAATGCAGTACTCCTTGGAAATTCCACCAGAAAGAGATCAAGATTTGTTGTTTTCTTTCCGTTTCCTCAGTGGGTCAGGCCAACCTAATAAATAAAAAGAAATAATATGAATTAATGCCGAAAACAATTTTTGAGTAATTGCTTTATTAACGCATGTATTTTGGATACGACAAATATTTAAATGATTTTACTGTTCGTCAATGTTACACGGCTTTAAATAATTTTAGATGGACGTCAAAAATATAAGGAGCATTATTACACGAATAAAGATTTCAGTAATCTTTTTCCCTAATTAGTATGCACGGTCATGTGACCAATAACGGCCAATTAGCGATGTCCGCTCTATACATGACAGAATTTGGGTTAGAAGTCTTGAAGTGAACATGCTCTCCATGACAGGAGGGGGAAACTTGTAACATGGCATATAATATTGAGGAGTAAGAACTGACTGTGTAATATTCGCTAGCATTCCATTTCAGGATCGAAGAGAAAGCGTGTAGCACATTTCTATACTCTGTTAGCGAATATCATTTCAGAATAGCGAAAATTGCCTTTCAGAAACTAAATATAAAATGTGAAGAGGTGGGTTAATGATTATCAAGCATGTCTCACTTGAAGAATTCCGAGCGTGTAGTGACGGTGGAGTAATGGATAGCGAATCGGTTTGAGGAATCGCAGAGCCGAGTTCGATTACCAGTCAAATTCATTACATTCACTTACGTGCTAATACCCCCAGGAAAGGTATGAATCCTCTTTTTTTCACCCCAGCTACGGGTAAATAGCAGAACATATAGCTTGGGATGGCAACTTGTCTACCACAGAAAGAAACGGCAACCTACTGAGGTAAAAAATCGTCAGTCATTTATCGAAAAGATACATGATCGCCTGAACTGAGTGAGTTCGACCCGCACTGGGTGCCTCATACTTTCAGCCTTGTGCCACCAAATCATTCGTGTAACGGTTATTAAACTTGCTTCGCTCGATCAATTATGATTGATTAGTGAGTTCGAAACTCACTGGAGATTCCATACTTTCGACCTTGTGCCACACTTAAGCTACGCTTAGAAAATCCCCATGAAGTATGAAGAGATAGAATTAATTATTAAGAATCAAAGAAAAGGGTACTGAACTGCTATGTAATATTCATCCTGTTATATGGCATTGAATGCTGAATAGTTTCCTTACATATGACAAGACACAAAGCAAGATAGATGTGTTTCTGCTGGGAATACCATAGACAAGACGGGGTTAGGATGGAAGTTCTAAATAAAATAGGAACTATGAAGATATTCATACGTAAAATCGGAAAGAGTTAGTCGGAATATCTAGCGCAAATTATAAAGAAAGACGACTTGGCAAATGTAATACCCTAAGGACGTAGTCAGGTAAGGAGGAGTAGATGGTAATGGAAAACAGTTTTACTAAGGGCTTTCTCTGAATTAATAGCAAAGCAGAGAAAAGGAGCGACCATAAGGAATTAAAAATTGTTTAGAAGTATAATCAAAGGAAGTTGTCGAGAGACATAATTTCCCAGGTACTGAAGGGAAACAACACATATATAAGCTATGATTCATTGACTGATTTGTTTTCTACAGCTTATCCATTCTTTGCGGGTTATTTGAAGCCAAAACATATTTTTCGATTGTCAGAATTTTTGTTGATGTTGAGATAATTATGGTCTAGTGATATGTCTTACTAATTAACCCATAGCCGGGGGAAATTGTAGATTCATACCTTTCCCAACAGTATTCGCACGTAAGTGAATATAGAATTAGAACTCGGTTCTTTGATTAAAATTTCTGAGCCACTATCCATTGTACCACCCTCACATACAAGCTTACAACACCTAGCAATGATGTAGTTAGAGGTTTTTTAAAAAGTTTTCGAACGGATGACGAAGGAAGGTTCAATCGACATGTTTTTCAAGCTGACACATCCGGCCGTCGACCACAAAAGCGGTTTATAGATGACGTGACGTTGATGTAAATAAAGCCGAATTACTGCTGGTAAAAAGAATTCCGACCAGCTTGACACGCAGATATGACACCTCATTCAATTCAGTTTTGCAGTCATGAATTTTAGGAGTGTGCAAAACATCGCAGTGTATCATTTGTCTAGATTGGTTGTGGAATGACTCGATGAAGATCTCAAAACTCAAGGGACGTTTAAATACAAAACATTCAGAAATTTATTCAAATATTAAAGATTTTTTGTAAAATCTTGATTGATAGGGTTTTAAGAAACTATATTTTGAAGTGTCATAGATGACCATAATATTTTATGTTGTTTTAAAATAGAATTTAAAGTCATTAAATCCGAAAAGCCATGCACAATCAACGACATTTTGTAACAAATATTGAGTATTGCTATCTGGACTAGAGTTGCACACATTCTATGCGGCCTTGTGGGTAACGAGACAGTTGCCTGTCACGATAGAAACACTTGTCTGTTTTGATAGCAGCTTTGTGGGTGATGAGTTATTTCCACCCTACATTTTTTTCCAAATCGCTATTTCTATGGTATGTGTTTTTATGGACAACAGACTTCAGTCCCACCAGCACTGACCTTCACAACTCAAAACCATCAGGCCACCCCCGCAAGAGTGAATCATCCTCATTTCCCTCGTATTCCATTAGTAACGAGCAATTCCCAATCGAACAGCTTCTTTCCAAGAACTGCTAATTTGGAGAACAGTCTCCTGGCAAGTTCTTTTCCTAATCAATACAATCTTGACCCCTTCAAGTTTCGATGTAACTGTTATCTTTCCTACATAACTACATAAACTTCACTTTTTGCCCTTTCTTACGCTCATACAGTACCACAGAGTAATCCTCTACTTTGAGTGGTTCTTGGGCCTTTTAAAGGGTGCATATTAGCATAAAAAGCAGCAAGTTTTCAACTTATAAAATAATCGTACAACTTTACAAGCAGACCGCCACAAAATAACATGTCGTGACCAGAGACTAAATCAAATGTTTAAATATTTCTGATTTTATTTTTATCTGATTCCCTCATGGCATAAGTTTTATTTTTAAATCGATTCTTTTATTGTTTTACTTTGATTTTTTTTTTTTGCATTTCCCTTGTACGCATTTCCTAAATTGTGACTTAAAGATATTTTCTACAAATACAAAAGTTTTAGAAGCAGAAAAAGGAGCAAGTTTTCAATCGGTCTGCTTGTAAAGTTGTACGATTGAAAACTTGCTCCTTTTTATGCTTCTAAAACTTTTCTACAAATTGTATTTGTAGAAAACATCTTTAAGTCACAATTTAGAAAATGCGTATAAGGGAAATGCAAAAAAAAATTAATAATAATCAAAGTAAAACAATAAAAGAATAGGTTTAAAAATAAAACTTATGCCATGACGGGATCAGATTAAACATTTGAAAACTTGCTCCTTTTTATGTTAATATACACCCTTTAAAAGGCCCAAGAACCACTCAAGGTAGAGGATTACTGTGTGGTATTGTATGAGCGTAAGAAAGAGAAAAAGTGAAGCTTATGTAGTTATGTAGGAAAGATAACGGTTAACCCGAGACTTGAAGAGATCAAGATTGTATTGATTGGGAAAACACCTTGCCGGGGGACTGTTCTCCAAATCAGCAGTTCTTGGAAAGAAGCTGTTCGAATGGAACTTTCTCGTTACTAATGGAATACGAGGGAAATGAGAATGATTCATTCTTGTAGAGGTGGCCTGATGGTTTTCAGTTGTGAAGGTCAGGGCTGGTGGGACTGAAGTATGTTGTCCATAAAAACGCACACCATAGAAATATCGATTTTGAAAGAAGTTGTAGGGTGGAAATAATTCATCAACCACAAAGCTGCGTAGATGCTATCAAAACAGAAAAGTCTTTCTATCGAGAAAACTTGCTCTTTTTATGATAATATCCACCCTTTAAAAGGTCCAAGAACCACTCAAAGTAGAGGATTACTGTTTGATATTGTATGAGCGTAAGAAAGGGCAAAAAGTGAAGTTCATTGTTTTGTACAGGAGCGATAATAGTTAACCTTAGACTTGAAGAGGTCAAGATTATAGTGATTGGGAAAACATCCTGTCGGGAGTTTATTCCACAAAGCATGGGGAGAAGCTATCCCAGTAGAACTTCCTCCTTAATAATGGAAAAAGAAGGGAATGGGAATGATTCACCCTTTTGTAGATGGCATGGCGGATCCCTATTTCAAACGTCAGGGCTGGGGGAGAAAGGAACGTAGCTCGTCAGAACCCATGCCACAGTGATAGAGCAGCGAGAGGCACACAGCGTTTCGTCGGTGGGAAAGAGGTTGTAGGGTGGAAGATAGTTAATTACTCATAAGTCCACGTAGACGTTATCAAGACAGGCAAGTGTTTTATCAAGACAGGCAAGCGAAGACTGGGCTGCTCAAGTCCAGATATGGCGGGCAATTTTCAATATGTGTTAAGAAAGTGTAGTCTCGCCGATTGTGCATGTCTATTCAGGTTTAACGGCTCAAAAAGGCTATTTTATAAGAAAATGAAATATAATAGTCAGCTATGATACTGAAAAGATTTGTTCCTTAAAATCTTTTAAATCAATATTTGAAAATCTCTTTGAAGTTTATATTTATTTCTGAATGTTTTGTGTTTAACGGCTCTTGAGTCCTGAGAACTTCATCGATTCACTAGTCAACAGATTTCGACAAAGAATAGACTGCGATGTTTTGGGCACAAGATTTATGAATACAAAATTAGTTTGGTTTGGTTTGTTTTAAGGCATATCAACCTCAGTGGGTTATTCAATGCCGACTAGATTTTGAGGTTTGGTTTGGTTTATTTTACGGCATATCAGCCTCAATGGGAGTATTTAATGCCGACAAGATTTTTAGGTTTAGTTTGATTTGGTTAACGGCATATCAAGCTTAATGGGTTATTTAATGCCGACAAGATTTTTAGTATGGTTTTGTTTGTTTTACGGTATATCAACCTCAGTGGGTTATTTAATGCCGACAACATTTATTGCTAATATTTTTTTTCAAAATTTTACTGCTGGTAATAATATTTTTTCAAAAATGTTCTGATGGTAAAATGTATTACTGGTAATAATTTTATCTTCAAACATGTGTTGCTGGTTATAATTTTTCAAAAAAAATGTTGTTGGTATTAAATCCTATTTTCATAATTTCAGAGTGGGGGTTAATTATTTGCCCTTAGCTGGGATCCTGACAGGTGCTACCAGCCCGGATCAGAGTGAACCTGGGAACACCAGCAATTAAGGGGTATTTCCACGCTCCTGAAAATCTCCTGATCAGAGTCCTTGCTGTCGGATGTAGTTTATCGTCATACCCAGGACGGGCGACAAAATTACTTAAATGAGAAGTCATATTTGCGTGTCATGCTATTGGAATTCTTTTTACTGGTAGTAATTCAGCTTTATTTACATCAATCGACACGTCATTTAAGAAAAAACTGCTTATGTGGTCAACGGCCGGATGTCTCAGCTTGAAAAATATGTGTATTGAACCTTCTTTCGCCATCGAGAAATACGTGAGAAAATTGTTTTTAAAAATCTCCAACTTCATCTTTACCAGGATCTGTAAGCTTTAAAGTGCGAGTCGTGAAATAGACAATGGCTCAGAATTGTTAATTGGAGATTCGAGTTCCAAACCCCGCTGGTTTCCTTATATTCATTTACACGTAAAAACCTTTGCCTTGGGAAAGCTATGAATCCACATATTCTCTCCCTAGCTATGGGTTAATTAGTAAGACTTGTATCACTAAATAATTATTATCCTCCACAAAATTTGTCAATCTAAAAATATTTTCTGGCTTTAAATAACCTGCAAATAAAGACTGATAAACCGTAAAAAATCAATCAGAATATGTATGGTGATTTGGTTTGGTTTGTTTTGTTTTACGGCATATCAACCTCAATGGGTTCTTTAATGCCAGCAAAATTTTTGTTGCTGGTAATATTTTTTCCTTCGTAGATCAATTTTTGGTAATATTTTTTCTTCAAAAATGTATTGCTGGCAATAATTTTTAAAAAAAGTATTTCTGGTATTAAAATCTATTTTTACACTTTCATAGTGTTTTGGCCCCAGTTTGGGGGTTAACTATTTGCCCATAGCTGGGACCCCAACAGATACTACCACCCCGGGTCAGGGTGGACCAAGGAATACAAGCAATTAAGAGGTGGTTCCACGCCCCTCAAAACCTCCTGATCACAGACCTTGCTGTTAGACGTAGTTTATCGTCTTACCCCGGACGCAGATGTAGTTTATCGTCATACCCAGGACGGTGTATGGTCATTTGTTAAGCGTGGCTAAGATGTAGCACAAGCCCGAAAGTATGGGGCACCCAGTGAAGGTCGAAGTTACTATTGATTCGTATTTTATCTCTCGAGACAGGCTTCCTTACTATTATACCACCTCGAAGACACTTCAGTCAGAATATGTACGTCATAAATACGATCTCGTTTGAAATGAAGTGACGTGTATTCAAATGCCACCTATTGAATGATTTGAAACAGAATATTTTTCAACTTTATAGATTCAGAAACGTTGCTAATTCGCTAATTATGATGGCGTATGTGCACTTTTAACATTTTTCTTTGTTTCACTATTGTCCTTATGGCTGCCTTTCTAATTTTGTCTCTAAAATATTTAATCACAAGCATAAAGTCCTGTGGGAAAGATCAAGTCATAGTCTAGCCTGATCTTGAAGTAATATCGAAGATGTTGATGACTTTCTAAATCAGCAACAACTAAAATGGATAGCACATGTAATTCGAAATAATCACATAATCAAAATGTTAACATTTCCCACCACTTAGTAAGGAAAACTCCGTCAATAGTGGAAAGGGCAATAACAGCTACTTGACTTCAGAATCCTGTTTTCCTAAGAAATTGTTTTAAGAGAAAGATTTTATAAATTTAAACCGAAAGCAGTACTGTCTTCTTCGTCAATGAAAGCAAAATGTTTCCTTGTAGAGAAACGGCTAATATTAACATTAGCATTCCTGAAGGTTAAAAACTCCAATTACACCTTTTGTTTATTAGCTTTATTAAAAGCAGAAGTAATGTTTCTATCAGTTGTCAGGTTATCCTATCTGAATGAGCAATAACAAAAACGGTTGAAATTTATAGTATCTTTCTGTTAAAAGGTTTTCTTTGAAAAACAGGTTTCTTAAGTCCAGTAGCTGTTATCACTCCTTCTATTATTGATGGAGGTTTCCTTCCTAAACTTTTAGTTGAAATGGTTTGTAATGTTAGCATCGTCATTATGTCATCATTTTCTCTTCGAATCACATACGCTGTTCATTTTAATTGTTACAGCTGTTGTTAAACCTCAAGTGATGTGGTTTCCGTTATCTGGTATAGTTCTTTGTGATTCTGTAGCGCCAGTCCACAAAGTACGAAGAAAAATGATCTTCTCAGTGTCATATAAACTTCACTCGATCAAAGACATATTAACCATTGATCTGAGAATGCGCTTATATACAGCAGACAGTTCTGATATTTCTGAAAGGGATTTGGTTAATTCCATGATCATTAATAGCATAACCTGACAACAGATAGAATCCTCACTTCTGCTTTCAATAAAGCTAATAAACAAAAGGTGTAATTGGAGTTTTTAACCTTCAGGAATGCTAATGTTAATATTAGCCGTTTCCCTACAAGGAAACATTTTACTTTCATTGACCGAGCAGCCGGTACTACTTTCGGTTGAAATTTATAAAATCTTTGTCTTAAAAGATTTTCTTAACCCCCTCCGCAAAAAAACAGGTTTCTTAAGTCCAGTAGATGTTATCACTCTTTCCATTATTGATGGAGGTTTCCTTCCTAAGCTTTTATTTGAAATGGTTTGTAATGTTAGCATCGTCATTATGTCATCATTTTCTCTTCAAGTTACATACGCTGTTCATTTTAGTTGTTACTGATATTGAAAGTCCTCAAGTGAAGTGGTTTCAATTATGTGACACAGATCTTAGAAAACCTTTTAAGAAACCTTCATCTTCGACTGGAAATATTTTGCATTCGGCTGAGTTTACCTCCCCGTCTTCTTGCACGCATTTTCATGTTCTTTTGCAAAAGTTTTCAGTTTGGCAAATATTTATAAAATCAGTGTCGTATCAACAGTTTATATAATTTCAGATCGAAGGGTTTCATCAGAGTGCAGATTTGATTGTAGCCCGGCTACAGCATTGATGTCAAAATCTCGGTAATGGTTTAAAAGTGTTGAGAATATGGTAAAATCCGAATAGTTTACATGGGAAGAAGTTACAAGTCAAACCTGATATAATTACCAATTAGAAAAAGGAGGTTAAACTAGTTTGTACATGTAATCAGGATTAACTGATTTATTTTTCATAGCTTATCAACCTTTACGGAAAGCTAAAAAATATATATATATATATATATATATATATATATATATATATATATATATATATATATATATATATATATATATATATATTTATTGTAAGAACTTCTTTAGAGCCAATACTAACTTACTGATACAATTACTGTGATAATAGATAATGGCGCGGATTTTTTAATTGGCGAGTCGAGTTCCAATTCCCGTTGGGTTTGTAATATTCACTTACGCGTAAAAACCTTTGCCTTGGGAAAGCTATGAATCCACATATTCTCTCCCTAGCTATGGGTTAATTAGTAAAACTTGTATCACTAAACAATTATTATCCCCCCACCAAATGTGTCAATCTAAAAATATTTTCTGGCTTTAAATAACCAGTAAATAAAAGGGTTGATAAACCGTAAAAACAAATCAACCAATCAGAATATGTATGGTGATTTGTTAAGCGTGGCTAAGATGTAGCACAAACCCGAAAGTATGGGGCACCTAGTGAGGATCGAAGTTTCTATTGAGTCGTGCAGATTTGACTGTAGCCCGGCTAGGGCATTCAAGGCAAATTCTAGGCAGAGTTTTAAAAGTGTTGAGAATATGGCAAAATCCGAATGATTTACACGAGCAAAAATTTACGACGTGTCAAACCTGACATAATTACCAAATAGAAAAAGGTGGCTAAACTAGTTTGTATACAAGATTAACTGATTTATTTTTTATGGCTTATCAACCTTTTGCAGAAATCCAAGAAATATATACATTTTGATTGTAAGAATTTCTTTAGAGATAATAATAATTTACAGATACGGGTCATACTAATTAATCCATAGCTGTGGTAGGTGAATTGGATTCATACCTTTCTCAAGGGTATTTGCGTGTAAATGACTATATGGAATCCGACTGGAATTGGAAAACGGCTCTCAGATTTCCAATTCCGTGCCGTTATCCAGTCGCGCATCCAAGCTTACAGCACCAGGTCTTCCCATTCTGTCACCCATCTAGGTACTGGCCATTCTCGACATTGCTTAACATCGATGATCGTACGAGAGCCGGTGTTTCAACGTGATGCGCTTTTAAGCCCGTGTAATCAAGTGAACAAAGCTTTGTGTATAGATTCCGATAAAGACTTAATAGAACATCTAAGACAGAGGTATGCAAACATTTTTCAAAGAGGGTCAATTTTGATTCGGTGAATATGCATGAACCCCAACCATTCTGCCTAGTATTCGTTGAACCATTAAAATTAAATGTAAATGAACTAACTTATGAATATTTTATTGCAAATGGCATATTTTCATTTCTTCACATGGATGACAAATAAATTTAACCAGGTCTTACCAAAATCACTCAGCCTGTCATATCTGAATCCCATATATATATATATATATATATATATATATATATATATATATATATATATTTTTTCACAACATCCTTTTATTGTACATTTTTCTGTGTTAATTTTAAATCTCCCGTTGAAGCCTGAAGAGCAGGAGCGAAACCAGTTGCTTCGCCCGTTTTTAATATGTCTCGTAATATAAAGTTTTATACTTTTATTTCGATCATTAAAATTTGTACCTACAAAAATATCTTTATATATATATATATATATATATATATATATATATATATATATATATATATATATATATATATATATATATATATATATATATATATATATGAAAGTTAAATTCTTTGAGGTTTCTGTTATCAAGCTGTTTCTGTTAATTTTTTTTTTTAAGTGCGTAGGTTATTAGCCTACTGCATAAGCCCCACCCTAGAGAATCAGGTTTTGAATTCAGAGTTGTCCTTCTCCTAGACCAGTTGCCACCCAAGACTATAGAACCCGGTCTGTCCAGCTATTTACCCACAGCTATGGGTGTGGGGAGAAAAGGATTCATACCTTTCCCGAGGGTATTAGCACGTAAGTGAATTTAATGGATGTGACTGGAATTCGAACTCAATCCCAGCCGCTATCCATTACTCCACCGTGTCTCCTGAAATCCATATAAGATGAAGTAAAATATGTTTGAGAAAAAAGAACTTCCAGGAAAAGCTGTTATATATTTCAGGTTAATCTTAAACATTACATGTTATTGGTAATTAATGTTGTCTCTCAACTTTTAAGTTAAAAATATATGAATAGAATCGTAACAGAAACATTTATCTTATTAAGCAGTAAAAAACATGAAGTAACACAAGTTCAAGTGTCCAAATATATTTACAACTGATTTTGACCAACAAATTTAATTTTAATTTTAGAATTTATTCATCTCAGATAACCCAAAACAAATAACATGCATGCACTAATTTAAAAGGTAATACTGATATCTGGACTGCAGTTCGGATTCAAAGGCAGTAATTTAAAAAAAAATGGCTGGAAGAAGCCAAGGTTATGGCCACACCGCCAGAAGGCGACCCCACCGTGCTGTTGCCATCTTTTGGTAAAACATGAAAATGTAATACTTAGGTGTGTAGTTATATACTCTGATTGACAATACTGGCGGGCCGTGATACATTCTGTGGCAGAGGATGGGAGCCATATGAAATTTGATCGCTGGTCGTAATTGGTCCTCGGGTCGCACTTTGGATATGTCTAAGAGATTGTAAGACCATGTAAGTGAGGAAACAGTAAGGCCACATCCGAGATTTGAAAGGATAAGAAATGACAAATTTTTGCTGGCAGAAAGTGCGCAGGCATCTCTTCGGGATTATGGTGAATTTCTAAATATGTGGCACAAGGCCGAAAGTAGTAGGGCACTCAGTGAGGATCGAAATCACAATTCAGTCATAATTCATGTAGTGTGACAACCTTGTTAACCAGTAGAGAAACGTTGAGGTGCTCTCTCTTCGGGATTAGGCACTTAACTAGATTTCATGCCGAAAAAAAACAAACAAGTACGTCTTAATTTTCAAGATTGTAAACGAATACGTTACTAACACAAATGTACCTTGGGGGTATCAAGTTTCGCGTAGACGTGCAGTCTGATGACGCTGTTAC
>CAHIKZ030000188.1:520000-660000 GCA_903632075.3 Acanthosepion pharaonis | reverse complement strand
TCTGCTGCTCTGGGGTGGTCTCTTAATCTACGGCCGAGGCCAGCGCCCTTCCTCATATAACATCCGTTGGTCCTAGCTGTCAAAACAAAATAAGGAGATGTTGGGTCCAGTTAGTGCTGGGCTATTCAACTTTGCCCAATTTCAGAGATTTCTTTTAGCGAGGTCCTTATTAAACGAAATGAGAATATAAAAGTATATTTTCTTTTTGTTTTCGGTATGTCCTTCAATCTAGCTCCGACCTTTTTCGTCTTTGTGTTCACTTTCGATTTAGTTTAAGCCTTTTTTTCTTTCTTCAAAATATCAGCATTCTTACAGTGTCACAATATGAGAATCTCATGAAATGGTACGTAAAACAGAATTGGCAGTTCCGAATATCTACATGGTGTAGAGAAAGACATTGAAATTATTATTATTATTATTATTATTATTATTCAATATTCTACTCTATCCCAGTTATTTCAAATATAATGCTAAAGGATAAAGTTCAAAAGCGTCTGCTTGACGAATTATTACCCTCCCTCAAACCTCTTTTTCACAGACGAAACATATCAAGCTTTTGATTGCTCAATGGCTATTTACAAAGAAAATGTCCAGACGAACTGCATTCCTTATTTGCAGCAAGTTTGGTTTGGTTTGTTTTGCTTAACGGCATATCAACTTCAATGGGTTGATTAATTCTGACAAGATTTTTAGGATAGGTTCGTATGAATAGAACATGTATTCTTTGTAAGAAATCAGTTTGGTTTGTTTTGTTTTGTTTTACGGCATATCATCCTAAATGGGTTATTTAATGCCGGCAAAACTTTTATTGCTGGTAATATTTTTTTATTTCAAACATTTATTGCTGGTAATAATGTATTACTGGTAATCATTTTTTCCTTCCAAAAAAACCTATTTTTACACTTTCATAGTGCTTTGACCCCACTTTGGGACTTAACTATTTAGGACCCTAACAGGTGCTACCACCCCGGTTCAGGGTGGACCTGGGAACACCAGCAATTAAGAGGTGGTTCCACGCTCCTCAAAACCTCCAGATCAGAGGCCTTGCTGTCGAACGTAGTTTATCGTCCCACCCCTGACGCAGATGTAGTTTATCGTCATACCCAGGACGCTTTTTCCAGCAGTTCTAACCTTTACGTCTATAGTAGGAGTACCAGACCATATATGGTAGCAATATTCAATGCACAAACGAATGGTAGATTCATAAATATGCAAGGTGGAATCGGACGAGAAAAATTCTCTGGCACAACGCAGATAAACAACCTTCCTATAAACTTCCTACAACATTCCAATAAACTTCCTGCAATCTTCCTATAAACTGCACGTTCTTACTCTATCGATGCCGACACATCGAAAACCATAAAACGAACATATTAAATAAAAATGGGTTGAAATTAGTAAAATCTAATTAAAAAAAGATAAAAACGATACAGTTAAATTGAAAATATCAAACATTTTATTTTTTTTTTTTTTATAATGATGTTTACTCTGTAGAAGGCCTGGGTGCCACTTGAGGTACAGAGTAAGAGGCACAATTTATGTGGGTATGTGGGGAAGATAGCGGTTAACACTAGAGTTGAACAGGTTAAGATTGTAGTGATCGGGAAACATCCCCCTGGGAGTCAGCTCCACAGACCAGAGATTCGCGGGAAAAAGCCTCTCGATTGGAACTTGCATCTCAGAAAGAGAAGGTAATGACTGTGGTCGTTATAATGTGCACAGCATTGCAGGTCTTACCCGTGAAGCTTATAACTAGTGGAACTAAGGAATGTATTTCGTGTGAGCATTTTCCATGGAAATAGCGATAGTGCATTGAGAGGGATGTTGTAGGGTGGAAGATAACATGCCACTCACAAGGACGCGGAGATGCCTTTGGACGCTAATGAGACTGGAAAGTGAAGCCTGGGCTGCTCCTGTCTATATATGGCAGCAGTACGCCATTTTAGACCTGATTTGACTGTAGAGGATAGCAGGAGGAGTCAGGTTCTTACTGGAGCGGTACAGGGAACTTTTTTCAGCATCTTTAGCGATGGATCATATGTACGGATTTCACTTGAGGTCTGAGTTCAGTTTAACTTCCAAGAGGTGTTCTAGGCCTGGGGTTCCCCGAGGTAACATCAATTCATCGTGATTGGTTAGAGGTCAGGACCTGATCGACGATGATAGAATGTAATTAATTTGGAGATTGAATGCAACCGGCCAGTTTTTCCCGCCATAGAAATTTTAGAACTTGGTCAGAGGAGAGGTCAGCTGCCAATCATGTTTTATTTCGTAAATCTTGATTTTGTTGAAACAAAATCCATTTTCTGATTACGCCGACTGATCCGTGAAACGTCCAACTAGAAAAATTTTCAAATTGTTTTATGCTTATCATTGAATTATAATTAAGTATGTGACGTACATAGACAATGTGAAATCACGTTTTAATTATAGAACAACTAAGGGAGAAGCATGTTTGGCACTAGTGGTGTCGGTGAGGGCTGCAAGTTAAGAGATTCGTAATTCTATGAGACATTAATAGTGTAAAAAGAGACTGTATATAATAATGGTTGAGTATTTATACACACGGTGGTGGTCATTGCGTGTGGTGTCTTCCCCGTTTTTTTTTTAAATTAACAATAAATAAAATTAAAATAGGAGAATTATAACACTATACGATAATAAAAGTTATGTGTCTGGTAGATTCGTTTTTGCCGTACATCTGAGTAACCTCAGCAAATGATTTTTTCTTTCCGTAATAAGTCGTGGAATTTCACCTTTCTGTTTAAAGAAATCACTTGAGGCATTCGCTTTGATACAAGCGAAATTAATTATTCCCATAAGCGGCGTAAAATCTGTCATTTTGTATCTTTAAATATTTTTCATCGAAAATGACCTCCTGACCATTGAGTATTCGAGCAAGTTTCGTGAAAGTGTTTTATAGTTTAGGTACTGGATCGAGGAGCAGGGACTCTGAAAAAGGCGATTGTGCGGTATATTCAGCCTAGAAGCTATATTGTACCAGATTTGATAAGCCACTTAATGTCGTTATTTTTCAGATGCATTTGTCTGGTCCTGCGATAGAAGAACAGTCCATATCCTGGGTAAGACGATAAACTAACTACTCATCTAGGGTAAGACGATAAACTATATCGAACAGCAAAGCTTCTGATCAAGAGGTCTTGAGGGGCGCGGAACTTCCTCTTAATTACTGATGTTCTCAGGTCCACACTGACCCGGGGTAGTAGCACCTGTTAGGATCCCAGTTAAAGGCAAATAGTTAACTCCCAAACTCTGGTCAAAGCATTATGAAAGTGTAAAAATAGGTTTTAATACCAGCAATACATTTTTGTAAAATTTTTTTAACAGCAATGAAAAAATTATTAGTATCTGTCTATATTTTTGAGATGAGGTATTATATACACTATTTATATTATTCGGACTATTGTCCTCATCTTTCTCACCATATTTATTACAAATTTTCGGCCGATGTGCGCTCTGGTCTTCTCTGGGATCAGGTTGAGATCATAGACAAAGAACACCATTGGAAAATTCGCAAACTTAAGGAATCAGCACATGTGCTAGGCCACAAAAATCTCCTGAGCTGACCAAGCATAGAAATGAATACAATATGGGAACCAGTAATAAGGAGTACCAGAGAAAAGCGATAATAACAATAAAAATTGCAATATGAGCTCTGGTAATAAACATGAAATGTTAACAGCAAATATTACAATATGAGCACTGGTACAAAACGGTTGCTGAAGACATTAGGTTTATAATACCCAGAAATTGATACACTAATGTCCTCAAGGCACAGTGGATAAAGGCGTTGGTTTGATCCGCAAAGGGTGTGAGTTCAATACCCGGTTAAGGCAGTGGAGAACTTGGAGAGGGGAATTAACAGGAGATAACTGATAACTGGCATCCATTAAACATGACACGTGGAACTAGAACAGTTTACCCCAGTGAGCGAAATAAAAGGTTCAGTTCGACATTCTAACCACCTTAAGAGGGCCGGAGCGTACAACGGCCGATACGTTGTAATAAATATGGCGACAATGATGAGGACAATAGTCCGAATAATGTAAATAGTGTAAAAAATTATTACCAGCAATACATTTTTGAAAGAAAATATTATCAGCAATAAATTTTTAAAGAGAAAATTATTATTAGCAATAGATTTTTGAAAAAAAAAAATCTTACCAGCGATACAGTTTTGATGAAAACAAAATTAGTAACAATATATTTTGGAAAATAAAACTAATATTACCAGTAATAAAAATCTTGTCGACATTAAATAACCCATTGAGGTTGATATGCCGTAAACCAAAGACAGTCCCTTTTTTTCAACATTTATTTGCTACTTAGTCCACCATTATCCATTTTAATAAGGTTTAATTGTAATTTCTTAGAGATTCTTAATAAAATCCAAATGAAGAATCTGCAATGTTATTGACTCTAACATGCTTAAGTCCTTTTCATACAACCGTAATGTAGCTCCCTTGTTTCTTTTCTATAAATACTTTCATGGTAATTGTTTTGATGAACTTTCCTTTATGGCATCTATACTTTATGAATTTAATAGCAATACTAAATTAGCGGCAAAGTTTCATTATTTTATATTTGAAATATCTAGATGTAAATGTAAATTCTATCAAATTCTTCTATCGCACTTTTCTCTTGTGGGAATCTCTTCCCGGTTATTGATTTCTTGTCGACTTCTTCAAAAATTTAAATGCAATGTCAATCGTTGTCTTCTCTTGCCTTAATTCTTGTCCTTTTATTGTTCTCTCTCCTTAATAGTATATTTTCTCATGTTCTTTAACACCCAGTAACCCCTTGCATCTTAGTGGTTTTATTGCCTTGCTTTGGATGAAATGATTAAAAATGTATATACCTTGGTCTTATTGATTCTATACCGTTCAAGAAGAGCATTTTACACCACTTAATTGAAAGATTACCCAAGCGAATTGCTTGAATCATTATTGAGATTTAGGACAATTTTGACATGACCCTTCAGCTCGGAGGGAAGCATGACTGTCCACAGATTCTTTTCTTTTATTATCTGTGAATTGCTATGTATTCTTGGAGATGGTAGGTGGATGGTCTCCTGTTACCCTGTTCACGGTTTGTATTTTCAAAGTTTTCATTTTCTTAAAATAGTTGCCAGCAAAGGCGAAAGTGAATGGACGAGGCCGCCATTTGAGCAATAGTACAGGATAGGAAAAACAAAAGAAGGGTTCATGCCTTTTCTAAGTGAATTTATGTGAAACTGAACAAAACAGAGAAACCAGGAGTTCGAACTCGGATCGCCGTTGCAACTTTCCATGTCGTTAGCCATTACAGAAACGGTACATGCTTTAGATCCTTATAAAATTTAAAAGTGGACATTGAGGTCAACCCTCACACTTTACCAATAAAACTTGAATAAGTACGGTGAGAAGTTACACCCTTGTCTTACGCCCCTTTCTGGTTCTTTGTTTGTTGTTGTTGTATTTACTTAATTCCTTTTCTATCCGTCTGTAGGAGGTTTTCTCTCAGTGTAAGTTCGGAATAATTCTAATGTCAGTCCCAAATTAATCTTCCCAAACATTAATCCGGTGATTTAATTTATGATTTCTCGTTAAAGAGACGGCGGGATGGGCTTTACGGGTTTTTTTCATATCTCAGACAACAGTCACAACGCTGAAGCCAAGAAATTTATGTTTACATCAACAAATGTTATTTGTAAATTCCGGTCCAAGTTAATTAACAGTGAAAACTCGTTTTCTTTTTTTTCTGCTTAAACACTTCACTTTCCTATTATTTAAACGTTTAAATGGGTCAGGTTATTTATAACAATCGCTTTCAGTTGTCAGTGTCATTAATTTTGAGATTATGAGAAACATGTCATACAACACTGTCACTCGTCTCAGTAAAGAAGTGACTAAACTCGAGAAAAATGTAGAGATCAATCCGTTTTAGTATTTATAGTAATGGCTGTCGGTTGAAAAATTTAACAACGTCAAAATAAATGAATTCAACATTTATTTACTATATTGAATCCATTGGTAGATCAGCTGTTAAGAAAATTGATTCACTGTGTCAGTCTCGTTCTCTCCCTGAATCTATCTTATATACCTATAAGTCTACCATTTGTTCAGGCTTAGAATAATGCTACCACATATGATCCAGTGCCGCTGCTATTTACTTTGAGCTTCTTGATAAAATCCAAAGAAGATAAGCAATATTATTGGTCCTGATCTGGCAGCTCGTCTTCAGTCACTTTCCATCTGCGGTCAGGTTACTTCTCTGTGCCTGTTCTATAAATAATTTCATGGTAATTGTTTTAATTCCCTATCCCCTCCCTCGTCACGTGGTCAGTGATGTCAGTTCTCTGCTGGTTTCGAGCGAGCCTTGATTTTTGTATTTGTTGTTGTATCTGAATGAGTGTGTGTTTTAGTGAGTGTTTGGGATGAATAATTGTTTTCATATTATTAAAGTCCCCCATTAACTTCATCCAGTTAACTGATGTTCCTCTCATATTTAGTGATTGTGTTTTTTTATTACTAACATTATTCTGTTTACTTTATTGCAAATACTTTTGTTTTCATATTGTAAATACTCATTGGGTTAATTTTAAATTGTTGTTTTATTCTCCTCCCCACACAGATAATGAATTGTACACATGAGGGCTAGTTAGGACTTTCATAGAGACAACGAGGTATTATGGTGGTTGTAGTAAGAAAGGTAAGTGAAAATGCGTTGTTTTGGTGTAAGGAATATTGTGGTATGTTTGGGCCAGTGTTTGTAGCTAGATGAAGACCGTCCTTTTTTCCCCATTCCCCATTTGGGCCTCTTGCCCCATTTTCTGTATTGAAGCGGAAATAAATATCGCTCTTCACTATGGTACCTAGACTTTTGTATTTAAGCGTCGAGATCTCCTCAATTTAAAGTTGAGCTGGCTAGATGTAACCGCAAATTCTATGCTAACAGTTTCTTTTCTCGTACTTCTCGCTTGTGAAAATATTGTGGACCTTAAAGAAAGTAGTAAACAAGAATTCAGTAAAATGAGAGAGGAAACTTTATGAATCAGGCAGGCACAGAATTGAAATGTGTTTTGGAAAAAAAAGGAGGCCATTTTGAGCAGCAAATGTAACAATTATTAAATAACTAATAAATAAAATGTTCATGCTAATTATACTTTTAATAAATTATCACAACGATGCACGATTTTTACCTCACCCTGGGGGAGGAGAAATAAAGAAGATCGGAATAGCAGATGAGGAAAATGGAAGATTTTGAGAGAGGAAAATGGGGGAGAGATAAAAAAATAGAGACAGAAGAAACAAGAGAGTGGGGAAGACGAGCATTGTATGCCAAAAAGGTTATTTTGATAGAAGGGGAATATGGCGGAGAAAAGGAAGAAAAAATGTAGATCGGAGTAGTAAATGAGGAAAATGAAGGTTTCGAGAGAGGAAAATAGGGGAGCGATAAAAAAAAAAAGAGACAGAAAAAACAAGAGAGTGGGGAAGGCGAGGATTGTATGAAAAACAGGGAATATGTTATTTTGACAGAGGGGAATATGGCCGAGAAAAAGAAGAAAAAAAAAGCGATCGGATTAACAGATGAGGAAAATGAAGGATTTTGTGAGAGGAAAATGAGGGAGAGATAAAAAAAAGAGACATAATAAACAAGAGAGATGAGGAAGGTGAGAGTTTAAAATGAAAATGTGGTATGTATTTCAAATAAGAGAATCCACTAAAAATGATGTTCGCAATATGTACAGGGCGAGGCAAAAATCACGCACCATAAGGATTAATGGCAACGTCAAAGAGGCCCTGTTAAATGGCTGTCGAAGTCACCAGACCTCACTCCCTTGGTTTTTTTTTTCTGTGAGGCAATTTGACAATCCCAAGAAATATTGCGGACCTTAAAGAAAGAAGTAAATAAGAATGCAGTAAAATGAGAGAGAAAATTTAATGAATCAGGCAGGCACAGAATTGAAATGTGTTTTGATAAAACAAAGAGGACATTTTGAACAGCCCATGTAGCAATTATTAAATACGGTGTTTACTCGTTCCCCCACGAGGACGAGATGTGACACAGAGTCTTTTTAAAGTGGGCACCCGGGCGCGTACACCCGGGCAGGTGACAAAAATTGCCCACAGCCCACGCAACCGACGGTTGCACTGGCCTCGGTGCGAGCACCCATCCCTTCCTCTTGTGTAATGGGAGGGCGCTTCCTCGGACAGCTGTTCCCCAGGGCTGGCCACCTCTCCGTATAATTTTCTCAGTTTGCCCCTCTGTCCTTGGACAGAGAAGCCCCTGAGCGTGCTCTGCCCAAAGACAGAGACGCAACTGAGAGATGATAATTCTGCGTTGAAAATACTTCTAAGGAGGAATTTGTACGTCGTAGCAATTATTAAATAAAATGTTCATGTTAATTATACTTTTAATTATCGTTAATGCGCGCGACTTTTGTCTCGCCATATATACAAACGTAGAAAATAAGAAATATTTTATTGTTTAATTAATTTTTTTTATTTGTGACGATCAGATAAAAAAAGAAAAAATAGAATCTCCTAAAGAAGTCAATATATAAACACCAAGTTTTGTCAGCTCAAAGAGTTTTATTTATAGCGAAAGGTGTGAACATATGTAAAACGATTATGAAGGTCATTTGAGGTTTGGCTTCTGTCTTTTGTCGGATGACAATGAATAATTAAACAAACACTACAAGTTTTGGATATTCATCGGCATATACAGCTGGTACCCACTGGCAGGGATTGTTGGCAGATTCCATTGAACTTAGTGACCTTTCCTTGAGGAATGACAAACATTTTGGCACAGGGTTTCTCAAACAGCTCAACGGTGCAGATTAGTTCATCCTGAAAGTTAGTCAGGTGCGCCCAAAATTAACAGAAATTTATGAATTATTTTTATATTTAAAATCTTTATTTTTAAAAAGTTACAGACACCAAACTTCCCTGTCTAAGTCAAATCTCTGTCATTTGATATTTTAAACTAGATGTTAAATTCATTAATATTTAAAAGATGCGGATCAAGCCAACGCCTTTATCCACTGTGACTTGAGGACATTAGTGTATCAATTTCTGGGTATTATAAACCTAATGTCTTCAGCAACCGTTTTGTACCAGTGCTCATATTGTAATATTAATGCTTTCCCATTACAGAAATAACTTTCTTGTCATTATTTTAGCGTTTTTACGTCAAATAGAATGAAAGTTTCGTAGAGTTTTACAATAGGCGGTACCACCAGAAATAATCCCTTTCTTTTCAAAGCTTTTTCATGTTACTACATATTAAGAACTCCAATTCTTTTTTATGTGTCGAGTCTACTCAAGACGTAGGCGATCATGGCTCTCCACAATTTTCTGTCATTTGTAGCTCTTAATAAATTTTGTCTTTTCATTATTTCTCTTAAACCCTGTTCCGCCATTCATTTACTTAAGCTCATCAAGTATGTTATGCTCTGTTTTCCTCTGTCTCCCTTGCCCTCAATATGTCCTGTGAGTATCAGATTTTCCAAACCCTATTTCCTCATTATGTGCTGCAGAAATTTCAACCGTATCTTCCTGATGTTAAGGATGAATTTTGACATGTTTTTATTATATCTTGTGTTGAGTCATGATCAGTTTTTATTTTATGAACTGTTTTAATTAAATCTTTTGAGCCATGATCTGTTTTTATTTTATGAAATGTTTTAATTAAATCTTTTGAGCCATGGTCTGTTTTTATTTTATGAAATGTTTTAATTAAATCTTTTGAGCCATGATCTGTTTTTATTTTATGAAATGTTTTATTATATAATTTCTTGTGTTATGGTCAGTTTAATTTATGATCTGTTTTAATTATATCGTTTCAGTCATGGTCTCTTTTTTATGATCTATTTTATTAGATCTTTTGTTTTTATGAAATCTTTACAATCATGTTCTGTTTTTATTGTATGAACTGTTTTAATTAAATCTTTTCAGTCACGAACTGTTTTTGTTATAATCTTTTTTGTTACACATTCTGTTGATCTTTTGTTATTTTATGATCTGTTTTTTTATGATCTGTTGTTGAGTCATATTCTGTTTTTAATTTATCATTAGTTTATATTAAATCTTTTCAGTCATTTGTCTCTTGTTATATTTTGATCTATTTTTACAAAATATTTGGTTCAGTCATGATCGTTTTTATTTTATGATCATTTTTTATTAAAACTTTTGAGTCAAGATCTGTTTTTATTAAACAATTTTTGAGTCATCATCTGTTTTTATTTTATGATCTGTTTTTATTAAATCTCTCGATTTATGACCTGACTTTATTTTGCCATCGTTTTTAATTAAATCTTTTGAGTCAATATCTGTTTTTATTAAATATTTAGAGTAATGATGTGTCTTTATTTCATGATCTGTTTTTCTTGAATCTTGAGTAATAATCTGTTTTTATTTTATAATCTGTTTTTATTAAATCTTTTGAGCCATGATCTGTTTTTATTTTTTGATCTGTTTTTATGCAATTTTTGTTGAGAGATTATCTATTTTTATTTTATGATCTGTTTTCATTAAATGTTTAGTCATGACCTTTCTTTATTTTATGATCTGTTTCATTTAAATTTTTTTTTCAGTCAAGTTCTCGTTTTATTTCAGGATCCCTTTTTATTAAATAGTTTGAACCATGATCCGCTTTTATTTTTGATCTGTTTTATGAAATCTTTTGAGCCATGATCTGTTTCTTAATAGCACCGTAGAATAAGGAAGTAAATAAATAATAATAAAATGATCTGTTCATCTGTCATTAAAAGAAAGACCTACCTGAAAACTGTTTTCCCAATAGAAATTCTTATTGATGAATAGAGAGCTACATTGGATGAACCTAATGAGGGACTGGAGAAAAATGTAGAAAAATTATTGTAAAATCTTGGACGAGGTGTTTGGTGTGGTACAAGTCAGAACCAACAAGCATTACGATAAAGAATATATTAATGAAAGATTTAGGTTATAAGGCTTTGTATTTTTCTCGAGTCCCTCATCAGGTTCATCCAATGTAGCTCTCTATTCATCAATAAGAATTTCTATTGGGAAAACAGTTTTCTTTTAGGTCTTCGTTATCAATTACAAAATAAATAAAAAACGAAAAAAAGAAAAACCATGAGTACTCATCGTGAGGAGTAATTATAAGGCGTCTTTCTTTTAATCACAGATGAACAGATCAAAGTTGACCTTTTACCGGAACAACAGATTTCCACAAATTCGGGCGTCCTGGGTATGCCGATAAACTACATCCGTGTCGAGGGTAAGACGATGAACTACGTCCAGCAGCGGGACCTCTGATTGGAGGATATGGGGTGCATGGAGCAACCTCTTGGTTGCTGGTGTTCCCGGGTCCGCCTAGCCCAGACTGGTGGCACCTGTTGGAGTGCCAGACTGAGCAAGTGATTGACCCCCCACCCGGCTGGGTTCGGAGGACTGAAATCATAAAATCATGTGTTTTAATGCCAGCAATGCATTTTTGTAAAAGATTGTTACCAGCAATACATTTTTGGAAAAAATTATATTAGCAGCAATACATTTTTGAAAAAAATATTGCCAGCTATAAAAATTTTGTCGACATTAAATAACCCATTGAGGTTGATATGCCGTAAAACAAACCAAACCAAAGCAAACAAAGATCGATGATATTAATTGCTAGATTGTTAAGCTCATCCATGAATATTGGCAAATGACTTCGATGTCCTTCGATCTAGGGGGTAATAGCTGACCAACAACTGTTTCGATTTATGAACAAATTCACTTGCAACTTCGAGGTTTTTGTATTGAGACCCATCCTATCCAAATCACTTTGCGTACCAGCAACAGAACCCTCTGATTGTTGTAGCATATCAACGGACGATAATGGGTATGTCCGCATTCACATAAATACAGTAGTAAATACTGTATGTTGGTCTGCAGTTGGAGATTCGTCTCCAGTTATGCTGGTCAAATTCTCTGCCTCCGGGCAGAGAGGATCCCCAGACGAGGCTATGTCGAAGGGCAGAGTCTCGTCTCGGGAAACAGGCTACCTGACCCCGTTTTATACGGGGTCTACGGGGAATTTTTAGCGGGGCCTACAGGCTCGGATACCCCACATTAAATTCGGCATTGTGCCGCATCTCACCCCGCGGAGCGGTTGGTAGATATCCTGCAGTTGGAGATTTATTGTGGAATTCACTTCTAGCAATTGACGACTTCTACACGCCGCTGGCGAATTTTATGTCTGTTGTTCTTGTCCTAAGTATTATTGTTCATTACCAACCTTCGTCTGATTATTCTATTCAGTAACCTTTCCTAGGTTACAACTCCAATTTTCTGGAACTCTTGTCCGATAGTCACCATTAACTTAGATGCACATGCATGGTATATTAACCTGGACAGCATAATGTCAGTTGCTGGACATTAGTCCTCGAAGAAGTATCTTACGAAATGACAGTTGCATATTTAGGAGACGCGTCCAAATAAAGATTTATGTTGAGACTATATTTCAACTTGACTCCAAAGTAATGGAGGTTCCTTTACGGCTTCAGTTATCACGGAAAAATTAAGCCCTCCGCTGTGGAAAGCTGGTTGAATGGGCCATGTTATCGGGATAAGATTATCCTAAAGTTTTCAGATACGTAAATGCACACATAAATCGCAGTTACATTTTGATACAAGTTAACGCTCCCGTTGCACAGAGCCAACTTTATTCAGGCGTTTCTGCCGTATCGAGAAAATTTTTTCGAAAATAATTGTTCGAAAAACAGTTATTCAAACTGTAAATTGTTTGAATGAAAATTAATCTTTTGGTCTTGGTGTAGTTATTAATGCAAGCAAAAAGATTTCTTAAATTCGGTTTTCAATAATTTTCAACCTTACATGAAAAATAATGCCAAGGCAATTTATATCCACCCTAGTTCCAATCAGCCACCCCTGTAATCCAACATATTCCATCATCAGTAGAACGACGGATTTATCAACATTCTTCTATCAAAGAAATACTTGAAAAACATAAAACAGTTTAGGATAAAGTTCTTAGGGATAGTGGGTGTTACGGGACTTACCCATAATAATATAATGGACTATTCCATACGTAATAAATACTGCGCCTCAAGAGGAAGCAGGGAGTTCAGTCTGAAGTCTGGAGTGAGGTCTGTCAGTCAGTCAGAGCGAGTCAGTCAGTCGAGTCAGAGGCAGTTCGAAAAAGAGTCGCGTTCAGACAATTACTACTAAACCTGATTGTTCGTACTAACACTTTCTACTTCTCTGTATATATTCCTGTTTGTAATATATCTGTGTTATTCCATATCCGTGTTCGAGTTCTTCTTTATTGGTTCTACCTTGGACTATCACCGTGGTACAAGGAACCGGACGGGTTAAGATCTTCTGAAACTGGATTTGTAGAAAATTATGGTTGTTCTAGAAAGAAAAAACAGAAACAGGAAGATCGTATTGTATACTCCTCCATTCAATCAATTGGTTCATACTAAAGTAGGACATAAATTTAAAAGAATTAATTAATGAACATATTCCGAAAAATAGTTCTTTAAGAAAATTTTTCAATCGGAACTAAAAACTTCGTTATAGTTGTACTAATAATTTAGAGAAAATAATTAAATCACATAACAATAAAATATTGAATTTATATAACAATAATAAACTTAATATTAATGCTGATCTTAATTTGTCATGTACAAATAACCTATGTAATTGTAGAAATCCCAACCAATGCCCACTATCTAACAAGTGTTTAACAAAACCCCTTGTGTATATGTGTTCTATTAAATCAGTTGAAAATCCGAGTGTCTCCGAGAGAATTTATACTGGAAGTACAATGAATGATTTTAAAAACGTTTCTAAAACCATCTCTCAACTTTTAATAATGCGGATAAATGAAATCACTTTCTAAATATTTTTGGAAAATGAAAGATGAAAATAAAACACCTAAATTTAAATGGAAAATTCTAAAACAAGCTAGAATCTGTAGATCTTAGAGGAAGCATGGTTCATTCAAAGATCTAGAGAAGAAAAAGAAATAATTAAGTTCTTGAATTGTGATATTTTATTGAATCAGAGATATGAAACAGAAGTAAGTTGTAAGCACATAAAACAATTAACCTTACAATCTTTCTAAATTTCTTAACTCAATAATCAATTTTCTTATGTTTATTATCTTTATTAACAATGTTCTCATCGTTAATTTATCTCAGGTTTAGGTATTGGTTAATATTCGTAATTTACTAGTAGTATTATTAGCTATTAATTAGCTTATTTTTATTGTTATTTTATCTTTCTCTTGCTGTTTTAATAATAGTTTCTAATCTAAAATTAATATAATAATATAAAAGTTTAAAATTTATTTTGTATTATGATTTATAATGTAAGGCCAGTTTTCTTAAGTATTGTATTGCTTCTTAAAATGTACTTTTTATATTCTATGAATAATTTTGTTTCAATATCTATCTATCTATCTATCTATCTATCTATCTATCTATCTATCTATCTGTATATTTATATATATATATATATATATATATATATATATATATATATATATATATTTGGTTGGAGTGATGTGAGTTTGTGACCCTGGGTTTCACGCTTTTGCGAGTTTGTCTAACGATCGCAAAAGCGTGAAACCCAGGGTCACAAACTCACATCAATCCAACCAAATACGTTAGCTCTATCTCTGATATTGAGCGCTTTCTAATAAGTACCGCGCATATAATATATAAATAATTATATATATATATATATATATATATATATATATATATATATATATATATTTATATATACACACACACACACACACACACACACACATATATATATATATATATATATATATACAAATAAAATTTGAAATGCGACATGGATAGTGATTTTCCAAACGTAGCTTAGATGCGACACAAGGCCGAAAGTAGTGGGCACCCAGTGAAGATCAAACTCACTATTCAGTCGTAATTGTTCTAACGAGACAAGCTTGCTAACCATTACACCGTCTCAAGGTGCCCAAAATGCGGCATGCATAAACAGTGAATTCATTTACGCCACGTTTCAGTTCAAATTTGAATTCTCTGATTCAACCTAATTTCATTGTTTTAATTCGTATCAACGTCTTTCAATTTCCTGTCTTCTTAACTTTCCTCTTCTTTTGTATCTGGATAATTTTGTATATACTTCTCTATTTCTTTCGCCTTTTTCTTTTTTGTCTTTTCTCTTAATTTCCTAGACTTTCTCTTGCCATTCTTTTCTCTTTCTTTATCTTTTATTGATTTTTTTTTCTCTTTCCTTTTTCTTTACCTTTTACGGAAATTTTTCCGAAAATGGAAAGTGAAGTTATGTTTACTCAATTGGAATTTTAAATAAGAGTGTTTATTACCATCATTGTTAACCACCTGAAGAAACGTTTTATTTAAACGTTGAAACGAAATGTACAATTTAGTATGGACATTTACATGTTCTAATGTAACAGTGTATGATATATATATATATATATATATATATATATATATATATATATATATATATATATGTATATATATATATATATATATATATATATATATTTATTAAACAGTGAAAAAACGTGAATATAAATATAAATAAATATATATATATGTATAATTATTTATATATTATATGCGCGGTCAGGTACTTATTAGAAAGCGCTCAATATCAGAGATAGAGATAACATATTTGGTTGGATAGATGTGAGTTTGTGACCCAAAACAAGAAGTAAAAAAAGGGTTTCACGCTTTTCAAAGTCGATCGTCAGAAAACTGATTACTGTTTTAAAACATAAACCCCAAATTTTTAAAACAGTAATCAGTTTGTCTGACGATCACGTGGAGCTAAAGCGTGAAACCCAGGGTCACAAACTCACATCTATCCAACTAAATATATATATATATATATATATATATATATACAATAGGGTAGCACTCCGTCTTTTATACAAGTTTCATTAAAGAAATTAAGCTTTTTGATTTAATTTTTCTTGTGTTCGTAGACGTGTTTTCTATTCTAAATATAAACATAAACATAAAAAGTGAAAAATTGTCCATTTTTTTTCTATATCCGACCGCTTTCGGCTATTCTATTAGACATTATCAAGAGTGTTTTTTTATTTTTATTTTTAACTGAATGTGTAGATATTTTGTACATGTTTATAGAGTGATGACAATGTTTTAGTATTTTCCAAACACGGTCAGCACATTATGGCCGTATTCATAGTTGTTATTGGGTGTAGGCTTCTTCTTCTTTAATACTTACATTATTTTTAGTCGTCTTTTACGTATAGATGAGGCTATTATACCTGTATTTTGCGGATAGAGTTTGGTAGGTTTCCATGTGTATTTAAATGAATCGTAATTGGTCAGAGAGGTGCAACGTGAGTCTTTTTGATAAACATGTAATGGTATGCCCAATATAATTTTTCATTAATTACGTTTGATCAGTAACGTTGTCCCTTAAGACACATATGAATTGCAAATAATATTGGTTCTCTGTAATATAGATCTTGCAGGTTTTTTGTCATTGCCTATAATAGGGTTAGCTGACTTAAATTTTTTTATATTAGGTAATTTAATTTTCATGTTCTGGTCGACTAGGATTGTGTATTTCTTTATCGTGTTTCTAAGAGAAAATTCATCTTTCTTATAGTTAACATATATTTGGCTTTTATAGAAAATGTTAATGTTATTGTATTTATCTGTATGTTCAGTATCGCAATTAGTTACTTTAGAAAGAAATAGTCTCATCTGGTGTTCGATGAGGTAGTTCGGAAAACCGTTGTTAACTAGCGTCTGTTTCACAATATTGAGTTCTTTAAGGAAAAAGGGGAGGAGAAGATGAATTCTCGTGAGCTCTTTTGAGGAATTTTTTTATAACGCCTATTTTATAAGTGGACATTTACTTATAAAATTAAGGTGGCAAGAATTTCTACTTGTATTTTTTATCATAAAGTAGTCAATGTCTTATGACTGAATTTTACGAGAACATCTAAGAAGAGGAGTTAATTTTTTTTAATAAATTCATAGTTAAGGACATTTTTTCTAATGTAGCTTTAAGATTATCTATTTATTTTTTGCTTTAAGCTAAAATAAAATATCAGCTACACACACAGATATATATAAATAAAGAAATTATATATATAGAATGAGGGACATTGGTATTTATTGAAGTTGAATAAAGCATAATCTCTGACAATCTATCTATCTATGCTATTCCGAACAGACTGTCTGTTTTTGAAGACATTGGGCAAAAATGTGCAGCATTTGAAACTTTGGAAATTCCGCACCTCTGGTTTCTGATTCCTTATCAAGGTCAGGGGACATAATCGCTGACCCACATTCGAATGTCGTTTACTTTGAATGCCTCTCAGTGAAGCTCTCATTACCCAGTGCAATTCTTTCATTACTGCCGGCTAATTTGAGGTTTCGGCTGCTGCTCTTTGCTAATCCCAGCCTCCACAGAACTTAGTAATGCACGGAGGGGAACACCATCGACACGCAACGTGGCTGGTATACCTGTACCACGCGCACACGTACACACGGAGTAGGCAATAATAAGTCGTAGCACATGCACCAATAACATGTGCAAACATCAAACAGGGGAGCATACACGCGCACACACACAAACACACACACATAATCTCTCTCTTTCACAAACACACACACACCCTCTCTCTCTCACACACATTCTCTCTCTAACAAAAATGCACTTACTCTGACAAACATTTTCCCTTACACACACACTCTCTCTCACACACACGCTCTCTCACACACATACATACAAACACTCACACGCACACTCTTTCTCTCACACATACGCATTCTCTCTCACACACACTCCCCACAGAAAAGAAGGTATCTATCTCTCTCACACATAACACATTCCCTCTTTCTCTTTCTCCTACAAACACCCCCTCTCTCTCTCTCTCTCACACACACACCATTCTCTCTCTCTCACACACGTATTATCTATCACACGTACACATGCTCTCTCTCACACACAGACTCTCCCTCTCTCCGTTACATGCACATATTCTCTCTTTTAACTATCACACTGTGAGCCAGGAAAATACAGTATATATATATATATATATATATATATATATATATATATATATATATATATATATATATATATATTTTTCTAAAGAAGAATTTATTTATTTATTAATCGCTTAAAATTTATTTTGAGTAAACGCCCATATTTGAGTAGACGCTCTGTTTTTTTTAAACCGTATATTTATTTGTTTACGTCTACCGGCCTATATCGTCGTAAAAAAAAAAAAACTTTATTAAAGCTATAATAACAGACATGTAATGCAGGAAGAAATATTAAGTTGGGTAACAAAACCGAAAAGATATTACCGCAAAATGGTAATATCGAAATAAAACACGATTAACAAAAAAGACATGTATACGACATAAAGGCAGTTTATCGGTTCTCCCCAATCAGAACAAAAAAAAGAAAAGAAAGAAAGAGAAATCAATATTATTTCGATATAACCGGATTGTTCTTTTGTTCCCTCTATTTTTTATATTAATTTTTTTTCTTTTTTAAAAATCGTCGTTTATATCGATTGGGCATACATACACATACGTTGGTAATAAAAAAATTATTTTTGTCTTAATTCACACACACACACACACACATATATATATATTTATATATATTGTTCTTTTACAGATATACTCTGAAATTTTGCATATATATATATATATATATATATATATATATATATATATATATATATATACTTAATAGAAGACTTTTAAGTATAAGAAACTATACTCGCTCGGAAAACCTTCAGTATATTGATTTGCAAATAAACAAGCCAGCACGAAATGAAAACAACTAAATAAAGTACTCAATACAATGAATAGCCAGCCCTCCCTGATGATCCGCTTAGGTGAAACCTTGGTAGGTTTGTCTGACTCTCTAGGTTTAACTATATATATATATATATATATATATATATATATATATATATATTGTGCAAATTAATTGAAACAAGCGATTTAGTTTCTGTTCTTTAACCTTACGGTCAGATTTAGACCCACTGCCGTCGTATATTTATACACTGGGTGAGTCCATTTGTATAAAAAAGAGGGAGGACCCCTCAACAATATATATATATATATATATATATATATATATATATATATATATATATATATATAGCCAAGTATAGGATTGGTGTATGCATAAAATATAAATTGGTGTATACATAAAATATGAATTCCAGTAACCAAAAAATACTATTCTTAAGAGTGCTCAATACAGAGTAGAGCAAATATAATTTATTCGAAAATTATAACATAAATATATTATAAAATCACTACAAAATTGCCATTTTGTTTCATCACTTCTGGTGTTTTATCAAATGATGGTGATGAATGGGAATACATTCAACACTATCCCTTGATAAGACACCAGAAGTGCTGAAACAAAATACCTATTTTTGTTGTGATTTTATAACATATTTATGTTATAATTTTCGAATAAATTAGGGAGGTTTTGAGGAGCGTGGAACCACATTTTAATTGCTGACCAGGGGTGGTAGCACCTGTTAGGGTCGCAGATATCGCCAAATAGTTAATCCCCAAATTGGGGTCAAAACACTATGAAAGTATATAAAAATAGATTTTTATAGGAAAAATCCCAGTAAAAAAAAGATATTAAAAGCAATACATTTTTGAAAAAAAGCAACACTAGCAATCCTTTTTTTTAAATAAAAAGATATTACCAGCAATACAATTTAAAAAAGTGTTATTACCAGCAATACTTTTTTGGAAAAAAGATATTTCCAGCAATAGATATTACGAGCAATGCATTTTTGAAAAGAAATGATATTACCAGGAATATATTTTTGAAAAAAAAAAAGATATTTCCAGCAATACATTTATGAAAAAAAATATTAACAGCAATACATTTTTGAAAAAGAAGATATTACAAGCAATACATTTTTGCAAAAAAAGATGTTACCAGCAATATATTTTTGCAACAAAAAAAGTTATTACCAGCAATACACTCTTGAGAAAGAATTTATTACCAGCAATACATTTTTGAAAAAAAAAAAATTTTTTTTAAATATTACCAGCAATACATGTTTGCAAATAGAAGTTATTACCAGCAATACATTTTGGAAAAGATGTTATTACCAGCAATACATTTTTGGAAAAAAGGATATTATCAGCAATACATTTTTGCAAGAAAAAAGAAGATATTCCCAGCAATACATTTTTGAAGGAAAATTATTACCAGCAATACATTTTTAAAGGAAAAAAAATTGCCAGCAATAAAAATTTTGTTGGCATTAAATAACCCATTCATGTTGATATGTCGTAAAACAAAACAAACCAAACCAAAAAAAAGAATAAAAGATATTACTAGCAACACATTTGATTCTCGTGAACCCCCCCCTCTTCATACATACGCCAATGATACCTGATCTACGAAGAGTTTTCTTACAAAGAATACATATTCTATTCATACGACCCTATCCTAAAAATCTTGTCGGCATTAAATAACCCATTGAATTGTTGATATGCTGTGAAACAAAATAAACCAAACCATAATTTATCTGACCTCATTTAACTTTCAATATTTTTTTTTATTTCATCATTTTTTTTTAAATATCCCATAATCTAATCGAAGCATTTTTGTTAGATGAAGAGACATATTGAATGATCTTGGATGTAAGCTTGCCCTAGAAGATTCCGAAATTAATGCAGTAGATTTAATGAATGAGCTGATAGATTAGGGGAAAAATCTCCGTCTGATGCCAAATCAGTCGGGTTTCGATCCTGGCTTGAGGCACTCTGATGTCTTAGCTACACTGATATGCTGCGAAGCAGTGTGGCTGTGGATCTCTCTCTCTCTCTCTCTCTCTCTCTCTCTATATATATATATATATATATATATATATATATATATTGTTGTAGAGTAGTTTTCACAGTGGAGGCTTGTATTTCGCTAAGTCGGTCCTAAAAGGGTCCGACGTACAAAACGTTAGGAACTTGAAATAAGAGTTAATGACGCAGCAATCTAGTTGTGATGGTTGATACTTCAATGTCCGACATCGACTGACTCGCTCAACACCACTTAGCTCGACTGGCGACAGCTACTACTACTACTACTACTTATTATGTGTGGGAGAGTCTATTAATAATAGAACAGGTACGTTCAGGTATAACATATATATATGTGTGTATGTATGTGTGTGTGTGTATAATGTAATCGATTCTGATAAGGCATCTCGATTTTAGTCACTTTCTCACCGACATGACATGTCTTCTATAATTATTTTCATGGCAATTGATCTGACAAGCTTTTTCCCTGTTGTCCCGACTTCATGATTTTAAGCGTGTTACTGGATTAGCATCTAAGACTCACCGTCTTACTGTTGAAATAGCTAAATGCAACAACCACTTCTGCTCCAACAGGTTCTTTTCTCACACTTCCCACCTGTGGAACTTTCTTTCGTTTCCACGCTAATCTGATAACTTCATTTAAAAAAAAAAAATAAATGCATCGTCAATCGCCATTTTCTGTCTTCTTGAATCCCGTTCATATATTGTCCTCTCTTCAATCCTCCCTATACTCGTTCTCTTTCACGTCCTATACCGCCCTGCTGCCTACTAGTGACATTACTACCTTGCATGGGGTGAAGTGATAAAACAAAAAAACTATATTGTTTAATATGTTTTATATTTATGTTTGGCACAGTGGATAAAAGCGTTAATTACACCCAGTGACAGGACCCAAAGAGTGTGAGTTCAATACCTGGTTAAGGAGGTGGAGAACTTGGAGAGGGAAATTAACAGAAAAATGATAACTGACATTCATTAGACATGGCACCTAGAACTAGAACAGTCTGTCCCAGCGAGCGAAATAAAGGGTTCAGTTCGACATTCCAACCATCTGAAGAAGGCCGGGGCGTACAACGGCCGAAACGTTGTGATAAATATGGCAACAAAGATGAGGACAACAACCCGAATAATGTAAATTGTTTAAATTTTGCTATATTTATGTTTGGAAAGTGGACGGCATTGAGGATAGAATAATTGTAGATGTACTGAAATCAGGGAGACGAGATGAATTTCTTTCTTTTTCAATGGTATTTGCGCGAAAATGAGCATATAGAAGCCGGCCAGAATTCGAACACTCTTCTCTGACTTCTTATTTTAAGACGCTAACCATTACACTACCTGCACATCAATTACGGTATGTGCACTAAATATAGAGGAAAAAAATACTTGATTTTGTTCACTTCCTTTTGTCTTGTAGAAGTCAGTCTAATTCTTTTATCGTACGTTTTTTTCTTTTTTTGTGAAACGTTTTACAACTGGGATTTATTGTTTCATGTTCCTTTAGTGCCAAGAGCGGTGCGCGATAGAAGCAATATAGACTTTCTCAACCTCCAAACAAAAGACTCGTTGCTTAATGGTCGTTCAAGACAATTAAGTCTAGATTTCTTCCTGGTGCCAAATGGCACAGATTTTTTTTTGTCGCTTTAAAACTTCCACCTGTCATTAGTCAGTGGTGTTTCGTGCTAAATTACACATAAGAATAATGCTACACTGTTATATATACATATCCACCTGTGTCGACACATATACTCACACACATGCATAGTATGTAGGTATACTGCAGTTGGTAATATATGTATGTATGTATGTATGTATGTATGTATTAAAGGTAATAAATTCGGTGGTATATAATAAAAGTAGACCTTAGTAATATAAAACATTAAAATTGATCCACAAAGAGGCTCAATGTATTTTTTTATAACGGAGGCAAATTAATATAAGGTAATTTTGTATTTTGTTGTGTAACACATATTATAAATTAACTGTTTTAAAATATGATTTCTTCGCTACACAGTAATAACCATGTTTCAAAAGCTGAAGCTAAAAACTTCAAATTTAATTTTATAATTAAATTAAAAGCATTAGTTCTGTTTCATCTTCAAGCGAATGTTGGAATAGCTTATTATTAATTTACCGAGTTTTAAACGCACATATAAATTCATAATTTCCTGTTTCCAAAGATACAGAGAAATTCAATCATTTAGACAGAGGTGGTAGCGTATTCATTTTTATTAACTCTTGTTGTATCAATTATGAGTTTACATTTTACTGTAGGTGTTTTATTGGTTTCTTTTAAGTGCTAGAAATATTTTGAAAGGGATGTCTGATTTCGGTGTTTATTTATCCTAAATGAAGTTTGATGTTGATTGAACCTCTTTTTGAATTTAGAACTTGTGTAACCTATATAGATTTTTATGTTTTCGGGATTCTTTATATAATTAAATTTGAAGATTTTAACTTCAGTTTTTGAATGGTGTTTATTACTGTGTAGCAAAGGAACCATATTTTAAATCAGTTAATTTATAATATTTATGCTCTGTAAATTTACATTGAGTACTGTTTTGTAAAAATAAAAATATATAAAAAAGAACACCGGATTATATATCTTACTGTTGTTTCTTTTTATATATAACACACATACCCCCACCCCATATATATATATATTATCTGAATACACACGAACACCTACCAATACAAATATAAATAGCCTAATCAACATGTAAAAAAGGCTAAAATTAATGAAAGCATTAATAAGAAAAACAAAAAACAACATTTAATAAAATCAACTATGTACATGACCACAATGACCATAACTTGTTTTGAAAATAAAACATTTCTATAACTCTCTCTCTCTCTCTCTCTATATCTATATATGTATGGGATTTTGTTAGTATTTTATATGTGTATCGTAAGATGACTGACCTTTTCGTCAATGCATTTCAATAATAAATTTATTTGCGTTTTAAATGAATTGCCCAATATCTGCCCAATTGCCCAATACATAGGTAGAAAAAATTAATTCACACACACAAGCACACACAAACACACTCACACACACATATATGTATATGTATGTATAATATGTATATATATATGTGTATTTGTGATTAATATATATATATTATTTATATATTATATATCTGCCGTACTTATTTATTGAGAAGCAAATACATTAAACCCAGGGTTACAAACTCACATCCATACAACTAAGTATATATATATATATATATATATATATATATATATATATATATATATATATATATATATATATATATATATATATTCCCGGACTGTTGTCGTCGCATAGCAATCTTGTATGTCAACATAACAGAAATGTCATCTTTGATGGTGAATATCATTGTTTAGATGCCCGTATAACCACTCATGTTACCCGAAAAGCTTAGATGAAGGAACAGCATAATAAAATGATATCGAAATATTGGACAATTTTTGTCTTTATATTCTCCCGTAATTAAAGCAACTATACGAAGTTTAGAACGCCTCATGATATAACATAATAGACATTCGTTGTCTGTTATATTTAATAATATATAGTTTGAATATATATATATATATATATATATATATTTGATATATATATATACTAAAGTTATATATATATATATATATATATATATATATATATATATATATATATATATATATATATATATATATATATATATATATATATATATATATATATATATATATATATATATATATATATATATATATATACGAGTGTGTGTGTATTTATGTATTAAGTTTTCGGAGGTTGATTTTTAGAATTAACTGTTTGTTTTCTAATATATTGTTATAATAGTTGCACAAAAATATGATTAAATTGATTGATTATCTTGATTAAATTGTTCTCTTTGTTAATTTTATATCATTCTCTTTCAAACTATGATATATTTCTCATCATGAGCATGCAAAATGAAGTTTATTATTTTTGCATGTGTCCAAGCTTGGTCACCATGCTTCTCTGACTGCTGCCAACAGAGGATGGAGTGTGAAGAATCCACTTGTGATCTGAAAGTACGATCATGGTTACTTAAGTTCCGCAGTGGAGATACGAGTATTGAAGTTCAAACAGTTAGAAGGCGTCCATTTGCAACTGATAATAAATATCTGAAAACACTTAATCGAAACGTAGCTTATTTCATTCAGTGTCACGCTTTTCTTTTCATTCTTACGGATTTTATTATTAAATATCCCACATTGTAATAATAGAAGTTCTGTTTCCAAAAGAAGAAATTGAACGTCAATTCACTGTGGATCATCAAGCGATGATCAGGCGATCAAAGCACTTTCTATATACGTTCGACGTAGTAAATTCATTTCTCTTTTAATTAAAGTAGCATTTTTTAAATCGAAATTACGATCAGACTCAGTGCGTTATTTTGTAAATTCTATTTTATTGTAGTTTTGATAGAGTTAGTAGGTTGAGTCGTATATTCGTTGGATTTGATGGAATAGTTAATTTTTATTTATTCTGAAATATTTGAAGAGCCTTCTGTTTCGCATTGAATATGAAGTAATTACGATATTGGAAGAATTTTTTTTTCAATGTATTTCTCTTCATAATATAAATATTGAAAGCTATAAATTCTGAATGTTCTTAAATAGAATCTGATAATTATTCTGGATATTATTTTGTTGTTGTGGTGAGAATAGAAATTTATGAGGTCATTTAAACACAGAATGTCAATTAGACATAATTTCCCTATTTTATCATTAACGCTCTTATGAATTTTTGACGATTGTTTATTTCTTCTTTTTTAAATTTCAGTATTAATTTCTGGTTATTGAAAATCCACATCATTCTGATATTATTGTTTTTATACTATGTTCTTTCAGGTCGATGACGATCATCGCTCTCCACAACTTCACATATTTTGTAGCTATAAGTAAGTCTTACCCCTCTTTGTCCTTGTTTTACCATTCATTCACTCACCTTCATCAAGTAAGTTATTCGCTGTTTTTCCCAACTTCTCGTTTCTCCAATATATATTGTGGGTGTTAAATTCGCTAAACCTCCTTTCTTCATTATGTGTTACAGATATTTCAGCTGTCACTTTCTAATTGTATCAGTTTCCCTGTAGTTCCATTTCTCCTAAAAACTTTCACGTTAACCATTTCCCATATCAGCATTGTTCAATTCATATCAAAATTATTAGCAATATATGTACATTACATATTTAACACTCTGATTCTGACTCTAGATTTTTGATTTCTGACCACTGACAATTCCTCTCTGCTTCATGTTTAGTACATTACTATAGTAAAACAATTAGCAATTACACCTGTGTGCAAATTAATTGAAACAAAAACGAATAATTCCATTATTATTTACTTTATTTTCGTATTTTCCCAATGAAACATGACCCAATGCACATGTTAGTACTTCGTATATCCATTCCACGATGTCTTCCCTTGCAGGTTGACCATCGGTTCTCGATTGTATTTAAACCAGGAGAGTTTCCGGGCCAGTCTATAGTACTTTGATTTCTTCATTGTCCCGTGTGTTCGTGCAACGTTATAGTTTTCGTAACTTCATTAGGGTAACGTCCATCGCAGACAATGACCGTAGGGCAACTAATCGACAGTCGAGACAATAGTGTTTGGACGTGATAAAAATCTGATGTAATCACGAATGACGCAATATTTTTCAAGGCCAAACAAATTTGATCATACACCCCGAAAATAGATTCATATTACGGCACACCACCGCAAATGACCTAATCAGAGGAAAAAGAAATCGATTACACCCTGTCACTTCATTGTGTCTAAAGCTGACCGTATGGTGAAAGAAAGGAAATTATACGGTTGTTTCAATTAATTTATACAAGGATGTAGAAGATTATACAGTGAAATCAACTCCTAGTTTTGAATTCAGAATTTTCGTTCTACCAATCGGGTAAAGTCCAGTCAAGTATTCTGACTATGAAACATTGCCTTTATTCCATTTAACGTTTCGACCGGTCCGTTCTCAAACCTTTAATAAGTACGCTTATCATCTGATGAAGTTCATTGTGTTTTTACTAAATAATTTCTCAATATAAATCCCAAGATCCACTCAAATTAGACGGTTAATAAAGAATGTTGTTTTACAGACATAAAAGGGGTAATTACAAAATATGAGGCGTCCTAGGTAAGACGATAAACTACATCCGAGAGAAAGGCATCTGATTTGGCGGTTTGGAGGAGCGTGGACCAACCTCTTAATTACTGGTGTTCCTAGGTCCACCATTATCCGAGGTGGTAGCACCTGTTAGGGTCCCAGCTATAGGCAAATAGTTAACACTTAACTGCAGTCAAAACACTATGAAAGCTTAAAAATATGTTTTAATACCAGCAATCCATTTTCGTAAAATTATTACCAACAATTAATTTTTGAAGAAAAAAATGATTACGTGCAATACATTATTAACAACAATACATTTTTGAAAAAAAATATTACCAGCAATACATTTTTGAACATGGTTTGGTTTGGTTTGTTTTACGGCATATCAATCTCAATGGGTTATTTAATGCCGCCATTTTTCTGGTAATATTTTGTTTTGTCAAAAATCTATTTCTGGTAATGTTTTCCTTAAAATGTATTGCTGGTTATAATTTTTTTCAGAAAAGTATTGCCTGTAATATTTTTTTCCTCAAAAATGTATAGCTGGCAATATTTTTCAAAATAGGTTTTTCTTCAAAAATTTATTGCTGGTAATAATTTTTTTTACAAAGTATTTATGGTATTAAAACCTATTTTTACACTTTCATAGTGCTTTTTATGCCAGTTTCGGTGATAAATATTTGCCCATAGCTGGGACCCTAACAGGTGCTACCACCCCTTGTCAGGGTGGACCGGGGAACACCAGCAATTAAATGGTGGTTCCACGCTCTTCAAAACCCCCTGATCAGAGGCCTTGCTGTTGGACGTAGTTTATCGTCTTACCCCGGACGACGATGTTGTATATCGTCATACCCAGGACAGATTTTAAACATGTTACCAGCAATAAAAATCTTGTCGGCATTAAATAACCCATTGAGATTGATATGCCGTAAAACAAACCTAACCAAACTAGACTAAACAAATTATGTAAATAGCTACGATAGGTAACATTTGATCTTAGACTTGAAGAAGTTATGATTATAACGTCAGTGGAAGCATACTCTCTGGAGGATGTTACATAAAATGATGGCTCTGGAACAGAAAGTGTCCAACTTAAACTTCCTTCTCACCAACTGAAATAAGAATGTTATAAATATGGCGCGACGCTGTTTTTATATCATAGTGATTCTTACCTGTAAGTGTGTAAACTTGCGGAATTAGCGAATCTCAACCTATCTTATCCTTGATGCATATGGATTAAAATAAGATGTCATTGGACACATTTTTTGCTGTTTCCTCAAAAAGGCATCTTAAAAGAAATCCATACATATAATTTACAAACTGGAAATGAAATAAACATTATGGAATCTGAGTAATGATAATTTGGTATTTTAATATTAATCCATATAATATTCTATAATTTGCTGAAGAAATCAAATTGCATTGTAAAATATAACTACAGCAAAACTCCAGCATAAAACACACACATATGAACACCTATTAAGTATATCCACACAAATATATGGACAAAAGCTGAGTATCATCTACCATGTATTTAATTGTGAAAGCAGAATAACATTTATTATATTTTTATTACTTCAAAGCTTCCGAGAAAATTAAATTTCTGCATTAACTGACCCATAAGATGTTGACATGCCGTTACACAAACAAAAGAAATAAAGTGTGTTATTTACTGTAGAAATTTTGTGGATATTGGTGCCTATTTTGGGAACTTTTCGGGCCGCTTAATATTGAGAATAATCTGAATATGATAAAACGGTATCAACAATTTCTTTTCTCTTTATCACCAACCGAAATCTTTGGATTCTCGACCCTTGTTAAGCTAATTAAAGCACCATATTTTCAGTTTTAATCCAAGTGAACGCTCTCTAACCTAGTGTAAATCGGCTCGGGTAGCGTTATACCAATTGAGTATTATTTCATCACTTGCAGAAATATGCAAATGACAATGCTTCCGACTAAAGAGCAAAGGACACCTAGCAAGTGATAACTATCTTTTTTTTAAGCATATCACCCCAAGCAAGGCAGGAGTGCAACTAGCACGCAAGAGGTTAGAAAGAGTGAGAGCAAGAGTAAAGAGAGGTGTTTGTGGAAAGGATAAAGAGAAGGAAGGGGATTAAGGTCAGGGCATCAAAAGATGTCGATTGACATTACATTTGAATATTTGAAGATTATAGCTATCAGGGAAGCAAGTAAGAGGAAGGGAGTTCCACTGTCGGGAAGTGCGAGATAAGAAGCTGTTGGAGTAGAAGAAACGGCTACATTTAACCATTTTGACAGTGAAAAGGTGGAACCGAGATGCCAACCAACCTAGTAGCACTCTTAAATTCATACAGTTTGGGAACCAGTGAAAGTAGCTCGTCAGAGCAGTTGACATGAAAATACTTGTAGAAAAGACAGAGGGAAGCCACAGCATGTCGGTGAGAAAGTGACTGTAGACGAGTTGCCAGGTCAGGACCTATCACATTGCATATCCGTCTCAGGACCTCGAGATGAACAGCAGGGGCACCAGGCCATACACCGCAGCAGTATTCAATGCAAGGACGAATGGTTGATTTTTAGATTTGAAGGAAGGACTGTCACAAAGGCCAGAAATTGTCTTCGAGTATTAGTATAACATTGGTAAATAAAACAAAGAAAAAATGGCTTTTCACTTCGCGTCTTTTTTTTTTAATTCGACACAAACTGGAATCACGTGTCTTCCTGTGTCCGCCCGATTGTCAACTAATATATTTTGTGGTATCTTTTAAGATCTTTTTTAGTTTCTGGTTGGTGACCACATAATTATATTATTTCCCCGCCTTTGATTTTGTTTTCCTTAACTTCTTTTTCCAGGCATCATACCCTCAAGACACAAGGAAAACATGCCTGATGAAAAAAAGTGTTTAAAAAGAGTCGAAAATATATTTATAAAAAAAGAGGAATCATTTTCACTGCAATTTCAAATTTATTTCTATATTAATCTGCTTATTTTCCTGTCCAAGTCAGTTCATAGCTATACAAAATCCATTTATGATAGGTACAAACTGAGATAGATATATACATACATATGACCAGAATTACTTCGGATCTGTCTCTGGTTCTTCTTCTTCTCGCGTCCAGAACAGACGAATCTGGCCGGTTATTTAAATTTTTGTATTCTTTCCCCAAATTACAAACTGTTATTTAAAATCTTCGGTTTATTTACATTCCGTGTTTTTTCAAACCTGTCTTTTTATTCCAACCTTTCTGTTTATTCCAAACTCTCCTACCTCTTATTGATTGATTTGTTTTTTTACGGTTTATCAACCCTTTGTGGGTTATTTAATGCCGAAACATATTTTGAATTGTAAGGGCATTTCTTTTTTTTTGCGTGTTAATATTGCATTAACATTTCTTTAAGAATAACAATTATTTTTCCAGATACAAGTTCTACTAATTAACCCATGGCGGGGGTAGGTGATGCCTCCATAACTTTTCCAAGGTAAGTAAGCATAAGTGAATATAATTAACTCGACCGGAATTCGACCTCAGATCGCCGATTATTTATTCCGAACCGCTATCCCGTATAGTATTTGCACTTCCACCCTTTACAGTTCTAAAAAAACGTATCTGTCTATATCTCTGAGATGAGGTATTATGATTACTTGCATTATTTACATTATTCCGACTGTTATCCCCATCTTCATTGCCATATTCACAAGGTTTCGGCCGTTGTACGCTCCGGCCATCTTCAAGTGATTGGAATTCCGAACCAACCCCTTTATTTCGTCCAGCGGGGTAGATTGTTCTAGTTCTACATGCCATGCCTCTTCCGGGTGTCTCAGTTATTTCTCTTTAACTCAACTCTCCAAGATTTGGTTCACCACTGTTGTGGCTTGGTATTGGACACTTTGGGTCTAGTCACTGGATCTAACCAACGTCTTTATCCACTGGGCCATGTATCACTGAGGACTGGTATGAGTTCAATACCAGGCTACAGCAGTGGTCAACCAAAAACTTGGTAAGTTGAGTTAAAGAGAAATAACTGAGATATCCGGGAGAGGCCTGGAACGTGGAACTAGAACAATCTACCCCAGTGGACGAAATAAAAGGGTTCGGTTCGAAATTCAATTACCTGAAGAAGGCCAAAGCGTAAAACGGGCGAAACGTTGTGAATATGGCAATGAAGATGAGGATAAATCCAAATAATGTAAATAATGCAAGTGAAAAAAAAAGTATTTTTGAAGGAATATTCCAATGTACCTTTTTTTTCCAACCCGCTTTTATTCCGGACTAAAGTGTACCTAAGTCTATATATATATTTATATATCTATCTTGATGTTAGACAATCAAATCCCATGAGCCAACGTTAAGCAACCTGTCGATGCGCTTTTGTATCGATCATGCCAACGTCGTGTCCTCCGTCGATATCAGATTATCCGTGGTCGTGATGTAATTTTCAAACGTCTGGCACCTTTCTTCACATTCTTGTATACTCTCAAAATTATTATTGTTTCCCCCACAGCCACCGTAAACAAATGATTCACAGTTTCCACTTTCCGAGTTGTAAAAGAAGCGTTCAATTAATGCTCTGCACAGACCAGACTCCGGTTTCAGAGTGCATTCGTTTTTGCACACTTTTCGACAAGAGGCAAAATCAGCAAAATTATTTTCATTTCCACCACATCCAGAATAAACAAATGTCTCACACTCCCGGCTGCTTTCGTTGAAATAATATCTGTAGAGAAAAGAACAATTTTTTTTTTAAATATATAAATATGTCTTTGAATGGCGAAACAGAAAATATTGGGTAACCGAAAAAGTTAAACTAAAAAACATCTTTCGATATCATTGAGGAACATATTTTATCTGTCTATTTCTCCAGAAACATCGTGATTTCCCTATCAGAGAGTTTAGAATGTGCTAACCGCATCCCTTGCAGTGGGACGGAGATCTCAAAAGGGAACGCCTTTCCTTCCGCCTCCACATTTTCCAGCCAAGTTTAATCTGCAAAACTTTAAATGCAATCTCAATCGCTATCTACTGTCCTCCTGATTATTCTTTTCTCTTTCCGCTCATTGTTAATGTTTCTAATTCTTTCACACCCTGTAACACCTTGTGTCTTAGTGGCTTTACTGTCTTACTTGTGGAACTGCCTTCCGGCTCCATGTTTTAAAGCCAACTTTAATCTGCAAAACTATAAATGCAATCTCAATCGGTATCTACTGTCCTCCTGATTATTCTTTTCTCTTTTCGCTCATTGTTAATGTTTCTGTTTCTAATTCTTTCACACCCTGTAACCCCTTGTGTCTTAGTGGCTTTACTGTCTTACTTGGGGTGATACCGATAAAAAAAGCGAAAACTGTACTTAAATCTACTTTTTGACATCAAGCCGGAACTATGTTTCACTATTGACACAAGCGTATACAGGATTTTTATCTAGAATTTGCATAACATAGATCATGACTTTTAGTGTAAGTAGAAGCTAATTATACATTTTAACTAAAATATAAACTTGACTTATATCTACCTATTGAAACAACCAGGTCACTATCTACTTATATTTTGCTTGAAATATAATCCGGATTTATATTTGCTTTTTGACTAAATAGCAAAGCAAACCCATGTCAACCAAGTTTACCTTTTAAAAGTTCAATGATAATTCTCCTTCTGCCACTTAATTAAAGACGATTTGATGTACGCTGATCCTTATTTTCCCTACAAACAATTACTTTTATTTTATGGGTGACTGAACAGGCGATAATTTATAAGATAAAATTAATAGATTGTAAAGATGGGAAAATAGAAATTGGAATAAGTTATACATTCGACATTTGAAGAGTTAGAAAAACACAATAGCTAATTAAGTAAAACCTATATTATGGAATATAATATATTAATATATATTTATAACCTCGCATAATCTGGCAATCCTGAATCTGATCTCAACGAAAATCGTTCCCTGCGCTAAGGCTTTTGAATGAGCTATGAATCATTGAAATCGGACCAGTGGGAGCGAAGAAGTTTCTTGGACATACACACACACAAATACACTATACTTTATATATAATCGTCTTTAAATTAAGTGGCAGCAGAATTATCGTTGAACTTTTAAAAGGTAAGCTTAGACATTAATTCAATACTTAAATACAGCGATCAATTTTGAGTTCTTTTGTAGTTTATTGATACTTATCGCATCTACTTCCCACTAGCTACTGTGATGATGGCCAAACGAAGAGTCCTCCACAGGACCTAGCTCAAATGCCGCTCGATAGGACGCCTTTTAAGCTAGTTAATGACGAGTCTTATAAGATTCGTCATTAAAGGAGACTACAGACATTTATATGTTTCGTAATTTAAACAAACCAAGAATATATAATTCCACACGAAAACCTTTTCAAAAATCATTATCACCATAGAATTGTTCGAAGAAACTTTTGCAGTCTTCTATAGCAGGGTTCGGCAACCTTTTGTTAACTATGTGTCGACTTAGGGTTTTAAAATCATTCATTATGCCAACAGTATACGTATTTTTATACAAGTCAAGGTCAATATACTTGTTCTACAATAGATCTTATATAATAATATATAGTATATATATATTAGTATATATTAAAATTGAAACAGTTAAATATCTTCTTTGCGTTGTAGTAGTTATTGGTTTGGACTTCGTGATGTCATTTGCGTCTGCGTGCCAGATATTAATCTTATAAGATTAATTTGAGGTTATATGAAGAATGAAATATTAATTTGAAACTAGGATAGGAATAAAAAGAGATTTGTAAAATAGTTCAAATATATAAAGTTATGTTTAAAAATACAAAATCATACTTAAAGTACTATTCCAAATACAAGTTAATATATATTATAATATAATATATATAATATATATATAATATAATGATATTTAATATATCTCATTTTTAAATGAGATATATTAAAATAAGTTATATTTAAAAATAAATCATGTTTAAATAATTTATATTGAAATTAAGTAAAATTATATTTAAAAATGAGTTATATTTAATATAAAATCAATCGATATATGAAAGAATAAAAATATATTTTTAGAAATAAAAAATTTTTGCATTTAAAAATAAAAAAATGTAATGAAATAAATAAATAAAATAAAAAGAACTTTAGAGATAAATTAAATCTAAAAACAAAAAGCTGTCAAAATACAAGGACCTTGAAATAGAAATCTCGAAAATGTGGCATATGGGAACATCAACAATCCCTGTTGTTGTTGGAGCCCTAGGACTGGTTGAAAAAGATTACAGTAGACTAATTGAAGGAATTCCTGGAAGTCCATGCCTCAAGGAGATACAAAAAATTGTTCTGACAAGTACAGTCCACACTTTACGAAGGGCTTTATCTATGTAATTTCTTTTTTTTTTTTTTTTTGTCAGTGGAAAGTGTCGTGCTGCCATTTCTAACCTTAGGTCCCTGGGCGGGACCCGGAAAGAAATGTGTAAACGCCAGAAATCAAAGAAAATAAAACTAATAATAATAATAATTATTATTATTATTTCACCACAAGCATAGCTGTAATGCCACCAGAACGCTGGCGGTTACAGGGAATGAAAGAAAATGAGAAAACTTTAGTGGAAAGCTAGGAGACGACAATAAACGAACAGTTATAGGAACTAAAGATGGCGATTGGCATTTAATTTTTTTTGAGATTTTATGTGACAGGGAAGCAAGAAAGCAGCGGGAAAGTGTTTGGGAGAAAGAACAGCAATACAAAATTTATTAAAAGCTACAAAGGACAGGAAATTGTTGAGAGCCATCTTGGAGACACGGCACTTAAAGAGAGGGACTTTTTTTTTTGATAAACATTAAAAAAGTAGGGTCAGATTTTAGTAAAAATATTTTCAATCCTTACCTGGTATCGTTTTGTTCACAGGATCCTTCAACTGCTGGTTGCTTGCATATCTCTCCACACGTTCCGAGACATTCCTCTTCGCTTTCAAATGAATTGGCATTGCCACCACAACCTGAATACTGGAACATCTCGCAGACACCAGAGTTGAAGAACCAGCGTTCGACTTCTACTTCTTCAACACATTTTCCTTGGGACATACTCAAGGAACACACTGAAATGATCGCCATGCCATGTAACATTTAAAAAAGGGAAATCATTCTTCGATGTATGGTTGAAAATCAAAACAGACAAGTCTTGCAAATTTTAATAATTCAGGTTATTATTCAGAATATATTAATTATTCTAAAATATATTTTTTAGGTGGACACGTCTTATCACATCCTTGACTATTTCAGTCACATCATATTTATCAAGAAAATAATAAACATACATATCTATTAGTGTTTATGTTTTTTATTTTTTCTCATTTTGTTTCTAATCCTAGGTATGACGATAAACTACATCCGGCAGCAAGGCCTATAATCGGGAGATTGGAGGTTTTGAAGAGTGTGGAACCATCTTTTAATTACTGTTGTTCACAGGTCCACTCTGGCCCGGGGTGGTAGCACCTGTTAGGGTCCCAGCTATCGCCAAATAGTTTATCGCCAATCTGCGGTCAAAACAATATGAAAGTATATAAAAAAATACCAGCCATATATTTCTGAAAAAAAAAAAATATTGCCAGCAATACATTTGACTCTCGATGAAAAAAACCCTCTTTACAAAAATACGTCAATGAAAACTGATCTACAAAAAATTTTCTTACATAGAATACATATTCTATTCATACGAACCTATCCTAAAAATATTGTCGGCATTAAATAACCCATTGAGGTTGATATGCCGGTAAACAAAATAAACCAAACCAATCTAAACCAAAGAATACATATTCTATTCATACGAACCTATCCTAAAAATATTGTCGGCATTAAATAAGCCATTGAGGTGTTGATATGCCGTTGAACAAAATAAACCAAACCATAATTTATCTGACTTAATTTAGCTTTCTACAGCTTTTATTTCTTCACTGTTTTAAATATCCCACAATCTAAACGTTAGGGTCCCAGCTATGGGCAAATAGTGATCCCCCGCCCAAAAAAAAACTATGGAAGTATAAAAATACGTTTTATAGTAAAATACCAGACATACATTTTCATATAAAAATATTGCCAACAATACCTACAATTTAGTAATTTAACTATAAATATAGAAACATACGAACAATACATCAATCAAGATGAAACAATTCTTTCATGACATTAATACATATATTCTACAATTTCTTAAAGAAATCAAACTGTATTCTCAAATATAACTTCAACAAAACTACAACATAAAATAAACATATCACTGCCTCTAGTAATTATATTCACACAAACATGTATATGCACAAAAGCTGAGTATCATTTACCATGTATTCAATTGTGAAAGCAGAATAACATATTTTAAAGCTGCAAAGTATGTTAAATGTCGGTATTAAATGACCCATAAGGTGTTGATATGCTGTTAAACAAAGAAATCGATCAACCAATCAATTTAAACTCTGTAATTTTATTTAATGTCTACTTTTTTCTTTTTGTATTTTCTTTCGTTTATTTCTTTTTCTTCAACGAGATTAGATAACTTCACCTCTCGTCCGGTTCACATTTCTTCCCGGTTAACTATTTGCTCATAGCTGGGACCCTAACATGGGCTACAACCTCAAGTCAGGGTGGGCCTGGGAGCAACAGCAATTAAGAGGTGGCTCTACGCTCCTCAAAAGCTCCGTTGCTGCCGGATGTAGTTTATCGTCATACCCAGAACGGGAAACATTCCGCAACCATTAATCGAGCAGCAAATGTTCCATAAGTGATTTTTTTTCTTCACTCCTTGGTTATTTGGCTAGGAGCAAAGTGTAGTATCTGTTCTCCACATTTTTAATAGTAACGGTAATATTAGCTGTTTCCTCATAAGGAAACATTCACCATTCATTGGCCGGGCAGCCAGTTCTACTTCAAATTTATAAAATCTTTCTAGTAAAACAATTTTTCAAAGAAGAAAAAAAAAGAAGATATTCCATGTCTAGTAACTATTATTCCTCTTTCCGATACTGATGGGGACTACCATCCCAGTATTTGTTTCAGATAATATGAATGCCATTATTTTCTATTCGATTTGCATGTGCCATCCCTTTCATTGTATATATTGTTGAAAGTCATCAAGTGATGTGGTTTCTGTTATTTGGTAGAATACGTGGTAAGAGGTGGGTTTATGTTCTTCAAAACCTCTCGATCAAAGGTCTTGCTTCCGGATATAGTTTATCATCGTTTCCAGGACGGCGATTAAAAAGAATTAGCTATTTTAATTCTTTTCCTATCCTCTATTCTCTGACTGTAGTCACGAAGATTGTTCTTTTTATTGTGTCCTCAGCAGTAACAGATGTCAGGTCACCGTCTCCAGATATAATTTCCACAGACAGCACACATGTAATTGTCTGTGATAGAGACTACAGCTACTGCACAATTTTCAGAATTTATATACAAACCACAAATGTGCATTTATTTCTCGATCATTGTTTGTTTAATACGTTCCACGTATGGCCTGCTACCATCTAAGAACAATCTTGTTAAATGTTAAATAGAAGAAAGAGAGTGATCCTACTTGTCCCCTGTGTAAGGAAAAGCCACAAACATTAGAACATGTTCTTAGTTCCTGTAAAACAGCCCTTGTCAATGGAAGATATACATGGAAGCACAATAGTGTTTTGGATGAGCTGGTCAAAATTATAAAAAAATATATGAAGTCTGAGTCATCTAATTCAGCCCAGAAATATGTTGCAGAAGGAAAAAGATATGTCGGTTCTAAGCAAACAAGGAAATGTCATGCTATACCCGGAAAAAAATCTCCTTAGTTCTGGTGGCATCTGGGAGGTATCTGCAGACCTTCCTGGTTGGCGTAATGATTACCCCAAAATAATATCAAGTAAAGGTCTGCGACCAGATATTGTTCTTCTGTCAATGGTGAACTATAAAATCATGCTGGTTGAATTAACAGTACCATATGAATGCCGGATGGAACAAAGCCACGATTATAACACTAATAAATATAAAAATCTAAAATCAGAGCTAATAAAGGAGGGGTATAATGTATTTATTAGAGCAGTGGAAATTGGAGCAAGGGGTTTCGTTTCAGGCACTCTGTACCAATTTCTGGGCCAAATTGGAATCAAAGGGCGTAATAGGGCCAAAAGTATAAAACGCCTAATAGAAGTAACTGAGAATAGTTCTATGTGGATATGGAAAAAACGAAATACTCCGTGGAGTGTTTCAGCGAACATGACGGCATGACATGTCTGATCGTGAATGCGTAATGAGGTCCCCGTTGCATTCTCAGAACGCGAGGTTTGCCGTTTTTCGGAATTTTCGTAAATTTAATATCGCCGTTACACATTTGAACTAGTTTATCTACAACACTTGTATATCGTTATAATGGGGCCTCACATCAGTGAGGGGGGGCGGTGTGCAACTGAAACCGTTGAGAGGAAGGCCCCGAAACGGTGCACATTCTCTCCTGATGAACCCAGTTTAAATATAAATTCGAGAGGAACACATCAAAATTCAGTGAAGTCATATGCCGTAGAGAAGCTCGGTGGAAGTGTCATTGGCATGAGGAGCATTCAGCTCGCTTCAGGTGAGTTTCAATTACTTTCCAGTAATTTCCTTCTTCTGTTTCATAAAGTTGTTTTCTGTTCCATACACCAAAGAATCGTTTGGTTTCATTCACGGTTTGTATATCAGATCACTTGTTTACCTTTCTCTTCTAACCTACGCTTAAATTGTTTTACCACAATTCAGGGGGAAGGATTACAGTTATATCAGTCGTGACTTTCGGGCAGGATGACCATGCCACTTCATTTATATGTAGTTTAGTGAATTATATTAAAAATTCCATATGTATTATATATTACATACGTTTCTGTTACGCTGTTGTCCCACGTATGCACATTCTATGTGCAGTTGAATGGATCATATGTCTATAAGCCTTGTGCATCCACTGGCATCATTTGAGAACTGATACTGCATTTAGTAGATATGAAGTCACCTTATCGATCAAACCTGGTTCCTCTCATGCTTTGGCATGACATCGAATGCAAAGCCTACTTTCTTATCTGAGTCTAGTACATACATTGGGGTCATCACAGATCATCTCCTATTAGTTAGAGTTTAGTACATATTGGGGTCACCACAGATCAAATCTTCTTAGTTTGAGTTTAGTATATATTGGGGTCACCACAGATCAACTCCTCTTAGTTAGAGTCTAGTATATATTGGGGTCACCACAAATCAACTCCTCTTAGTCTAGTACATATTTGGGTCACCATAGATCAACTCCTCTTGATGATATTAAATTCAATTTAAACCTCGCATATTTCCTGGTGCGGATCACATGCTACAGCAAGATTCCGTTCTGAATCTATTGCTAGACGACAATCTGTACAACCAGCAAACGACGGAATTTTCTACATTTTGTCTAAACTTAACATCCTCATTATTTTCTTATTTCATGAATTCACAAATTGTATCTCGGCTGGCATGACGTCTCTGTTTCTTTTCAAAATCCGCCTTCTATTATTAAGGTGAAGAAAGTCAGATGAAGTGTGGTTCTGTGCATCGATTACTGTTGTCATACCTTGTCTGGTACACCTGCTGTACATATTGAGATTCTTGACAAAATCCAAAGAAAGACCTGTAATGGAATCCTGTCCAGGCATCATGAATTCAGTCACATTCTCGCCGACGTAATGTGACTTCCCTCCTCCTTTTCTACAAATATTTTCATGGCAATTTCTCAGACGAGCTTTTTCCTCTGGTGTCACGACTACATGATTTTAAGCGTGCTACTAGATTGGCATCCAGGGCCCACCCGTTTACGGCTGAAATGGCTAAATACATCCACCACTTCTACTAAAAGATTTTCTTTTCTCGCACTTCCAACCTGTGGAACTCCTTTCCATTTACTTGCTTCCCTGATAACTACTTCAAAAATGTAAATGCAACATCAATCGCCATCTTCTGTCTTCTTGAATCCCGTTCAAATTCTGTCCTTTCCTCAATCATCCCTATACTCAGTCTTTTCTCTCACTTTCACTCCCTGTAACACCCTGATTACTAGTGGCATTCCCGCCTTGCTTGGGGTGAGATGATTAAAGAAAAGAATGACCACCAGCACTTGTCTCATGCAGAATGGCCATCCGTCCTTGTCTTAATTTATTGGAGAGAAATTTCCAAATGTAAATACTCCAATTGTATTAAATAACAAAACACTGAAAAAGTATAATTTTCTCAGCTTTCTCTACTTTTATTATCTACTGAAGTTGCAATATATGATAATAATTGAAAATATATCACCTAATAATAAATTCAAGATATATAAATATAGATAAACGTTTCGCTTTTGTATTTTTGTCCTTTACTTACGTTCTTCCGTCGAATGGAAGGCATGGATCCCAGAGAAACAGAATAAAATCAACAGAAGGGAATGAAAAGTCATTTCCAAATCCTGAAAAATAATGAAAATCTGTTATTTTTTAATATAAAAATATTTAGTATCTGTCTATATTTTTGAAAAGAGGTATTATGTACACTATTTACACCATGTCTAACAGATGTAAGTTATCTCCTGTTAATTCCCCTCTGAAAGTTCTCCACTGCCTTAACCAGGTATTGAACTCACACTCTTTGGGTCCTTTCACTGGATCTACCTAACGCCTTTGTCCACTGTGGAACTAGAACAATCTACCCCAGTGAGCGAAAAGAGTTCAGCTCGACATTCCAACCACCTGAAGCAGGCCGGAGCGTACAACGGCAGAAACGCTGTGATAAATATGGCGACAAAATGAGGACACTGGTCCGAATAATGTAAATAGTATAAAAATATTCATGAATTAAATTAACTTACTATAAGATCCTTGAAAATATTTCACAATGTGACCATTCCACTAGTGTTTTTTTTTATACTACAGTTCACGTAAAAAATGCTAATAGGTAAAGGGTTACTGAAAAAGATTACAAGGCAAAAAGTGCAGATTATAATGATATGTAGGATAGATAAGAATTGATATAAGACTTGAAGAGGTTAAAATTATAATGATCAGGGAAAGCAAGCTTCCGGGGGTCTGTTCCACAAATAATCATCTTCTTACTAACGGAATAAAAAGGGAACGAGCATGATTCGTCTTATTGTATGTGGTATGACGGGTCTTAACTGTGAAGGTCTGAACTGGTAGAACACAGGAAAAGTGCTCGTCAGAAGATTTCCCATGTAAAATAGGGATAGAGTATCGGCATGCTTGCGACGTTTAGTCTGCGGGAAAGAGGTTGCCGAGTAGAAAATAATTCATCGTCCATAAGACCGAATAGAGCCTGGAAAGTGTGGACTGAGTAGCTTCTGTCCAGATAGGGAGGCTGGTAAGTGATATCAAATACTCCTAGAGTGACGGAATGAGCCGACCATTTTCCTGCATATTTAGTGAGGAATCGTACATATGAATTTCACTTGAGTTCTGGAGTGAACCTGAGTCTCAGTAGACGTTCAGAACAAAAATAAAAAAGTTAGTCTTGATTTTTGAAGGTTATCTAGAACGGCCACTCTTCTTGATCTTTTTGCATTAACGCAGGATCTATTCTTGAAACTACGCTGTTCCTAATTTTCATCAACGACCATTTTGATAGCATCAGTTATCAACTTTCTATTTGTACTGATGAGAAAACTATTTACTCTTGTTTTAATAGTACATCTGAGTGGTCCGATAAGGTCATAGTGGAAGCAGATAAAAAAATATCTACTTTCTGTTGTTAACTGGGGCAAGCAATGGCTTGTTAATTTCAATGCGTCAAAAACGAAATTGCTCTCTGAGAGAACACATTTTACCTTCCATCAGCATGATTGATGCTAACTCCCAGGAAAATGACTAATTGTGTCTTTTCAGACTAAAGTTTTCCGCTGACATGAACTGGAAAGATTATATTGAATCAATTGCTAGGTCCGTTGATAGGAAAGTTGGTTCCTTGTGTCTTGCCAGACAATCTTACATATTTATAAGTCTGCAATTCGTCCATACTTTGAATATTGCTGCCACGTCTGGTCTGGTACTCCTACTATATATTTAAACATTCTTGATAAAACACAAAGAAGAAACTGCAATCTAGTCTTCTGGTACTTTTCCACGGACGTAATATAGCTCCCTTTTGCCTTTCTATAAATGTTTTCGTAGTAATTGTTCTGATGAACTTTCTGCTATGGTATCAATACTTTATGAATTTAAACGCCATACTAGATTGGCGGCCTCAACGCTCTCATCATTTTACAATTGAAATGGCTAGATGTAACCGTAGATTGGATGCTAACAGTTTCTTCTGTCACACTTCTCGCTTGTGGTATTCGCTTATGGGTACTTTCTTCCCAGTCAACTTTGATCTTCAAAAATTTAAAACGCAATATCAATCGGTATGTACTGTCTTCTTAATTTTTGATGTTTTTTTTTACCCGAAATGTTGTTAAAACTTTTTATTATAAACAGAGCATTTACTTAAATATATGTATCTATATAAATATAGTATAACAATAAAATATATTAAAATAATTGTCGGACTTTGTCCATTTCATAGTGTATGACGTCATTTGTTTACGTTTAGATACTCTTCGAGCAGATATGAACGTTCGGGGGAAATCATAGAAGATTATAGTTTAAAAGCAGTAGAATCGACCTTGCTAACAAGACGCCCCTCTGTAGCTAAACTGGTATGGCACGTCAGGGTATATGACGGTTCCGTGTAGGATACAGGTTCGAGTCCTGTTGGAGGACACATATTTTCTATGAAAATTTCTCGGGCGTTGAGGCCGGTAAATATTGTATATTATAAACAAAGCATTTATTTAAATATTTATATCTATAAAAAATAACGTATAACTTTTGTGTATGTGTAATGAACTTAGTGGTAATTGGCGCGTAAAATGGAGTTGGACATCCGGGTTCAAATTCCAATCTAACATGCTGGGTTCGATTTCGCATAAATGCTCTTGTGAGTTTGAGTGAACGGATGTCAGAACAGAAATAAGAAGTGATGGTAAAGAGCAACATCAGGCAGGAAGATGTGGAGACCTATGATCGACTATGTCCTGCAAGTACCCGGAACATAAAAAGAATATCCAGCCGTTTAATTATTTTATATATTTTTATTTGCCAAATTTTATGACCACATGACTTTCCCATCCGATCACCGAAGTTAAGCAATGTCGAACCTGGTCAGTAACTAAATGGGTGAAAGCTTGGGAATACCACGTGCTGGAAGCGTGGATGTGCAGGTGGTGTAATGGATAATGGCTCGGAATTGTTAATCGGTGAGCCGAGTTCCAATTCCCGTTATGTTCGTTATATTCACTTACGAGCAAATACGCTTGGGAAAGGCATGGGTCCACCTCTTCCCACCCCCATCTATGGATTAATTAGTAAGAAATGTATCCCTACATTTTTATCTCCAAAAAAAAATTCTTATAGTCTAAAAATATTTTCTGGCTTTAAACAACCTACAGTGGGTTGATAAGCCGTAGAAAACAGCAATCAAATCAAATCCTATTGATCAAATTAAGTCCTTTGTCATTAAGCGAAAAAAAGACAGATTGCATATGTGACGTATTCAGCAAGAAATATATAAATGATCAAATAGATCAAAAATAAAAAAAATGTTAAAAACACAATATGGCTGCCATAAACGTCTGCTATTGTAAAACAGACAGTTTAACCTTTTATTGCGCATCGTTTCACAAATGAAGAATAATTGGAGACAACTGATTTGATACCTGGCGAATATTAATTGTATTTTTACATGGTGTGTAATCACATATTGTATTTTAGTCTTTTTTGTGTATATTACCGATAAAATAATTTGGAAAGAAAGAATGGATTTTTTATTTATTATTTCAAAAGATTTTAGGACTTAAACGTTATTTTTAATGGATACTAGTATTTGATTAGACGCCCCGTTTATTTATGAAATGTCGGTTATACATTAAGTGTAGCAGGTTCGAATCCTGACGGAGAGCGCATATTTTTCTCTAATGAGATTTCTCGAATCTTCAGGCTGGTAGACGAAAATAAATAAACATTCTGTTTAATAAATAAACGGAGCGTCTACTTAAATACGAGAATCGACTAAAAATAACGTTAAAGTAATAAAAATCTGTCGGGTTAATAAATAAAAAAAATCGTTTCTTTACAAATTGCTTTGTTTACGTTAGGGTTCAAAGTTGAGAAGCTATGTCTATTTCAAGAGCCTGAGAAGAATCTGTTTAAAGGCACTATTCAACATTGTTTCGTCTTCTACGCACTGTGTAAACCAAAGGTCACAGCACCTTAGATCTAAGAATGGTTTTCCCGAGGAGAACGTAGGTTCGTGTCCGGCAAGAGAGCATATATTTTTCTCTAAGATTTCTTTAATATTCAGGCCGGTAGACAAAAATAAATAAATATATTGTTTAATAATTTTTTTTAAAATATAAAATAGGGCGCCGGAGGGAATCGACAGTGATGAAAATTGACTTGGTTCATCAGGAAGTTTCAGGTCTTTCAACATTAGCGACTGAGCGATTAATTTAATTAATCGTCCACTCGCCAGTAATTTACAATCGCCTTAGGAGACGCTTTGATATGCGTCGAAATACGACTGCAATTCTGTAGCGATTTTTTTTACATGTTTTTGATTAAATATCCTAAAAAAATACATATAATCATCCACAAACCGACTGTTTTGCAGCTCATCAGTGAGTCTAGACGTCCGGTTGCCTCTAGCTAGGATCGAAACTTGACTGAATTGGCGCCAGTCGGCGACTCTACCACTAATCCGCACGACAGGGACGAAGGTAAATTTAAGCGTATTTATTTTTAGATAAACATACAGCGACGGAGAGAACTCGATTCGATTTAACGAAGAGTCTTGCATTATTAGCCGTAAAAGTCTCTGTTTACAAACCCACAAAGTGGCTATTGAAAACACCCAGCAGCGACAGCCTGTTTCATGCTTATACGCAATCGTCAACCCAGATATTAATTACCAAATGTGCAAATACGCGACAACGGCAAAATGCGGTGGGTGAGGCTGGTCCTATCGATAACTTAGCTCAATCACTGACCCCAGTCGTTCGTATATTATTTCTTTTCCCAAAACATCTCATCTGCACAACAAAGCCTTGCCATCATTTTTCATTCTTTAGCCCCTTTCTGTTCCAGGGTCAATGAGAGTTACGCCGTGCGTCTAGTCATCTGTTGATGGTGTCTACGGGGCTTCTTCGCCTCCCATCGATCCTCTCTCAGTCTCTCGTCTAGCTGCGTGCTCTTCCCGGCAGCCCCGTCCATCTCCAACAAAGGCTTTCCAAACAGCTCGAACGACAAGACCTCGCACTTGCACTCATCCTTTTAGCGAAGGAGTGGCCTTCCTTCACGTCTGAAGCCAGTCGCCACTTCACCGTAGAGCATATCCTTTGGGATGCGACGATCTTCCATGCTGATGACATGGCCGAGCCAGCGCAGGCGCCTCTGACTGTGCAAGACAAACATGCTTGGCGTGCCCGCCTGTGCCAGGGTGGATTTGTTGGACACGTGGTCATGCCATGTGATGCTCAGGATCCGTCGGAGACAGCGCATATGCTGTCGGTGGATGACTACATATATCTGTGTGTATTTATAGCTGCAATTTTGGCACATGGTCGAAGGGAGAGTGGGTTGAGGCTGATTGTTATTGACTATCGTAAACCTAGCTAATCTGACTCGCAACCCATTCATCGTTACGATTTATTCATACTCATTGCCTTTTACACATTCTTCCTCAGTCAATCTTACAGTTACCAAAATGTCACATACTCACAGAGGAACCTCATAAAATTCGATGATGTAAAAATTCATGAATTCTTACAATTTTTATTTTTATTTTATTATTTTTTTTAAATATAAAAATTATGTATCCTGAAATAAAGTGGAGAGGTGTGACTCTAAGAAAATTAAAAATTAAAAAAAATATTCAAACTAAAACAAAAATATGAATAATAAAACGAAATACTTCATTTAATTTCGATAAATCTATGCTCAGAATTTCATTGCTTTTATTCGCATCAAATCATTGGTAGATTTTTGTGGTCAGAAACGTTCTAATGAAGAAAATTGGTTAACCTAATTCTGTTCTGACGTAATATTGATGTTAGATAACATTAATAATCAATTCATTCTTATATAAAAGTTAAATGTTGATGGAACAGCGATTTTCTCTTTGTGTTTTGTTATTAAATTAAATTTTAACATTATATTCACAACATTCAATCAAATTGTTTACACAAACGTTGGAGCATTTCAATGAAAAAGCATTGTAATATGTAACTAAAACATCATATTGCGTTTTTCTACGGTAAGAAAATAAAACATAACTCGCAAGAAAGCCAGAAATAATAGTATTTTTTAAAATAGCATAGATTGTTTAATTTAAAACTGTTTATGATATAAAACTAATATGTTAGATTAGGCACCTCAATTTACTCGCTGAAAAAACGGCATAGCATGAAAAAAAAACCACATTTTGATCGCCAAAATGTTTGTTATTATTATTAATATTTTTTTTTATTAAATTTTTTATTACTTTCTATTATGTTCGAAATTTTGGTTAGAAAATCTTTTTTTTTTGTGCATCAGGGTCGATGTAATCTTTACGATTTGTGTTTTAGCGCCTTTTGTTTCAGGTGAAAATCACATTGATTTTGAAATTCTTGCAAAAATCAAATAATTGTCGGATTGTAATGAAACTCTCAGGACCTATTCACAAATGAATAATATTATTTTTGCCTTTTTTGTAATAGAAAATCTTGGTAAAAAATATTTTGTATTACATATATTACACCCATCACTTACTTAATTTCATGAAATTTCGAGAAATTAAATTGCAATCTCAAAATTTGTTTTAGTAGTCAAAAGCAGGAATCGTTGGAGAATTTAAATCATTTTTTTTGTAAAACAGGACACACAGTTACAAAAAATCTGCTCTGAATTGTAAAATAAAAAATGCAATAAAATTAAGGCATTATTTAATTAGAAAAGCTTTCAATTGCATTTATAAAAAAAAAGATTTATTAAGGACACTATTATCTTAAGAAAATTTTTTTTCGATGAAATTTTACACAATTATTTTCATTTAAACAAAAATAATTACAATAATTTATATTATAAATCGTTTAAAATTTTGCATTACTTCAGTCCAGTTAGGTGATATTGTTAAGTGAAAACTATATTTCTGAATCAAAAATTGAAAAGCTCAATAAAAGCCATTTACACCCAATATTTTAAAAAAATATATTTATTTTTTATGCATATAAGATATTACGCGACTTTACCCTGTTTAAAAGCAGGGTGGACCATAAGCAACAAATTCTGAAAATAAGAGCGATGACTATAGTAAATTTCAATTCAACATTCCTAAAATTAGATTACAGAGACTATTTTCTAATATTTGTAAGATTACGGAGAACTTAGAATTATATAAAAAAAGGCGCACACCCGCCATTTTCTTAAATTATGTTTTAACAGATAAAGTCTCATTGGGACAACAGTTAAGGTGTTAACAGATTTTATCATTACTTGATAAGCAATCTACGAGTGACAAGTGACGATGATAAGCGCGTAAACCCCGTACCGTTTGTTTTAAAAATCCATTTCTCTGTTATTTTAAACTTTAAGTAAATAATATTTCTCTGTTATTTTAAACTTTAAATAAATAATATTTTTTCAAATCAGATTAATTATAATTTAAATCAGGTAATATTTCCCAAATGAAGTTTCAGAAAAGTATATTTAATTTTTGGAAGATTTTTAAAACCGAGAATTAACTTTTGTCTACAAATGTGTCAAGATGTGTCAGAAATAGTCGATTCTGTGAAAGCGTTCAAATGTTGAGCTTCCAACCAATATAATTTCTATCTGAAATACAGAAGAATATTTTGCTTACTGGAAATAATAAATTTAATCATTTAGCTTTCAATTAAGGCTAAAATAAAAGGTTCAAGAAAGATTTTTCAAAAGCTCAATTTAAACATTAGGTATCGAAAAATTAGGTGTAGATACAGATGTTAGATACAGTTTTAATGTTTTTCAATTAAAGTTAAGTCATGTTTTATATAAAAGTTAATCGTTAATGAAAAATCCATTTTCTCTTTGACGTTGTTTGTTAAATTAAATATTAACATTAGATTAATAATATTTTATCCAATGGTGTTTTTTAAATTATAATTTGAAATAAGTATATTGCAGTTTATATTGTGTTTTTCTTACTAATTATTCCCCCAAGCTCGATAATAAGGTAGAGGCTTTATGATCGAGGTTGTTGAGTGAACGCAAGAAGAAGCGGTAAGAAGTGCAGTTTATGAGCATATGAAAGATAACTGTGAACCCTAAACTTGTGTTTAAGATTGTAGTGATTGGGGAACATCTTCTCGAGAGTCTCTTCTACAAAGTAGCGGTTCATTTAAATAAAGCATATTTAAGACAGTGATAAACGCGTAGGAGATCATGTATCGAAACATACATGACTGACGATGCAGATTTTTTCCCGCACGAGGTTACCATTTCTTTTTGTGGTAGAACAGTTGCCGTCCAAGGCTATAGAACCCGGTCTGTCCTGCAATTTACCCATAGGTGGGGCGGAGAAGAAGAGGATTCACATCTTTCCCAAGGGTATTAGCACGTAAATGAATGTAATGGATTCGACTGGAATTATATAATTTATATCTATTTATTTTATTTGTATACTCATTTATATTTTTATATTCTTTAATTTTATTTATCTTTTATTTATATTTATTTATTATATTTTTAATTTTATTTCTTATTTTATCATTTATTTTTAATATTATTTATTTACACTGGATGTTGCAGCAAAACGTGATGTTTTTATATTTTCCGAGACAGCAGCCCCAGGGGTGTCGGCACACCTATGTAAATACTTTAGTGGAGCCTTTCTAATAATTGATGAGGTATGTTGTGTTGCACATGTCTCTCCTTACCGGGCGAGGTGTTAATTCCAATAGACTTAACCCCCTTTATGTCGTCAGTTTCCATGAAAAAAAACTTTGTTATAAACAACGAAAAGAGTAACTGAGCTGTTACGTGATTCCTGTCCTACTGTATGGCAGCGAATGAAGAGATTTGAAGCAAAATAAATGTGGTTCTACAGAAGGATGAGGACGATGCTATGGACCATATATGTGAGAAACAACGGAATTTTAGAGAAAATGGAAAAAGCGGAAAAATACTTAACATCAGGAAGAGACAGTTCAGGCACATAACGAGGAAAGAGGACTTGGAAAATCTGATATTCACAGGACAGATTGAGTGCAAGGCGGTAAGAGGAAAACAATACATAACCAACCTAGCGAGCTAGAGATGAAAGACTTAGTGTTTAGGAGAGATTAAAAAAGGACAAAATTGATTCATTTTATGTATTGTATTTCCTATTTTTATCGTTATAATTCGTCATTCATTCTGCTCTCTATTCATTATATTATAACATTTTACTTCTAATTTTTATATTCATAATTTCCTCTTCTTCCTGAACCTCATTCGTTTAACTATAGGCTTTTTCATAGAAAACTTCGCTAGGAACAAGAAAAATACTGCTAAACTGTTACGTGATATTTGTCCTCCTGTAAGGCGATGAGTGCTGGAGAAAGTTCAAGAAAAAACTTGAAGCAACAGAAATGTGGTTCTACAGAATGATGCTGAGTATAAAATAGGCCGAAAATGTGAGCATCGACGAAATTTTAGAGACAATAGACAAAAATGTAACTTAACATCAGGAAGAGACAGTTGAGCCACATAACGAGGAAAGAGGGCTTGGAAAATCTGATACTCAGAGGACAGATTGAGTGAAAGAGGAACAGATGAAAAAAGTTCATGAGATATTTGGGCTTAAGTAAAGCAATGGCGGAATAGGGTTTAGGAAAAATAACGAAAATATAAAATTTATGAAGAGGTACAAAAGACAGGAAATTGTGGAGAACCATGATCGCCTACGCCCTGAACGGTCATGACATATAGAAGAAGGAGAATGAGCTTGAATAAATGAATGGTGGAACAAGGTTTTAGGAGAAATAAGAAAAGGACAACATTTTTTAAGAGTTAAAAAGGACAAGAAATTGTGGAGAGCCATAATCGCCTACGTCCTGAAGGGAGACGGCACATAGAAGAAGAATGAGCATGAGTAAATGAATGGCGGAACAGGATTTAGGAGAAACATCGATAATACAAAATTTATGAAGAGCTACAAAGGACAGGAAGTTGTGGGGAGACATGATCGCCTACGTCCTGAGAGGACACGGCACATAGAGAAGACAAAGATGTTGAGTCGTCCTGTTTATATAGTCAGCACCAGACTTTGATTTAATTTGAGATATTACAGAGTTCATTTTGGCAAAATATTTCTGTACAGCTGTATTTGGCCGTCAGGATTTAAAACAAGTGATACAACACAGCTTGGTAGCATTGTCATTGACTGACAGGACGAAATTAGTATTTCGTTTAGTCCCCAGTCCAAGCAAAGATTGAGACGCCCCCTACCCCAGCTCATACTATAGCACTTTGGTTGTAAACTAAAATATGACAATAGCATAATTTGAAAAATAAAAATAAATTCTCTCAGAGGATAAAAAGAACACTAAAAAGTATACATACAAAATGATTTTGAAAAGAAAATGACTTACTTTTTGTAGAGAAGTCTGTTGTGGTCTCACCAACACAATTGGCAATTTATTAATACTTAGTGTTTGCATATGATCCTATATATATATATATATAACAGTATAATATTTTCGTCACTAGTCGGTCAGAGGTCGTCAATGGAGTCAGTAGGAATATCCGTGAAGGTTACGGGAAAGAATTAGTTTTGGACAAATAACATCTAAACAAACAAAGCAAAAAAAAAACAAAAAAAACAAAACAAAACAAAAAAAAAACAAATGTAATGAACAAATGACAAAGAAATATTTGAGGAGAGATATATGACGTCACAGAAAAAACCCATTGTGTCATGTCTTGAACGTTCTGAAGTTTCAAATTATTTGCATGACATGTGACTCATAATTCTGCCTCACTTGACGTGTTTTCAACGGTAGGTGTTGGGGGAGGGGACTTTTTTCGCGATAGAAACAAAATTTGAACAATTCTTACTGCAGAGAGTAAAGCAGCACTTCAAGGTAAAAAAAAAATGAGGTTAATAAACATTATTTCAATGAGTAAATATACTGTTTATTGCAGTTAGTCTTACGAGGACACAAAGAGATAACTTGTAATTATTACGATTAGCTGAGAATACGTATGACAATATCTAATATAAAGTTTAGCCAAGGAAGGCACGAGACCAACGGTGGCATTCATGTTAGTTGAACTAAAATGGCATTAATCAGTAGTTGTATGGATGGCATATATGCGTATATATATATATATATATATATATATATATATATATATGCAGCATTTTATCATTGATGCGTGTTTCATTAAATAATATAGACAATTGTTGTCTATTTATTTTAGGTAAATTCTTTTCATATCGTCTGATAAGCTTAATAACATTATCATTAAACGAAGAAAGAAAATCACAATATTGATCCATATTTTTTAATCCCTATCTAAGCTTTCGGCTTAGATAAGCCATTATCAAAGATGGCAATTACATTGCAATATATTAAGCAATACACGGACGAAACAGTGATGTCTGTTTTTGTTTACATGGATGATTTCCTAGCAACGATAAACACGTGCATATAAGACGCTGGAAGCGAAAATCGCAGCACAGCTCATGACGTCACACATGACTACACGACAGTGAATTCAAGAAGTATTAAGTATGGGAAGCCTTTGGTATAAACCAATGGCTTCTGTTACCAATTATAGGCATTTTTGGAGATTTCATAGTTTATTTTGTTCAGGTTAGGTTTCAATGTATATAGCTTCAAGAATTTTTAGTTTTTGTTAGTTGTATTCATGTTTAAGTATAAAATAAATAGACAGCCCTTGTCTATATTATTTAATGACACATGCATCAATACATAAACACACACACACGCATATATATATATATATATATATATATATATATATATATGCACACACACATACACACATATATATATGAAGAATATAAGTTTTAATTTATGCTATATTTATGGGATAAGGTGCTTAGTATCAGAGATAGAGCGTATGTAAATATAAAGTGAACATTGAAGTCGACACTCAGAGGCGACAGACTGTTTCATGCTAAACGCAATCATCAGGCCTTGCGTTTAGGATGAAACAGTATGTCGCCTATGGGTGTTGACTTCAATGTTTACTTATATATATATATATATATATATATATATATATAATTTAAAAAAAACAGACCACTTTAACCTTGAAGTGGTCTGTTTTTTATTTAAATTATTTGCTCTGGTTTACATCGAGCTCTCTGGATTTTATCCTCTTTAGGTTTACCCTTACGGATTACCTATTTTTCATAAACTATATATATATATATATATATATATATATATATATATATATATATATATATATATATTGAACAATAAAAATATTAAAAATTATAATTTTCATACACACTGGGTAGTATATCAATATACTTGTATTTTATTATTTCAATTAGGTTCCTCGACTAGTTTCGGACTGCACGGCCATCATCAGGAGAAAAAATTCTGCTTGTTAGTAGTAGTGAACTATAAGAGTGGATGACTGTCTATGAAGAAAATGAACATTATCTGTAGTTTTCATTTCTTTTATCGTTAATTTTGGTCGGTCCTTGTGTTGGTCAAACGGCCTCTTTTAAGTTGTTTTTAAGATAGAGGAGGGAGATTTCATGAATCGCAGAACTCTCGCCTTTGCCAGTTTTATTGGTTGCTGGGGGGGATGTTTGTGTTATATATATATATATATATATATATATATATACATATATATATATATATATATATATATTTTGTCTAGGTATATATATATATGTGTTCAAGTATATATATATATAAAAGACACTCTAGTTTCGGTGGACTGATTTGAAATCCAACAACACCAAACGGCTCTAATATTTGATTTTGGACATTGGAGCTGATAAAGTCATGGAATTTTAATTGCTTTATGGTTTCCACTTATTTTCAGAGATTTTTGTCTTTCTTTCATTCTAACCTCAGAAAGTCAAAGAGAATAGACGCTCCCAGCGAAGGGCATAGTTAATAAATTCTCCATTTTGTCACAAGATGTTCACTTTTGTTTCGGATACTATTATATATCCTATAAAAACACATATATATTTTGTGCATTTATGGAACAAATATTATTAAAGCAAATACTACTGTAAGCGACAGACATTTTACGTTGATTAGTTTTATTGATCGTCTTTTCCAAACTGATCGTCTTTTCCATAATCCTTCTCAAACAAGAAGGAAAATCTATCACGATATGTCCGAAGTTAATTTCGGAAGAAAAAATTAAAAGCCTTATGGTCGAAGCTTTCGACTTTCTTAAGTCATCCTCCGGGTAGGTAGAGACAATTTTAATTTGAGACTGATAACATTTTTTAAATGGTGTCATAACGCAATTTAAATAGAAATAAGTTGTTTGTGGTTATATATAAATAAATTTGTGTCTTGATTTTAATGATCAACTTTACCAAATTACGAATAATCCTTCTCAGACAAGAAAGAAATATGGTCCAAGCTTTCGACTTTCTTAAGTCATCATCAGGGTAGGTAGAGACAAATTCGTGTGTTTAATAAAATTTTAGAAATGTTGTCACGACGCAATTTAATAATAGAATAAGCTGCTGTTAGGAGTTAAACCTTAGAAGTCGTGGAATAAAACGCGTAGTTCACATTTTCGTATATATATATATATATATATATATATATATATATATATATAGAGAGAGAGAGAGAGAGAGAGAGAGATAGATAGATTAAAATCCAAAGTTACCTCAGTTGAAAATAGCTATTTCGACCCACATGATTTTTACTAGTAGGTCTTGTCAACTCAGAGATATGAACTGATATATTATTTTCAATGGATACCCGTATTTGAAATAGACGACTCGTTTTTTTGTGAATAGTGTGTAATTACGTCAGCCATTGAAATCGAGAAAACTTAATAAAGAATTTGTGCTCTTCGACATATTTGAACCTGCGTCATCTTTTGTAAGATGGCCAGTAGTTCGAATATTCTCTCTCTCTCTCTTATATATATATATATATATATATATATATATATATATATATATATATATATATATATATATATATATATATATCAATTCAGCCCACGCAAGGTGATAATATCGCTAAGACGCTAGAAACGACTAAGAGTGAAAGAGAATGAAAAGACTTTAGAAGGAATGGAAAACCCAATTCTAAACATGGGACAAGGGATATAACTCTATAACCCCGACGAAAGGTGGTTGTGAACCCGACGATAGGTGAATCTATTTAATGCTACTGAGGTAAAAAAAAAAAAAAAAAAAAGTGAAAATAATGAGGTGGAGACGTTAGAAGTATAGACAATACTTTAAAATCAACCCGAAACACGATTCTAAAGAGGAAACAAATAAGAAACTACTACTGTTTAAAAGAACGGAGAAGAGCTGGAACCGGACGATAGGCGGAACCTATTTACCCAAAATATTCAGGAGGAAAATAATACTAAATAAATAAATGTATGTGTATGTGTATGTATGTGTGTGTGTGTGTGTGTGTGTGTGTGTGCTTAAGCAGGAAGAAATCATTTCAACAAATTTTATTAAATTCATAAGGTCTGTATGATTAATTTTTATTTTATTTTATTCAAATTATTGCACAGCCAAATCAAAATTGTGGATAATAGATGGAACAAATGCATTGAGTCAATTGCTTCGTCCACCGCAAGGAAATCTGGCTCCCTGTGCCGCGCCAGGAAATTTTTCTCCCCGGAATCGATCCTCCAGATCTACAAATCAACAATTCGCCCTTGCATGGACTATTGCTGCCATATATGGTCTGGAGCCCCTTCTGTTTGCCTCGGGGTTCTTGTTAGGCTCCAGAGGCGGATATGCAATATAATTGGCCCTGCTCTGGCATCTCGTCTACAGTCACTCTCTCACAGACGCGCCGTCGCCTCTCTCTGTCTGTTTTACAAATAGTTTCATGGTAATTGCTCCGAGGAGCTGCATTCGTTGGTTCCCAGACTTCATGAATTCAAGCGCCCGACGAGGCTGGCATCCAGCTCTCACCCTTTCACTGCCGAAACTCTTAAATGTAGCCGTCTCTTCTACTCCAATAGCTTCATGTCTCGCACCTCTCGCCTGAGGAACTCCCTTCCCTATTCCAGTTGACCTGAGAGCTATTCAAATGTAATGCCAATCGACATCTCCAGTTGCCTTGATCTATCCACTACCCTTCTCCTCATCCTTTCTTCTATCACTCCTATCTGATCTTCTGTAACCCCTTGCGTCCTAGTGGCTTCTCGCCTTGCTTGGGGTTAAACGCTTAAAAAAAAAGAAAAGAAAAAAGAATTCATGCTTTCGTCCATCTCATTTATTTTCAAGTACTGGGCGTTATCAGTAAGGTAGACAAGACTTTTTTGGCTATATCCTGGCAATTTTTGGTACGCTAGAATTCAAAATTAACCAAATATACGCATATCGTATAAATGACGGAGTAATGTTTTACATTTGACGTCAGTTATAGGTCGTTGATCGCACGGGAGATTCGAAGTTTTTTTTTGGGGGGGGTTGTGGTATAGATATTTATTTTGTTAGTTTCACTTTTTCACCATTCATAAACTTTTCTTTTTATCACAAGTCAGGATGTCATGACTTTAACATAATTTCCGATTCGTCATTATTTGTCAATTGTCACTACCCTCTTGGGAGTGGTTTTCTATTTCTCCACTATTTTGAGTTAAGAGTTACCCTTCCACTAGAAAGAACACTACCCCAGGCTAGAGAACCCAATTGTTATTTAACCTGTAGGTAGGGGGATAACAAATGGATTCACGAATTTCAAAAAGATATTTATGTTAAAGTGGATGCAACAGACGAGAACAGATTTTTAACTCTGATCGTCGATTGCATTTTCTGCACCGATTATTAGACTGCCGTCTTTTATCCTCACCAGGTGGCCTAAAATCGTTGCTGTCTTTTGTATCATAACCTTAATACCTGTGGCCTTATCTGATTTTTGGAATCTCATTAATCGTGATGAAGTCGCTTCATTAAGCATTTAAAATATCCCGGAAGTAGCGCTGAGGTAATCTCTTGAATAAGCGTAGGTAGTGCTGATAGATTATCCAGGATTCAGCTTCATATAGAAGGGGAGACAGCACGTTGGCTTTGTAGACATTAGACCTTTCCCGAGATTATTGCTTTCGTAGACTCGATTGTAGAGTCTACAGAAATCTTGGTTTGCCTTAGCCAATCTCTGGTGTCTAATTTTGTTCAACGAAACGTCAGAGTATATGACACAATTTAGGTAGGTCTTGGTCTATTTTCAACTATACTGAGTCAATAGTGACCGGAAGCGAGTGATTGTTTTAAATCGATAACAACAATTGGTAGTCACATAATTTTTGTTCACATCTGTTCACGTCGCATTAATATGGCCGTGCAAATAAATTTATTGACGCGGCGCTTTCTTTTATCGATTAAGACTAACAATGGTGTTTGGATGAAGACGGAAGAAACAGTAATGGACATTTGTAATAATTATTGGCAACAGCATTAACCAAATATTTTCTTATGCACTTAGTGAATTCTCGATTGAGAAAGCAGATGGCTTGATAATTGAATATCCAAGCTGGAAATTAGTTCAAACACTGATTTTTAATCTACAACCGTCACAAGGAAATATAATAAAATACTTTAACAGGCTTTCTTTAAAGAACGAAGTCCCTTCCAAATTCTAAAATTGACATTACATATTCTTTCTAATAAAAATTTACTGAAAATTTGTAATTATCTACATATAAGATTTCCTAAGATATAACAAGATTTCTAAGTACCGTGTGTGTGTCTAAGTACTTCGTGTATAGTCAGTCAGTTGCGTACTCTACGTGATACACGCTTAGACAATCATGTATCTTTCGATACATGACTGACGAGGCAGATTTTTCCCGTAGTAGGTTGCCATTTCTTTCTCTGGTAGACCAGTTGCCATCCAAGGCTATAGAACCTAGAACCCGGTCTGTCCTGCTATTTACCCATAGCTGGAAGGAGAAGATGAGGATTCATACCTTTCCCAAGGTTATTAGCATATAAGTGAATTTTATGGATTCGACTGGAATTCGAACTCGGTCCTCCGATTCCTCAACCCGAGCCGCTATCCACCGTGCATTTTGTGAAAAACATGACTTTTTTCATATGCCTATACGACCCCAGCTTTTGTGCAATACTAGTAGGCTTACCGTAGTCAAATATTGCAGTAGTGGGCGTAATCCTTGACGTATTTTATGGTAAATAAATGGACTATATTCTTTTTTGTACAAAGCTACCCAGTCCTGGGTATGACGACAAACTACATCCATTATTTACATTATTCGGACTATTGTCCTCATCTTTGTCGCCATATTTATTGCAACGTTTCGGCCGTTGTACGCTCCGGCCTTCTTCAGGTGGTTGAAATGTCGAACTAAACCCTTTATTTCGCTCACTGGGGTAGACTGTTCTAGTTCCACGTGCCATGTTTAATGGATGTCAATTATCAGTTATCTCCTGTTAATGTCCCTCTGAAAGTTCTCCACTGCCTTAACCGGATATTGAACTCACACTCTTTGGTCCTGTCACTGGATCTAACCAACGCCTTTATCCACTGTGCCATGTGTCCTCAATAACTGAGACACCCGGAAGAGGCATGGCACGTGGAACTAGAACAATCTGTCCCTGTGAGCGAAATAAAGGGTTCAGTTCGACATTCCAACCACCTGAAGAAGGCCGAAGCGTACAACGGCCGAAAGATGAGGACAATAGTCCGAATAATGTAAATAATGGTAATATTTTGTTTTGTTAAAAATCTGGGGTAATATTTTCCTTTAAAAATTTATTGCTGGTAATAATTTTTTAAAAAAAAAGTATTGCTGGCAATATTTTTTTTTAAAATGTATAGTTGGAACCCTAACAGGTGCTACCACCCCAGGTCAGGGTGGACCTGGGAGCACCAGCAATTAAGAGGTGGTTCCACGCTCCTCAAAAACTCCTGATCAGAGGCCTTGCTGCTCGACGTAGTTTATCGTCATACCCAGGACGGGGTATTGATATGCATTACCGAACAGAGGCGCCATTGGGTATACCTCAGCAGTTAAAGCAGTTGCGAACAAAGGTGAATGCAAATTGGGAAAAGAAAAGCATTGTTAATTCTTCATTTATATAAGGTATCTCTGGATTTTAAGGGATACACATAGTAAATGACGTTTAGCTCTTCATGTAGCAACAGAAAGAAAAAATCTATGCTACAGAAGTCGAAGGGAGTTTACCTGTACCGTTAAGTTTAGCCAAAGGTGCAGTGAGAACGTAGACCTACCAGGTTGGTTACGGTCACCGAAAATGCATTATTTTTAACCCACCCAGAAAAGATTACCTGTGATTAGAGCAAACGTTTAAAGAAAATGCATGATTTTTTATCTATTCAAAAAATTGCTTGTGTTTTGTGTGACCCAGTATTTTTTTGCGTAAAAAAACGTATAATAAAATCTCGAACTATACCCGAGTATGTACTTTACATACGGGAACATTGGATGGTTTTATTCTTGAATTTATACACGAACAACTGTCGGGTTTATGCTGGTGTCTATATCCAAAGATTGGTCAGGACTGTGCTTTTGGCCATGCTCAAAAACTGGCCCATTTTATGTGTGACTCCATAAGCACTAGTCAGGCTTAATCTTGAGTGTATAGACAATCGTTGGTTTAATTTGAGTTTATATAGAGACACTAGTTGAGGTTATGCTTGAATACATATGAAAATATTGGTCGTGTTTATTCGAGTCTATATGCAAACATTGGTCAGGGTTTTCTTTGAGTCTATGCATAAAAACTGATCCGGTTTATGTGTGGTTATAGATCAAACATTGGTCAGGAGCATCCTTCAGATTTATCAGTCAAAACGCAATCATTGATCGGGTTTATACGCAAATGGTTTGCAAAGCTAATATTGCAGACTATTCGGTAGAGAAGACGCTTCGGTTTTTACTACATCCCGCCAAAACCTGGCTATGAGTAAAACTAAAGTTAGTAAGTGTTTAAAGTCCTTGAATAGAAATGATTTGACAGTTGTGGTCACAAGCCATCTGCTCATTTAAGGTATCCTAGTATTGTAGCCTGTGGTACGCTCGCCTGAGCTATACAATCTTAATAATAAGATTGTTTAGCACGATTAAGACACTGCTTCTTTTGCGCTAAGAACCCGTTGTTTGCTTTCTTTGTTGCAAGGCTTGATCTATCTATCTATCTATCTATCTATCTATCTATCTATCTATCTATCTATCTATCTCATTACGTTCCTATCTATCTATCTATCTATCTATCTATCTATCTATCTATCTATCTATCTATCTCGGTCTGTTCATATCTATCTTAGTCTGTTTATATGTATTTTTCATATCTATATATCTATCAACATATACAGGCTGAACCAAAAGTAGGTGTGAAGTACTTTGAATAGGTTTTCTGTTAGGATTATATTATAACAATGGTGTTTGTGTTATATTAAATTTTATAACTAAATTATTTAAATTTAATCTTTTTTTTTATTTTCAGATAGTTTAGAGAACCCACAATGGCAAATAATTTATATAGCGATGTAATAAAATGGCTTTTAAAAGAATATTGGAAGATTCAAAATGCTTAAACCATTTGAAGAAAATGGGTTGAAACATTTGGTAATCAAACTCCAAAGAGACAAACGATTTACCACATTCGTGACAAATTTGATACCACTGGTCCAATTCTTGATGCCTCCAAAACTGATTGACGGAAAACAGTTTGCAAAGGGGACCATAAGCAACTTGTTGTTGAAGCATTTTTTTACTGTTCCAAAAAGTCCACCAGAAGATGTTCATCAGAATGTGACATTTCACAAACCTCAATTGTACGAATTCTGAAATGTAATTGTATTAGTATGTAATCTCAAAATAAATATCATCATTTACTCTATCTAATTTTGGTTCATCCTGTATGTATATATATATATATATATATATATATATATATATATATATATATATATATATATATATATATATACATAAATAGACATACATAAAGCCGATAAAAAATCGATAAATTCATCTTTTTCCTCCGATTTTGTTCAAATGCGGTATGTAGGTTACTTACATCATGACGAGCTCAACGATACCTCTATTATATTTATGCGTGAAAAACGAAAAATCTATTTTAACACAAATCGATTTACTCCTTCATATCCTTGGCTAACTTCGATTGAATAAATACAGACTACTTCTGTTATATCAGTAACTGCATTAATTCAAAAAGGTACTTTAAAGTAATTGAAATAGATAGACTCTGTTACATTAAAAAAATGATGCTGTTTTTGCTCCATCCTAATTGAACGCTTTTTTTGATCGACCAGCTGTGTATGAATGCTAGTATATATATATATATACAGGCTATAAATATTACGAAATCTCCCTAAGGGAACATTCATTTATTGTGATTAGTGGTAGTTCATGGTCCGGTCGGCGATAATAGAATGTGATTAATTTTTACTTCCATCGAGCTAGTTCGGAAGAGAAATCAGTTGGCAATCACTGGTCATCTAGAATTACGTAAAACTTAAAATCTGCAAGTCTTAAGGTTACCACCAGCAATCAAGGTAGAATAGGTAGAAAGAGCTAATATTTTAAGGAAACATTATGCAGTAATGTATTAATTTCGTTATTATTATTATTATTATTATTATCATTATTATTATTAGAGAGTCTTTAATAAATCCCTTCTCGGATAGAAAGTCCATCTGGCCCGTAGTGACATAGTAAATTAGTATTGAAAACGACACCTAACCTTTAAACTTTAGGCGATTCTTCGAAATCCAGAAGGTGCCATAAACATTTGGCCTATATCTTAACCTATTCAATATAAACCACCCCTTAACGTAACTTTCTACCTCTTGGGAACCCGGGGCTAAGTATTAACCAATTTCTATAACAAATATCTGCCGCGCTATAGTAAATTTGTGGATCGATTTAACGAAATCAGGAATAAAAATAATGAGTTTCAATGGACGAAAAGACAAGAGGTTGCTTTCAAGTAATTAAAAAAGGCACTCATAGACGAACATGAAATTGACGTTAACTACTGATGCCAGTAAATGTGCTATAGCTGCAGATGTTATTGCAGGCGGATCACTCTGTAATGTACTTGAGGTCCAGAAAACTGACAACGGCGGAGGTGAATTATTCGAATATTGAGAAAGAGGTATTGGCCATTGTGTGAAGCACGGAAAGTTTTTACTGGGAAGAAATTTCTAGTAAAAACTGATCATAAGCCTTTGGAATTTATCTTCAACCCCAGAACAGAGTTTCCAAAACTCACATCTGCCAGGATATTAAGGTGGGCGATTAAGTTTATAGCGTTCGACTTTGGCATAGTATATATTAAAGGAAACAATATTTTGCATGTCGATGAAATATCTCGGTTAAATTTTGAGGGTAAAAATGTTAAAGCAAGTAAAAATTATGAGGATAGGATTTTGCACTGGATAGAAACGGACGTATTATCATTAAATCGGCTTAGATAGGGACCCAGGCAGGATTTAGTGTTGAATAGAATTCTGGATAGAATAAAGAGAGAATACATGGATTAATGGCGCTATCATTGAGAGACCATAAAAAGAGTCAAGACACAAATTATCAATAGAAAAAGGAATTATATATAATGAAGATGAGATACACTTCAGAGTCTCTAAGAAAAGAAGTAATTAAAGCCATGTGCCATGATATAGATCGAGGTATATTTGTTATACAAATCAGGTTAAAGTTGCAAGCATGGTTACCAATCTATTCGAGAAACGTGGAAGTTTATGTTAAAAAATGCCCAAAGTTTGCAGAAATAAAGAAATTTAGACAAACTAAAATTCACTCTTGTCCAAAGGAAATGAAGCTGTTGATATGATTACATATGAATCATGCCTATATTAAAGGTATACGATTATTTCTGATATTAGTCGACTCGTATTCAGGTTGGCCTGTAGTTATGACAGTCACGGATAGAAAAGACACTACTGCGAAGCGGGTGTTGAGAATAGTGTGTTTGAGAAATGGAGTGCCAAAAATCTTGGTCTCCGACAATGCACCTAAGTTTTGTGAAGAAAGTTTATGTGCATGATTAAAACGTATTGGTTGCATTCCATACAAAACACCACCTTACCACCAACAGTCAAATGGAATTAAGGAGAGCATGCTTCAAACGGTAAAAATCATTCTCTCCAGTGGATTGTGATATAGAGACTTATTTACCCAGATTACTCCTAAGTTATAGAGCTATTCCGCATGCAGGCAGAAGAAAAAGTCCAATCACATTGATGGGGAGACAAATAAGAGCTACGATTACCATGTCATTTGCAACGAATGAAAATGTGTGGTACAGAAAGGACAAGGATTCAAGTACTGAAAAGGCGAATTTTGTGGTTCAAAAGGGATTTATTACAGCTATGAAGGGACAAGAAATACTGGCTCACAAGTACCAATTTAGAACCACAAATTAAAGGAATGGAAAAGGAGGAGGGAGATGAAGAAAAAGAACAGATGACGCAAGAAAGAATGAATGAATCCAATACTGAGAATGATCAGGAAGACCACCAGAGATATGAAAGTGAAGAACAGAAAAGGGAGGAGAGAATGAGTGTATCCAGTAAGTGTGAGGAACAATTTGGGGATGAGAGTGACTGGAGGTATCATGATGATTCAAATAATGGAGAATCTGTTAGAAACTAGATCAGCTATGGAAAGAAACCGAGAGATTCACTCTGAGAGACACTGAGGTTGTTCGTACAAGTAAAAAATCAACTAAAGGTATAACGCCTCTTAGTCTCAAGGAGGTGTAGTGATATGTAAATGAGGTATTGTATAAAAGGCAGTATCGCTATATCTACAGGAGAGTTATCTGCCCTTGACGAGACAACATCTATCAGAGAAAATATCTATCATAACAAATAATAATAATAATAATAATAATAATAATACTTTATTGCATGAGGTTTCATTAATTTTTTTGCTCTTTTTGCCTAATCTACCTGGTTGGTTGATAATATTCTAAGCTAAGGATTTAAACTTATAGATAATTTCCTCTTTAAAAAAAATGGATATCATGCACTAATAGATTTAGTTTAATCATCCTAGCTTAGTAGGATTTAAATACACCAGAGAATGAAAGTTATTAATTATTAACTACAAAAATTTGGCTTATCGTGTGTATATATATAATGTAAAGTTTTAATCGAAAGCTTTTGTTATTCAAGTGTGATTATACAGGATAATCATATTTGAAATAGACCCTACATTTTTATTATTCTTAAAGATTTGTAATACTTCTGCTGGTCTGCACATTCTAGAAACCCTAGTAAAGAAAATTTATCCATCGCATCCTGTATGTTTGTTCCTATATTACTATCTGATTTGGTATGTTCAAATCTATCTATCTATCTATCTATCTATCTATCTATCTATCTATCTCAGTCTGTTTATATCTATCTCAGTCTGTTCCTATCTCAGTCTGTTCCTATCTCAGTCTGTTCATCTCTCTCTCTCTCTCTCTCTCTCTCTATCTCAGCTGTTCAAATCTATCTATCAATCTATCTATCTATCTATCTATCTATCTAAATCTGTTCATATCTGTCTGCTCAAATCTATCTATCTATCTATCTATCTATCTATCTATCTATCTATCTATCTATCTAGCAAGCCTGTTCATATCTATCTATCTATCTATCTATCTATCTATCTATCTATCTATCTCAGTCTGTTCATCTTTCTTTCCCTCTCTATCTCTCTGAGTCTGTTCATATCTATCTATCTATCTATCTATCTATCTATCTATCTATCTAATATGTATTCAGTTATCTGTCTTTCTTCAGTCAACTTTTGATTAAATGCAACATACATGGATTTTTTCAGTTTCCTTGCTTAATGAATGTGTGGGCTGGACGCACTTAAAGAACCATCGAATTTCGATAATGACCAGAAATAGGAATGAAAGCTCTCGATCAAAAAACCTTTTGACAATGTTTATATTCATTGGACTCCTACTTACCTGTCAATAAACAAGAAAAATGTGATAAAAATTAAAAAAAAAAAAATCTTGACTGTCGTCTCCAAACAATATATTGAACATATATTGAATGTATATACAGAGTGTGGATGCAACAATCAACAATACATGGTGATTGAGTTTCGGGCGTAAATTCGATCTTCAGATTTCGAATTGAAACGTGTAACTAAAGCCAGTATTGATTTTTCTATTCTCCAAATCTATAAACGCTCTATCTCCGATATTGAACATGCTCGACTTGTATATATCGCGTATTTTAAACAACAACACACACACACACGCGCGCGCGCACTCACACACACACACACACACACACACACACACACACACACACACACACACACACACACACACACTGGTAAAAAATCCCCAAACGTGTGCACCAGGTCTCTGTATTCGGCCCTTCAAAAAGTGTGGTTGGTTCTACACAAAACCTTCACCACGATAACCAAATCATATGTCGAGGTTGCCTAGGAACTGATTTACCTGAACCCTCGTACGTCGTAAAAACATCGACACATCGAACGCACATTGCGGCCTCGAGATCAATTGTTCAATATCTATCTATCTATCTATCTATCTATCTATCTATCTATCTATCTATCTATCTCAGTCTGATCATATCTATCTCAGTCTGACATCATTCTCTCTGTGTGTCTCTATCTAAGTCTGTTCATATCTATCTATCTATCTATCTATCTATCTATCTATCTATCTATCTCAGTCTATTCATATCTATCTATCTCTCTATCTAATATGTATTGAGTTATCAAGTCCGGTCGAAGTTCAAGATATATATATATATATATATATATATATATATATATATATATTCTGCTTAACTTTCACCCTGCTGATGGAACGCTGTAAGACTTACGAGTTGGGCCATTGAACGTCATTCTATTATTTCTCGTCCATGTTCAATGTGAGACATTTCTCTTAATAGTGTCGGCCAAGGAAGTTCTTAGAACCTCATGGTGAATAGCCCGGGTATCATTTAGGCAAGCATTATCTTGCTTGAACAGCAAATGTTGTGTTCATAATTGAGAGAATTCGTAATACGTGGCTGTCTGTGTGACTATGAATGTTTATTTGACCACTTACATCATAAGCTACAATTCTTCGAAGTCCATATAAATCCTGTCGAAAACCATCAGTCGGGTCCTTTGGAAGACAATCAGTCCGATCCTTTGGAAGACCATCAGTCCGATCATTTGGAAGACCATTAATCCGATCCTTTGGAAGGCCAGATGTTCTCGGGGACGGTTGTAATTGCAAAATGGGGAATATGTGCGTCTCCGTGTCATGATTGCTGCTTTTAGGCAAAGATGGTGTCCTGTTATGAGTGTTACTACATCAAAAGATAAATGAATCATTTGTAAATTCTATCGGAAAATATACAACCACTTCTTCTTTTACCTGCCGTGTCTCTTCAGCTCTTATCAACTTCCTGTTCTTTGAAGCACTTAGTATGTTTTGTATGTTTGCTATCTCGCTTGTCCCTATTCTTCCAACTATTTATACGAACTCATTAGGTAGTTAATTGCTGTTTTCCTCTGTCCCTCTTGCCTTCAGCAAGTACTGTGAGTGTTAAATTTGTCAAGCTCTCCTTCTTCATTAATTCACCTTGAAATTTCAATTGTCTGTTTTTGTTTTTAAGTATAAGAGTCCATTTTGTTTCCATTTTTTCCAGAATTTCGTCATGATCAGACCTTCTAGAGGCACAGTGGAATAATGGATAACGGCTTGGATTAAGGAACAGGAGATCCGAGTTCGAATTCCAGTCAAATATATTCATTTACTCTTGGGAAAGGTATGAATCCCCCCCCTAGCAATGGGTAAGTAGCAGGACAGACTGGGTTCTATAGACTTGGGTGGCAACCGGTCTAGGAGAAAGTAACTCTGAATTTAAAACTGGATGTAGCCCTGGCATACACATACTATAGCGCGAAAGAAAGGATCGTTCGCATTGGGTCGATGATCACGACTAAAATCGACAAATGATAATTATTCCTGCTGCCTGAAGTCTATTCTTATCCATTTACTGTCATATAGAAAGACCAATATTACATAACAGTCTGTTCATATCTATCTATCTATCTATCTATCTATCTATCTATCTATCTATCTATCTCAGTCTGATCATATCTATCTCAGTCTGACATCTTTCTCTTTCTGTGTCTCTATCTATCTCTGTTCATATCTATCTATCTATCTATCTATCTATCTATCTATCTATCTATCTATCTATCTCAATCTGTTAATATCTATCTCAGTCTGTTCATCTCTCTCTCGCGCTCTCTGTCTCTATTTATCTATCTATCTATCTCAGTCTGTTCATATCTATCTATCTATCTATCTATCTCAGTCTGTTCATATCTATCTATCTATCTATCTATCTATCTATCTATCTATCTATCTATCTATCTTAGTCTGTTCATATCTATCTCAGTCTGACATCTTTCTCTCTCTGTGACTCTATCTAATTCTGTTCATATCTATCTATCTATCTATCTATCTATCTATCTATCTCAGTCTGTTCATATCTATCAGTCTGTTCATCTCTCTATCGCGCTTTCTGTCTCTATTTATCTATCTATCTACCTATCTCAGTCTGTTCATATCTATCTATCTATCTATGTATCTTGGGTCGATGATCACGATTACAATCGACAGATGACGATGATTTTCTAGCTGCCTCAAGTTTCTTCCTATCCATTTACTGTCATATGGAAGGACCGATATCGCATAACAGTTCAGTACTCTTGTTTTTAAATAGATTTTCCTGTTTATTCAGGCTTTCTTTTGCCATTCCCGTGCCTTTACGAATATCGGTGTCGCATTTTTCGTCCTATGTTAAAATACCTTCCAGATGTTCAGATATTTGTACTTGCTTGATTTTGACGTCTTTAATTTGTAGTTTGCATCTTGGGCTGTCCGTTTTTCTGACAACCATACATTCTGTCTTCTTACAATTGATGTCCAATCTGTTCTAATTCTCTCAGAATCGCCTCACTGTATAGGTTGAATAATCCTGGTGAGAAGACACACATACTGTACCAAAGATAAAATCGACATTATTCTCTTGGGAATTTTATTATCTGCCAATATTGATGAATGAAATATTGGTGGAATAAGACTTTCTTAATGGAGTCACAACTTCGTTGGGTTGGTCATATTGCAAGGATGAGTGATGAAAGAATACTTAAGGTCCTCATGTATAGCCAGCTTCACAGTGGACAAAAATTTGGTTTGGTTTTGTTTGTTTTACGGCATATCAACCTCAATGGTTTATTTGATGCCGACAAAAGTTTTATTGCTAGTATTTTTCTTTTAAATGTATTGCTGGTAATATTTTTTCTTTCAAAGATCTATTTTCGATAATATTTATCCTTCAAAAATGAACTGCTGCTAATATATTTTTTCAAAAAATGTATTGCTGGTAATAATCTTTTTACAAAAACGTATTGCTAGTATTAAAAACTATTTTTAATCTTTCATAGTGTTTTGACCCTTTTTGGGAGGTTAACTATTTGCCCATAGCTGGGACTCTGACAGGTGTTAATAGGCCTTGCTGTCGGATGTAGTTTATCATCTTACTCAGGGCGGAGTGGACAAAGAACCGTTGGACGGCCGTGGCTGAGGTATAAAGACAAGCTAAAGAGTAACCTCTTAGCTGTGAATCTGGTTCATACCATCTGGAGATATTTTGCCAGAGTTGTATCAAAAATTTCGAAATCAATCGTATCAACCGGCTAAAGGCAACGGCGAAAAGCGTCAACAAATATTCCTGCTACTACGTCTCAAAATCCTCGCTGTTGCACAATATGTGGATTGTATGCAGGGCACTAGCAGACTGAAGTGTCACATTCGACACAAACATAAAAACTGAATAAGTTTGTCGGATCCTCATACGTCTTAAATGGACATTAGAATTCATCATATATATATATATATATATATATATATATATATATATATATATATATATATATATATATATATAGATATAAAGATATAGATTCTGAATCTACAGCGGATCTGATTTTCGTAAATATATCAAACTGTGCAGTATATATATTATATCATAAAGAAGTAATTATAAAAATAATTAATTAGCAATTTTAACGTGGTTAATGGTGAAATCACTTTGCTAACAAGACTTAATAAGGCATTAACTTACCATCAATTCCTTGAATAACACGATCCTTATATTTGAATTGTTCTCAGATGGGATTGATGATCCTGGTCCGAGTACTTTCGACAATTTCAAATCGTCATCTTCAGAGCGAAATATATCCATTTACAGGTAAACAACGAGACGAAATAACTGTAGTGCAGACCGAGAAATGTTTTTAAAAATATGCTGCTTATAGACAGTTATATTATTTTGGAACGTCCGATGCCACAACGCTAGATTTCTTGTTTAAATGATTAAAGTGAGAAATTTGTTTGAATTTAGTAATGTGATGATGACAGTTTGAAAATATCGAAAGTATATACATATATATATATATATATATATATATATATTAACAAGAGGAGAAGAGAGGTGCCGCAAACTTTTTGGGTTGTAATGTGTTTTTTTTTTTAGAAAAAAATATAATGTTTTATTTTCCATAATTTTACTACACGTGTTTCTGGTCTCGTGACCGTCTTCAGGTAAAAGCGGAGATTTCCACATATTATTAAAAATAATTAATTTTTTCCTTATGTTTTTCAATGTTAAATATTCTCGATATGAGACATTCTCTGTTTTTCTGTTAGTAATCCGAATGTCTTTCTTGAATTGGCAAAGAAGAGTTCTGCGCGAAGGGTCATAAAACAATTAAGGTTGGTCCAGCGAAATGATGAATTAGTTATCGGCATTTTATCTTTTAATGTTTTACTGACCCCTATGTGTTCTTGGATCTGTTTCCATTTTGGTGCGATTCTGTCAGTATGCGTGTATATGTGCGTGCGTATATTTCCCCTCCATACATATACTAACTTAATATGAGGAATTAGTAAACTCATTTGTACACATACACACATACATACACATATGCACATACACACCGTCCCAATCAGTACATACACGCAAATACATACACACACACATACACACACACATACTTCTCAAGCTACGTGGAACCAGTATACACATACACACACACATACACACACATACGTACATACATACACACGTACTTCCTAAGTTGTGGGGGTTTGTGTGCGTGCTCGTGAGTAGTTCCCTGTTTTGTCAACATGCGTATATATATATATATATATATATATATATATATATATATATCTTCGTGTATATATATATATATATATATATATATATATATATATATATATATATAAAAAAAAGGCATTCTTAAGATAAGTAAACATATTTATTCATTTATTATTAATATCCGGTCTGTCGATATCAAGGCTTACGGCGAAATGACGTTGAAACATCCGTTTCCCAAAGGATCACCAAAGTTAAGCAACGTCGAGTCTGATCAGTACCTAGATGGGTGATTGCTTGGGAATACCAAGTGCTGGAAGCGTGGATGTGCAGGTGGTGTAATGGATTATGCCTCTGAATTGTTAATCGGAGATAAGTCTTCCAATTCCATTTGTGTTCGTTATATTCGCATACGCGCAAATATCCCTGGGAAAGGCAATCTTTTCTTCGTAAGACTTGTATCACGAAGTTATTATCATTTTAAAGAAATAAAATCTTACAATTTAAAAATATTTTCTAGTTTTAAATAACCTGAAAAGGGTTGATAAGACGTCAATGATGAGTCAATCAATCAATTTTGATATCAATTACAGTAATTACAAAATAATTTGCCTTAAAAACATTGTTTTCTCGAATTACTCTAGTCAAATATTTTTCGTGAAATGTCCATAATGCGAATATCTTGGTCAAAGGCTTCATTTTCAACTCAACCTCAGTGTTTCTTAATTATAATGTTGCCATAGTAACGAATTGTTCTATAGATTTTTTTTCGGTTGTTCCCAGAATAGTTGGACAGTGCGAAACGCTGACAAAATAATAAAAAAGTATCTATCTATCTATCTATCTATCTATCTATCTATCTATCTATCTATCTATCTATCTATCTATTTCAGTCTGTTCATATCTATCTATCTATCTATCTATCTATCTATCTATCTTAGTCTGTTCTCATCTATCTATCTATCTATCTATCTATCTATCTATCTATCTATCTTAGTCTGTTATCATCTATCTATCTATCTATCTATATGTATGCATGCATATCTCTCTCCCACTATCTATATATAATGAAATAACTCATATGAAATATCCGAACAAAGTATATGAATGGTAATTTATGAAAACTTGATGGTTGCTTCATTCGTTTTTTTTATTATTATTAAAAAAAAGCCTGTAGAAAGAATTTAGAGTACATCCTCCCTCAGAAACCGTAAACATCTTTGAGGAAGCAATGAATCCACCTCTTCCCCTCAAGCTCTGGGTAAATAACAGGAAAGAATATTCTATCGCCTTAGGTGGCAACCGGTCTAGGCGAAAGGGGAATTCTGAATTCTGAAAACCTTTGTCGGCAACCAAACCGGATCCGGTAAATGGAAGCCCAGCAGCACAAATATCAAGGACGGTGAACTCCTCAGAGTCATCAGCCATCCACCCCAACTATGGGTTAAATAACCTCAATTGGCCAAGTATGGTGAATACGACTACACCCATGAAGACATGGGCAATCAAGGGAAGGGTTCCTCTAACAAAAATGAGAGTCCCTCCAATCTGGATTTGGATTTAGATATATATGTAAATATTGCCATTGAAATTTATTTAAAACTCTATGTACATTTGACCTGATTCACTATGTATTTGTCTGTTTTCCGACTGGGTGTACGTGTATTTTTGTGTAAATTCTATTATAGGGCAGAAGGTCTACATAATCTACGATTTAGGTCATTTCAATAAGTTCAATGACAATGACAGACGAGGTTACACACTCTCTCACTCTCTCTGTATATATATATATATATATATATATATATATATATATATATATATATAAGCATGCATAGAGATAGTCAGATCTTTTCCAAAGTTACGACGCAATTTGGCAGTGGAGACAAAATACACATTCATTCCTTTCACCTTTACATAAAGGTTATATCTCAAGAGATCTTTATTTATGTTTCAATTTTTAACTTTACAGCAAATGGACATAATTCGTTCATGATACAATAAGTACTTTCTTTTGACTGTATCCTTTTCGTGTAAAACTGAAGATGGAGCAGACAGCAGTTGAACCAGTGACAATGATTGATGATTACTGGTTATATAACCAGCCAGTGTTCAGCTGAACAGGTTTTCAACTAAACGAGTTTACGCCCTAAACGTTATTTATATGAATATGTTGTATGACTTGCCTCGAGGCTAAAGTAGTTGTCTATTTCGCACTTTTCCCAGAGGATCGACATTCAAGTATCGTAAAAGATATTCATAATGTTGATTTGTCGATGAATACAAGCCTTGCCCACACGGAAGTATGAGGTGACCCAAACTTCCTCAACTATTTCTCCTCCAAATCTGACATCGTGCCAGATTCAGTCAAACTCGGTAAATATTAAGGAAAATTCAAAAATGATTACACGTATATTTCCTGTTTAAAGATTACAATTCTTAAACGTTCTTCACCAGCTCTTAATTGCTGGTCTTCCCAGGTTCACCCTGGCCCGGGGTGGTAGCACCTGTTAGGGGTCCCAGCTATGGGCAAATAGTTAACTATACTTTTTTGAAAAAATTATTACCAGCAATAAAATTTTGAAGGAAATATATTACCAGAAACAGATTTTTGACAAAACAAAATATTACCAGCAATAAAAAATTTTGTCAGCATTGAGTGGCCCATTGAGGTTGATATGCAATAAAACAAAATAAACCAAACCAATCTAAACCAAAAAATACATATTCTATTCATACGAATCTATCCTAAAAATGTTGTCGGCATTAAATAACCCATTGGGGTTGATATGCCGTAAAACAAAATAAACCCAACCAAACCAAACTTAAATGTTCTTCTGTCATTTGATGGCGAGTAAAAGCTGTCAACTTTTATTGGGATGTCATTTTAGTAGTATTCATATTTATAGAGGCGTTATCTATATCACAAGAATGTCATCAACAAAATGATATGGAACAAAAGCAAATACTAGACAAGTTGGAATGTCATGAAATATTTATTTCATATTATAGCATAAAAAGAATAAAATACGAGGTATGAAAAAAAGTAGGTCTTTCGTTACCAACATATTCCGAGTCCAATATGTCTTCTTACTGACTGGTTGGAAGGGAGTGCTTCCTGTTTGGGACTGTGACCCTACGCATAGTCGAAGGAAAAGAGTAAGGAGATATTTTTATTTTAACGCAGGACTTTTTAAAAAATAATTTCACCCAAAACAAGGCAATAAATTCTCTAAGACGCAAGGTGATACTGAGAGTAAAAAATGCGAAAAAAGAAAGACATGAAGACAGAAGATAACGATTAAGATTGAATTCAAAGTTTTGAAGATCAAATTCGACTGGAAATCAAGAGGTCGGAAAAGAGTTCTACAAGCGATAAGTGCGAGAGAAGAAACTGTTGTTATAGAACTTACGGTTTTATCTCGCCATTTCAACTGTAACATGATGACACCTTGACATCAATCATGTACAGCGCGTAAAATCATAACGTCTAGGTACTATAGAGGAAAGCTCATCAGAACCATTATCTTTAAAGTATTTATAGAAAAGACACATGGAAGCTACGTTAAGTGACTAGAGCCGAGATGCTAGGTTAGGACTAATGATATTGTAGATTCTTCTTTGGATTTCACCGAGAATTTCTAAATATATAGCAGGATCACCAGATCAAATATGGCGACAATATTCAAAGCAATTAATACTAAGACAGATTTTGGCGAGAATTGGGTTCGACGATTAGTCCGATTAAGACTGTCGTAATGTAGCAATTCGCTCCAGATAAATCCTATTCTGATTAAAACATCAAGCATGTGGCCATAATTCTGGAAATGTTGGCTTGCTTTTTGTATTTATTTTATTTAAAAAAGTTAAAATTGCCCCGCAAAGCAGTATTTCTGGAGAAGAAGCTTTCCAAATGGAACTTCCTCCTTACCAATGGAATACGAAGGAAAGGAGGATTGTTCGCCCCCTGTGTCCATGGCATGACAGGTCATAGTTGTAAAGGTCTGAATTGGTGAAACTAGGAAATGTGGCTCGTCAGAACACTTGCCATGGAAATAACTGCCAATCTAATCTCCTTCCTGTATGTGACGTGGCTCGTCAGGACATTAGTATCATGGCTCTCCATAACCTCCTGTCCTTTGTAGCTCTTAGTCAATTTTGTCTTTTTGCCACTCTCCTAATCTCTCTTCTTCATTCCATTTACAAAAGCTCTCTGGGTAGGTGATGTTTTTCTTCTGTCCCTATAATATTCAATTGTCTTTTACTGATATTCTGAATAAGCATTTTTTTAGTTCCATTTTTTCAAAAAATTTCGACGGTGATCATCTGCGAAGAGATTGTCCACTTTCTGTCTTCTGCTGATACATTTCTATGTGCCGTGTCCCTTATGGACGTTGGCGATCATGGCTCCGTAGGACTAAAACTGGCTGGTTACAATGAAAAGCCCCGAAAACCAAAGTATATTCCGTCATTGCCGATCGGACACTGACCTATCACCAATCACGATGAATAGATGTTCTCTCAGATTGGCCCCCCCTCGAAATCGTGCATATGATCGATCGCTAAAGATGCTGGAAAAATGGTCGGTTCCCTGTACCGCTCCAGCAAGTATCCGACTCCTAGATCTATTCTCTACCGTGACAAGAGCCAGATCAGGTTGAAAGTGGGGTACTGTTGCTATATATGGACAGGAGATACACAGTCTACCCACTTCAGTCTCGATAGAGTCTCAAAATTCACCGTCATTATTTTTCACCCTACAACCACTTTCTCACAGCCGAAACCTCGCACTGATTACATGGAAAGTGCTCAGACGAACTACATTCCTTCGTTCCACCAGTTCTAACCTTTACAGCTAATACTCGACATGCTACGCACAATGTAGCGACCAACTCTCATTTCCTCCGTATTCCATTGGTGAGATGCTTCTTTCTACACAGCGTTGTTTCGTGAAACCGACTCCCAAGAGAATGCTTTCCCGATCACTACAATCTTAATTTGTTCATGTCTAGGTTTGACAGATGTACACATAAACATTGCGTCTTACTTTTTAACATTCTACCTCGAGAGACTCTCTGGCCTTTTACAGGGTGACAATCACTGTTATATATATATATATATATATATATATATATATATATATATATATATATATATCTCTCTCTCTCTCTCTCACACACACACTCTCACACACACATACATACACACTGTTGTGGCATACCTACGGATGGTAAATGGTACGTCCCCATTCACATAAATACAGTAGTAAATACTGCATGTGGGTCTGCAGTTGGAGATTTTCCAGCTGTGCTAGTCAATCTCCCTACTTCCGAGCAGCGAGGATCCCCATACGAGGCTATGTCGAAGAGCCGAGTCTCGTTTCGGGGAAACAGCTACCCGACTCTATTTTATACGGAGTCTACGGGGAATTTTTGGCTGAGCTTAAGGGCTCGGATACCCCACATTAAATTCGGCCTTCTGCAACATCTGACCGCATGGACGGTTGCTAGATATCCTGCAGTTGGAGATTCATTGTGGAATTCACTTGACTCACTTCTAGCAGTTGACTACTTCTTCTAGACGCCGCTGGTGAATCTTATACGTGTTGTTCTTGTCCAAAGTATTACCGTTCATTACCAACCTTCGTTTGATTATTCGATTCAGTAACCTTCCTTAGGTTACAGCACATAGACGCAGATATATAGACACATATCTATGATGATGAAATAAAGAACAAAAAGAAATCGTTTATATATTTAACAGGATTTGTTTATGCTTTATCAGAATTTCTTTTAAATAGGTTATGGAAGAGAAAATTCTGGTACTTTGAATTCTACATTTTTTTGTTTCTTATTGGTCAAGTAGATCTCTTTTTTTGTTTTTGTCTTGTAAGGATGCTGATAATACTATGGACTGAACATGTGAGCAACGACGAGATTTTAGAGAAAATGGAAACAAAAAGGAAACTTATACTTAACATCAGGAAGAGACAATTGAAATTTCTGGCGTACATAATGAGGAAAGAGGACTTCGAAATCTGATACTCACAGGACAGATGGAAGTCAAGAGGGAAAGAGGAAAACAACTCATAATTTACCTAGTGAGCTTGGACAAATGGATGGCGGGGCGAGGTTCAGGTAGAATAACAAAAAGAAAACATTTATTAGGAGTTACCAAGACAGGTAATGGTGGAGAGCCATGACCGCCTACGTCCTAAATGCACACGGCATAGAGAAAAACTTTTATTCTTTAGGCCAAATGATTTAAAAATCTATATATGTTGCGATATAGAAATTAAAACTGCATGGTGACAGTTTCGCACGTTAAGTGATTATCAGAACGTAAATCCGAAGGCGCATTGGGATCGCTAAAGATGCCTTCTAAATCTAAGTAAAGAATTAAGAGAGAGAAAAATTTTGATAGAAACAAAGAAGAGAGTACAGAACTGTCATATAATATCAGTACTACTGTATGGCAATGAATGCTTGACAATCTCCTCACAGATGAAGAAGAGACTTGAGGCAGCAGAAATATGGTTGTACAGGAGGACGTTGGGGATACCATGGATCGAACAGTTGAGCAAAGTTTTAGAAAAAATGGAAACAAAAATGGAAACTTATACAGAAAGAGAACAAGTATCTAGGGCACATAATGAGGAAGGCTTAGAAAATCTGTTATTCACATGACAGAATGAAGGCAAGACAAACATTAAAACAACGCATATCCTACATAGTAAGCTTAGGTAAATGGATGGCGTAACAAGTTTTAGGGGAAATAACAAAAAGAAAATTTATTAAGAGCAACGAAGGGCAGGAAATTACAGAGAGCCATGATTGCCTACATTTTGAGCCGGCTTGCCGCATGAAGAATAAGTAAGAGATTTATGTTGCAGTCTTTCTTGGATGGGCCGATATTGCAAGCCTTGATTGTATTCAAATGTATTTCTCTTTATGAATTATAGTAGACATTATGGCAATATTAACCGTTTACTTATCGGGAAATATTTGGCATTCATTGAAATGACCGCCTTTTGGAGTTTATATATTTACCTTACCGTCATGGGCAAGACGATAAACCTTACCGTCCTGAGTAAGACAATAAACTACATCCAACAGCAAGGCCTCTGTTCAGGAGGTTTTGAGGAGCGTGGAACCACCTCTTAATTGCTGGTGTTCCCTGGTCCACCTTGGCCCTGGGTGGTAGCACCTGTCAGGGTCCCAACTATGGGCATAAAGTTAATCCCCAAACTGTGGTCGAAATACTATGAAAGTGTTTTGAGAAAAATTATTACCAGCAATACATTTTTGAAGGAAAATTATTACCAGCAATACATTTTTGAAGGAAAAAATATTACCAGAAATACAATCTTGAAGGAAAATTATTAACAGCAATACATTTTTGAAGGAAAAAATATTACCAGCAATAAAAATGTTGTTGATATTAAATAACCCATAGAGGTTGTGTTATACCAGAACATTACCTATTCTATTGTAATAGACTCTCCCACAGATAATAAGTAGTAGTAGCAGTGGCCAGTTGAGCTCAGTGGAGTGGAGTGAGTCAGTCGATGTCGGACATGGAAGTATCAACCATCACAACTAGATTGCTGCGTCATTAACTCTTATTTCAAGTTCCTAACGTTTTGTACGTCGAACCTAATTTAGGACGACTTAGTGAAATACAAGCCTCCACTGTGAAAACTACTCTACAACACATTGGCGACGAGGGATTCATAATTCATACGGAAGAAAATTTTTCGTTCACTCTACAACAGGTTGATATGTCGTAAAAAAAACAAAACAAAACCAAACAAACCAAACATTTACCTTAAATATTTTTTCAGGAAATTTTAAAAGTATAGTAGCTGTTATCACTCTTTGCAGTATTGATGGAGTTAGTGCGTGTGTTTATTCGTGCGTTTGTATTCTAGTTGGTATTTTGTGTCTGTCTGGATGTTCCTGTGAGTTTAATTTCTGAAAATTTTCGTGGGAAGAAAATTTAAATTTTTTTTCTGTGTGTATCGAAGTTTTAGTCTTTCAGGAGTTGGTGGTACATCTGTTGACTGTGAGTTAGATGTGCGTTATTAACGTTGGAGTAATTTTTTTTGTTATGGAAAAATCGAGAGTGTCGGGAAATTTACATTATTTACATTATTCGGACTATTGTCCTTATCTTTGTCGCCATATTTATTACAACGTTTCGGCCGTTGTACGATCCGGCCTTCTTCAGGTGGTTGGAATGTCGAACTGAACCCTTTAGTTCGCTCACTGGGGTAGACTATTCTAGTTCCACGTGCCATGTTTAATGGATGTCAGTTATCAGTTATCTCCTGTTAATTTCCGTCAAAGACACATGGTACAGTGGATAAAGGCTTTAGTTAGATCCAGTGACAGGACCCAAAGAGTGTGAGTTCAATACCCGATTAAGGCAGTGGAGAACTTTCAGAAGGAAATTAACAGGAGATAACTGATAACTGGCATCCATTAAACATGGTGCGTGGATCTAGAACAGTCTACCCCAGTGATCGAAATAAAGGGTTCAGTTCGACATTCCAACCACCTGAAGAAGGCCAGAGCGTACAGCGGCCGAAACGTTGTAACGAAGATGAGGACAAAAGTCCGAATAATTTAAATAATGTACATAATACCCCATCTCAGAAATATAGACAGATACTGTCGAGAAATTTGGTGGTATCTGGATGCATGTGTTTTGGTCTAATTCTACTATCAATATTGTTACTGCTATTTTTATATTATATAAAATTTGTTGAGAAATAATTGTGTGATTGAAGAAAGTTTGGGCATGTCGACGTGTGTTTGTTTACTTCAATTATTGATATTATTGTTGCTATTATATATGACTTATAAGTCTTTCGGGAAATATTAGGTGTGTTGGAGAAGAGTCTGTAAAACTTTATGAATATTGGCGATACGAAAAAGAGCATCTGGCATGTGTTTATCGATGGGAGGATATTAATTAATATTCCCTCTATGTCAAAATTTAAAGAGAGAGATGTTCTCGGATCATCTGCTTTCTTCAAACGTTCGCCGGAAGTTAGCAGGAGACGACCAATAATCAATTTCCGGTGATTTAAGTCAACAGTAAATCCTCGTTTGTTATTTTATGCATCACACATTTTTCAGCAACGTGATCAAAGCAACAAAAAGGCTTTCACTTCATGTTCTCAGTATTGTTTGCGTCTTCGACTTCTCAACATTTGCCTCTGTGAAGAAGCGACAGAAGGAACAATACAGTTGCTGAAAAAGTTCGCTTAGACAATCATGGCCGAATTCACTATTCAGAATGTTGTCATCTTCTTAACTTTAAGTATTTCCTTATGCAGCGTTTCATACGGTAAGTTCTGCCATCTTTTATTTGCATAAATATTTTTCTGTGTAATTTTTGTGTATTTTTATACTTAGAATTAAAAAAAAATAGACAGCTGTCCTTTCTTATACGCATAATGAAGAAGGGCTTGGGGAATTTAACACTCACAACAAATATCGAAGATCAAAAAGAACAAGAAAAACAACAGACCACCTGTAGGACACGTTGGGAAATGGCAAAGGGAAAAACGTTGTTAAGGGCAGGAATGTGCAGAGAAGCATTATAGCACATGCCCCGAATGGTCACGATACATATAAGAAGATGTAAAGTTGAATTCTGATTTTAACTTTTAAATCTGGAGTATTTCATTTCCAATCTTTACCTACTTTACTTGTCTTCGTTCTGATAGATATGCAAGTTGCTCGTATAATCTATGATATTGTGGGACTATGCAACGTTGATGGTGATTGGCACAGAAAATAAATTCAGTAAAACGGGTTCGAATTTAACCTTTTTATGTTCACTTGGGACCTATACCCTTTTGATAAGAAATGAATATATATTCTTATATCCTGTTCAAGATATTTTGACAAATATCCTGTCACTTGCATGCAACGAGGACTGATAAAAAAAAAGATGATCTATGAAACCTTAGCTAAAACACTCTCCTATAACTAGCGTCCAAGCTGGAATAACTACAGAATTTTACCACCAGAGATAATGCTAAGCCTATTTATGATATCACAGGTAGGACACACCGGTGTAATGGTTAGCAAGTTTTTCTTGCTAGAACAATTACGAATTAGTAATGAGTTCGATTCTCACTGGGTGGCCCATACTTTCGGCGTTATGCCACATCTAAGCTACGCTTGGAAAATCACTATACCTGGGCACCTCGAGGTGGTTTAATGGTTAGCAAGCTTGTCTCGTAGAAACCATTACGAATGAGTAGTGATTTCGATCCGCACTGGGTGCCCCATACTTCCGGCCTTGTACCACATCTAAGCTACGCTTGGAAAATCACTATACCTGAGCACCTCAAGGTGGTTTAATGGTTAGCAAGCTTGTCTCGCTTGAACAATTAGGAATGAGTAGTAATTTCGATCCTCACTGGGCAACCCTTCATTTTCTACCTTGTGCCACACCCGAGCTACGCTTGGAAAATCACTATATCTTGGGCACCTCGACGTGGTGTAATGGTTAGAATCTTGTCTTGCTAGATGAGTTACGATTGAGTCGTGAGTTCGATCCTCACTGGGTACCCCATACTATCGGCTTTGTGCCACATCTAAGCTGTGCTTAGAAAATCACTATATCACAGGTAGGATGTATTATGCAAGGTTAATGATTAGATATAGATTACATTCTTTGAGAACGTCTTTCTTTGAACGTCTGTTTGGTCTTATGCTTACTCCAGATCTCCTATATTCAATTTAATACGAAAGATCCTGGAATAATGGTCGTCTCATTGTGTTGCTACGGGAAGTGTCTGATTCCTTCTGAAATTCTTTATCTTTATAAGAGACAAAGTAGCCCAAAACGGATTATTGTTGCTATATCTTGGCTTGAGCTGCTCAATATGAACTTTTCAGCCTTGACAGATTGGAAAGAAGGCATATTCTTCACACAACAACCTCTTCCCCACAAACGCAACGTAGCAATTAGGTCGCTACTGTATTCTCTATGCCAATTGTTCAAATGAGCGTTCTCTTCGTTAGTTTCACCAGTTCAGACCTTTACAGCTACTTCCACGGAATCGAAACACCCTTATTTCCCCTGCATTCCAGATGTAATAAGAAAGTTCAACACTGAAATTTTTTTTCCCCAAGAACTGCTTCCTTGTGGAACAGATTTCCGCGTATATGCTTACCTGAACGCTATAATCTAAACCTCTTCAAGTTAATGATCGCTCCTTATCTATCCTTCTTATCCTCACAAACTTTACTACCTAACACCTTTTTCTTTCATTCATATCACACATATTCATCCTGAAGATTATAACAGTAACACTCTAACTTGAATTGATTTAGAGACTTGTTTTGCTTGAACAATAATATTAAAAAAAAATCTTGTTCATCATATACAAGAGTCAGATTAGATCAAGGATTGAGTATTACTGTCTTGTCTGAGCTTGAGCGGCCCAATCCGAAGTTTCCAGAATTGACAGAGTTCAAAATCATTTCTGTTGTCGTTATGTTTACAAGAGTTAGTTTCGTCCAACAATTAAGTACTGCTGCCATGGCTGAGCGGGAGATTCCAGTTTTTAGGAAAAGAAATTCCAAAAACCTACCAGTTCTAAGGGTGTCTCCCCGACCACCTACTCGGAAAAGCTTCGTCAGCAAAAGCAAAGGTGCGAGCCATTGTTCGAGAAAGCGGAAAAATTGTGACACCAGAAAGATTCTCACAAACTGAATAATCATGGAAAAATCCCACCCTAACTCTTCGGTACCGTCTTCCCCGTCAGCTAGACAACACATCTTGACTACTCCTCCAGTCCTAAGATCCTCATCTCCCTCTCCCGTAAAAATGACAACCTTAAAAAAGGCCCCCATCAGAGTTTCACCTGCCAAAGACCACCCTTCCACTATCGCTATTAGCCCTAAACCACCCACTGTCAAAACTCCTGTAGCTACACCGAAAAGATTGATAATGACTAAAGGCAAAGAAGCCCATCACCAGAAAACATAGATCCTTCATCTCATAAAAAAAACCTAAACCCATCTTTCGCACAGGGGAAGACGTGTACCGGGTATCCAAGGAACTGGAGGAAAAGGCACTTCAGTTTTCAAAAAAAAAAAAAAAAAAAAAAAAGAGAACATATATTTCTCGCGTTAATTTCAAGAAAATTAACAAACTAGATGTCGAAGATCCTAGAAATTTTCTCAACGCAAAAACGTTAGAGGGGCCGAAGCCGGTCAGCAAATTTGGGCCATGGTTGGGCCATGGTTGCGGAGTCTTCGGAATGTTTCCGTTCATGGCCTGTTTTGATAATGATACGGTGAAAAAATTAAAACAATTTTGTTCAGGGAGGTTCCTGCTTTTTGTTCAACCCTCCATGTATAGAGCGTTAAAGCTAACGTTCCCTCTCGAAATTGAATGAGATGGGAACAGGTTCGATGGGAAAGGCCGTCGGTGTCCTTTCCCCGTCCATGTTTAATGCAGGAGAGCAACCCTAATCAGTTTCATTATGGCTCTTTGGTAAGCTATTCTGAATGTCCGAGGCCTGAGGTCGGAGTCTCGCAGAGCGAGGCTCTCTCGTGACCTAAGCGTCTCGGAGTGAATGTTTGTTGTGTGCAAGAAACACGTTTTTCTATTCATGACTACGAGAACATTCTGTCTAAGGGGTTCTCCCTCTATTTAGCACGTTTTTATGGTCGTTCGAGAGGTGTCTCTTGGATGGTGAGCAAGTCTTTGAAGGCTGCGTGTATTCTTGTCTTCGCAGATCCGGCGGGCAGACTTTGCTTGCTGGATGTTACCATAAAGGATAAGGCTCTTCGTCTCATTGGGGTTTATGCACCCAGTGTCCATACTGAACAGACTGCTTTGTTTCGGCAAATCGAGCCGTTTTTGACGACATTTCGTCGGGTAGTTTTAGCGAGGAAGTGGAATGCCGTGCTTGACCCCGCATAGATCATATAGGGCCAAATTTGGGTACGTACAACAGATACGTGAAACTATTTCGGGCGACAGGTTTGATCTTGTCGATAAATACCGGAATGAGCACCCTCGGGAGGTAGTTTGGACTTGGACAAATAGTGGCGCCTCGGATGCTGGAGTGGCTTCTAGCTACCTCGACTAGGAGAGTCAATGTAGGGCTCAACAGTGAACATTTACGTGAGTTCCGTTCTTTCGAAATCTTTGTTCGTCAAACGATGTAATGGTGAATGTTTAGTTGCATTCGGTCAAATCAACATTGCCGAAATGTTGTAACCTAGAAAAGTTTTACTTTTGCACCGGGGATATTGATGCTGCCCCGTCCCTCTTCTCAGAAGTTCCTCTGCACACTGGTAAAGAAGTTGATCTCTGAGGCGCAGCTCCATTCGTCCAGGCTTACGACTAGCCGATGGCGGAGGTAGGTTGGGGAGAGACATCCCTCTTCATCGGTAGCGTCGGAAACCCCTTTGGAATACCCAGACACAGTTTAGTTGACAGGTCGATGCCGTTGAACGTGGTGTGGCCGTCGCAGTGTCCATGCAACTTCTTGGAGCCATGTGCTAAAGCCGTTCAGTAGAATTCAGAATCCTAATTCTTTCCTTTTATGTGCCATGTCCTTTCTGGGCGTAGGCGATCATGGCTCTCCACCTCCCTCTATCCCTTGCAGCTCTCAACAAGCTCCTTCTCTCTTCTTCTTCCCCAGACCACGTTCTTTCATCCACATGCTTAAGCTCGTCAGGTATGTCACGTGCTGCTTTCCCTTGTCTCCCTTTCTCTCTATTCGACCCGTGGGTATCAGATTCTCCAGGCCTCCTTCCTCATTATGTGCCCCAGAAACTTCAGCTGCTTTTTTTATGTTAAGTATAAGCCTTCTTCTTGTTTGCAACCTCTTTAAGACCTAATCGTTGCTAACATGCTCGGTCTATGATATCCTTAGCATCCTTCTGTAGAACCACTTCTTCATCGTCTCTAGTCTCTTCTTCATCTTTGAGGAAATCGTCCAACATTCGCTGCCATAAAGAAGAACAGATGTCACGTAACAGCACAGTATTTTTTTCTTTGTTACCAAAGAAATCCTCCTGTCTTGCAATACTCGACTTAGCTTTTCGAATGCGTCTTTGGCCATCCCAAAACCTCTACAGATCTCAGTGTCGCACTTACCGTCCACTGTGAAGACGCTTCCCAGAAATTTAAACTTCTGCGGCTGCTTGATTCTGCAAATCACATTTCAGGTTCTTCCTCTTAATCATGAGCATGCATTCTGTCTTCTTGTAGTTTATGCTTAGTCCCTTCTTCACGCTCTCCCTCGCTACTTTCAGCATCCTAATTACACCTGATTAAAGCATGGTCAACTGCTTCGCTGCAAAGGTACTCTCACTGATGATACACACATAAAAATACATATATATTTTACAATGCATGTCGGAGTAAATAGGTCGTCTTCAAATGTAAGTGTAAACAACAATACGAAAAGTGCTTCCTGTCACGTGATTGTTTTGTAATGTCGGGAATATTCTGTTATAAATTGTAAATCATATCAGATTTTGTTATTTTTCCTCATCAGTACTTCTCCAGTCCCACGTGATACTCGAAATGGAAGCGAATTTTGATCACATGGCAGCAAATCAACTGCATATGGATAGAAAACGAGTTTAGTAGATATACAAAACTAGAAAGCGGTGTAAGACGAGGATGTGTCATGTCAGCGGACTTATGTAACCAAGATAGCGATGCAAATTGGAAGTCCTGCCAGGATTCGTTATTGGCGGCCACAGTCTTCACAAAATATGCAGATGACACAGTGTTGATAGCAGACACGGAATGAAAGCTACAAAACTCCTAGAGACGTTAGTTAAGGAAAGCCAAAAGAAACAATTAATCTTCAACTGCACCAAGAAAAAATTGCATGGTAGTTTGAAAAAAGATGATCCCAAAATAAAAATTACAAAACAGAGATAACAAAAAAAAAAGTAAAATTTTGTAAATATCTGGGAAGTGTTTTAACAGATGGCGAAAAGTGACATATATTTGGGATGATCAAAGATGCTTTCCAAAATCTAAGCAGAGTAATAAGAAACGAGAATTATTTCGTTAAAAACAAATTAAAGAGTACTTGACAGTGAATTTTGGAAATTTCCAGCAACGATGAAGAAAAGACTTGAAGCAACAGAAACGTGGTCCTACAGAAGGATGCTGAGTATAACATGGGCCGAATATGTGAGCAACAACGATGTTCTAGAGAAAATGAAAACAAAAAGGATACTTAATATCAGGAAGAGACAGTTGAAATTTATAGGACACATAATGAAGAAAGAGGGCTTGGAAAATTTGATACTCACAGGACAGATGGGTGTCAGAGGGACAGAGGAAAATAACGCATAACACAGATGGATGGCGGTATAGGTTCTGGGAGAAATAGCAAAATTACAATATTTATTAAGAGTCACATAGGACAGGAAATTGTGGAGAGCCATGATAGCTTACGTCCTGAAGGGACTCTACGCATGAAGAAGATATGTAATGTTTTATAAACAGAAGTATTTAACAGTATATGGCACAAGAATCTATTTAAACCGTTAGGAAAACTAGATCTATTTGGAAAATATGTTAGAATACTCCAGACTTTATACATGGAGCATATCTCTTGCATACGAATGGGAAATAAATTGAGTAGCTACACGAATATAGAAAAGTTCACGAGACCAGAATATGTCTCCTCGCTCAGATTTATTCAACCTTTACGGCGACGTTTTCCTAAGGGAACTGGAGACCCTACCAGGATTTATTATTCGACGGCGTAATCTTAACAATATAAGATGACGTTGATGGCCGATTCAGAAAGAAAACAAGACCTCATAGACTGAGTAATAAAAGAAAGCGAGAAGAAGGGACTCGCAACTGCAAAAATACAAAAAATCATGGTCAACAGCAAGGGAAAAGAAAAACCAAGATGTGAGTTATAGATTAGAGATATAAACACCAAACAGGTGAAGAATTCTAAATATCTGGGAAGCGCTTTAACAGAAAATAGAAAACGCAACATCGAGATCCGAATACGCGTTAGGCTAGCAAAAGAAGCATTCTAAAAGCTAAGCTAGAGGCAAAGAAAAGCTGAATTGCTATGTGATATCCATCCTCTGTGAATGCTGGACAATCGTCACATCTATAAGAAGAATACCTGAAGCAAGAGAAATGTAGTTCTACAAAAGGATACTGAACATTTTATGGATGGAGCCAGTAAGCAGCAAGGAAGGCTTCAAGAAAATTGCAACAGAAAGAACATTTCTACGCAAAATCAGGAAAAGAAAGCTGAAAGATATTGGACACATAATCAGGAAGAAGCTCTGGGAAAACGGACATATTAATGGCAAGAGAGTTAGGTGAAGATACTGAATTTCTTACCTGATGAGCTTGTGTGAATGAATGACAGAAATTGGGGCGCTTAGAAAAGAGTGAAAAACTGCTAAGAAACGCACAACATAGGAAGATGTGGAGAGTCATAGTCGTCTGTATCCTGAAACGACGCAGCACAAAAGAAAAAGGATATATTGAAGGCAAAGGAGACAAGAAAACAGAGAATAACCAACCCATTGACCTTATGTAACTAGTTTGTAGAACAGGGATTAAGAGAGATGCAAAATTAAAGGAAGTAGTAGAGGCTCATGATCGCCCATGTCTTGAAAGGAAACAGCAACTAGATGAAGAAGATCTGTAAGGCAAACTGTTTTAATACCAATTTGAACAGATTTAACACTTACTGTAAGAAAAATATTTTTATATTTTAAAAGTGTAAGTTACATTTTTCAATCACGAGTTAAATTAACGAATTTTTTTCGTAATCTTTACATTTACGTTTCGTGGTCCGACATTACTGAGTAATAGAGTTCAAAAGCGCCAAAAATCAATCATTTGATTCGCTGGAATATCATAGAGCATTTAGCATGAGGGTGATTTAAGGAAAATGCATACAAAAAGACCAACTTATCCTAAGAATGAGAAAGAGACAGTAGGAATTTCGAGGAAATGTAAGGAGGAAAGAAGACATGGAAACTTCGGCACACACAGGCATATTGAAGGCAAGAGGGCCATTGGTAATCAGTTATTCATTTACCTAAAGTACTTGTGTAAATGACAGAAAAGAGACTTAAAACGATAGTAAAACGACAAATATTGCTACGAGATAAAGAAATAGGAAGTCGTGGAGCACCCTGACCACCTACTTCCAATAATCGCTGGAGTTTCAAGTGTATTTTCGCAATTTTTAAACTGTGTAGTTTGCAATATCGGCTGGTCAAGACTGGCGACACTGCATCAATGATATATATATGATTTGTGATAAGTTGACAGTTTCGACCCCAGATCGATATTTACCGAAAGGTCATCACAAAGTCAATCAGCATGCTATTGTGCGCAACTCAAGTACTCCAGATAAGGAAAACAAATCCCAAAACTTTTGGAGAAATAAAAACTGTTGTTTTTTTTATTTTATTTTAACGTTGAAACTGTTATGATTGAAGATTTCCTGTGAACTTGCTACATCGCATCAAGAGACGTGCCATTGCAACCTGGTAACGAACCGGAAATACTCTTCACTAGTGTCTTGGATTTATATATTTCGATAATATTTCTTCTATTTACTAACCGTAAATTTAAGAGGGCCTAACGCTAAATCGTGAGACTGAGAGACGAAAGTTTTTATTGCGACAATATTCTAAATCTTTGCGAGGGAAACATACCTAACTGAAAAAATCAATAAGCAACGTATTTGTTTTAATCGGCTTTCGATATCGACTACTGGGAAAAAATGCATACCTTTATCCCAAGTATCTAAGAAGGCCAGCTTATTTTATTTTCGGGTAAGTGAATTACACTTGTTTTAATCTGCCTTCTCCCATTTGCGCACAAGAAGTGTTTGAGTCGGGTTCAAATTCCGAGTTACTCTACTGAGATCAATTTGGTATAGTTACCATTGGAAAAGATAGTCTTTTATACATCAGCTAAAGTCTTTTTTTAAATATTTTAAGCGTTTCACCCCAAGCAAGACAGGAAGCCACTAGCACGCAAGGGGTTACAGAGAGTTGGAGCGAGAGCAAATAGTAGTGATAGTGGAAAGGATGAAGAGAAGGATAGGGAATAGATCGAGGCATCTGGAGACGTCGATTGACATTACATTTGAACAGTAGGAGATTATAGCTGTCAGGGAAACAGGAAAAAGGGAGGGAGTTCCACAGGCGAGAGGTGCGAGACATGAAGCTATTGGAATAGAAGAGACGGTTACATTTAACAGTTTCGATAGTGAAAGGTGAGAGCGAGATGCCAGCCTAGTAGAACGCTTAAATTCATGAAGTCTGGGAACCAGCGAAAGCAGCTCATCGGAGCAGTTACCATGAAACTATTTGTAAAAAAGACAAAGGGAGGTGACGGCACGTCTGTGAGAGAGCGACTGAAGACAAGATGCCAGATCAGAGCCACTTACATTGCATATCTGTCTCTGGATCTTATCAAGAACCACGAGACAAACAGAAGGAGCACCAGACAATATATGGCAGCAATACTCCATGCAAGGGCGAATGGTTGATTTGTAGATTTGAAGGATCGACTGCGGAGAGAAAAATTTGCTGGCGCGGCACAGGGAGCCAACTTTCCTTGCGGTGGACGAAACTATTGACTCCATCTCAGGTTATCAGTCGATGTGAGACCGAGTAGTCGCAAAGAGAAGCTCTCTAGACGTCAGACATTCTAATGAGGAGCAAGGATGGTTCTCTGTGGTGTGTAATAGAGGGCAGTTTTCTGTTAACCAGCCATTTCCTGCCCCAGTTCACAACCGTCCTTTTCGAGACGAACGGCCAGGTTCGTTTTGTCAACGACACTAGATTTGTTGTTGAGGTAGGAGTAAATTGTAGTGTCGCCCGCGTAGATGCCTACTTGGGAATCTATGACGTCAGGAAGATCGTTGATGAAGATAAGGAACAGAGTAGGGCCTAGGAGGGAGCTTTGGGGAACACCTGCGTTCGTGGGTTAGGAGCTGGAGGAGAATCCGTTGAGAACGACCTTCAGTAGTCGGTTTGACGGGAATGATTGTATTAAGTCAAACAATCGACCTGAAATCACATAACCCTGAAGTGTAACCAGTAGATTAGATTTGGTTCCCTAAAATTTGGTTGGAACCAGTTTAACTCTATTTAGAGAAGATAATGGGAAAACACTCTACTATATAGACCAAGAATATATGATAATTCTCATATAATAGAGAAAACAGATATGTGGAGAGTCATCATCGCTTACACCCTGAATGGGTCATGGCCTTAAATAAAATGATCTGCTGATTGACTTGCTTCCCTAAGAAAATAAGGTGATTAAGCAGGGTAGAATCCTTGACATGCTTCTGTCAATCAATTTATGATTCATTGATTATAATTAATGATAGCAATAAATAAAATTAAATATATAAATTCTATATGTAGGAAATAACTTGACATCAAGTAGAGGCCGTCGAAAGCCGCGCTTAAATGAGTACATATAGGCTTTTCCACAAAGTTATTAGACAAACAGAAAAATATTAAAATTCCAACGGAAAAGGAGATATTGTCGAAATATTTGCATAATATGATATAAACAGTGAAGTTTGTATACAAATAGATAATAAATTTCTATCTGGACCTGCACGAAAGATATCTAAGCGATATTCAATTTCTGTCAATGTCTGAAATATAAAAACATATTAAGAATTTATCAATATACGTAAAATAACTTTAATAATAATATATATAAATTGCATAAAAAATTTAGTTGTCACCTAGGCTTTTCGTAATGACTTTTTGAAATTGTCTAAAGACTTTGTGGACATTCTCTATATATTTTGGCATTAAGCTTCTTCGTTCGGAACTGTACGAAACAAAAATATCTTCTCCAAGAACTTACATATATTTGATTAACATTTTATCCCCTATATATTCATTGTATTTAACTTGACAACATGAAGAGACCTATAATTTCAGTGCCGTCAATATTGTCCTAAAACCTTACTCCATCTCCCCAGTTATCTTCTAAGCCGACTTTGCTAGCCATTTCTTGGGAAAATATATATTTGATTGACATATTATCCCATATATCGGAGTAAGCACATTAATCCCATAGTTCTGAATAAACATATTGTCCCATATAATCGAATTAAAACATTGTCCCATATATTGAATAAATTCATTATCCCATATATATGAGTAAGTACATTATCCCGTATAACCGAATTAACACATTATCCCATATAACTGAATTAAAACATTATCCCATATAACCGAATTAAAACATTGTCCCATATATTGAATAAATTCATTATCCCATATATATGAGTAAGTACATTATCCCGTATAACCGAATTAACACATTATCCCATATACCGAATTAAAACATAATTCCATATATTTGAATTAAAACATTGTCCTATATATTGAATAAATTCATTATCCCATATATATATATATAAGTACATTATCCCGTATATCCGAATTAACACATTATCCCATATAACCGAATTAAAACATAATTCCATATGTCTGAATTAAAACATTGTCCCATATTTTGAATAAATTCATTATCCCATATATACGAGTAAGTACATTATCCCGTATATCCGAATTAACACATTATCCCATATATCGGAATAAACTATTATTCTGTTATTGCATATTAGTTCCTTGACTTTCTAAAGCATTTATTGGTTTTTAGATTCTAACATAATTTGCAGAAGACTTTTATTGTTTTGCGGAGATTTTTTCTTGAATACAATTTTCTATTATCGTATAAATCTTTTTTTTAATGAGAGATCAAAAACTTTCTTTAATTTTGTGTTTTTGTAACATTTAATATTGTTAATTGTAAATTTTCGAAAATGTGAAAGAACATACTATGGCCTGAATACAAGGTTTTCCACAAAGTTATTAGACAAATAGGAAAATTTATTAATATTACAATCTAAACTGGATACTATAGAAATGTTTACATAATACGAAGTAAATACTGCAGTTTGTACAGAAATAGTTAATAAATTTCTACCTGGGCTTCATTCGTTGCATGAAAGACATCTAAGCGATATTCAATTTCTGTCCATATACTTAACTTCATCAATAGTCTCTGTGTAATTTCTTCGTATTCGAATATGCGATTTTGTATTGATAAATCTAGACAAACATTGTGCCTTTTCTTGGGACGTATTCAACGTCATTCATTTTTAAAGATGACTCCTGGTAATTATTTAATTACGGCTTGGAACATTAAAACATGACATTATTATTAATAAAAATATTACTAGGAACTTTAATAATAACATAGAGGGTGTCCCAAAAAATTTGATTTCATTTCACATGCCAATAATTTTGGCAATTTTTGTTGAAATAACCTCAAATTATCACAGAATGTATAGAAACAGATCAAGATTTTATATTTAATGTTTTATTTTTGTTCTGAAAGAGGACATCTCAATGAGAATCTGCCACTGAGATGGATCGTGAGTGGTGGGGATGAAGACAGTTTTCTGAAGAAATGACCACCGCGGTCACCGGACCTGTCCCCGTGTGATTTATTTTTATGGGAAGATACTGATCTATGTCCCTGCTCGTCCTGCTAGCATTGATGAACTCAAGCAGAGAATCACTTCCAAACTGGATAATGTTACCGGAGACATGCTACAACGTGTTTGGCAAGAGCTTAACTACCGACTTGACGTGTGCCGTGTCACGGGCGGTGCCCATGTTGAACACTTAGGAAATCTGTCAAATAATAAACTTATGATGTTTAATAACTAAACTGTTGAATTTCATTCAGCAAGAATTAGTAGTTTTCAACATAATTGCTTTTAAAATGATGTCAATTTTGTGGGGACACAGGCTGTATTAATATACAACAGAAATTTAGTTATCATCTAAGATTTCCGTAATAAATTTTTGAAATCATGTAAAGAGATTGTGTAATTGGCCTAATATTTTTCAGTGGCATTTGCATTTGTAACCAATGACAATGACGTTTTCAACTCCACTAAAACTTCTTTATTCTAGTAAAATCATTTACAATGCATTTCTATTGTAAAACCTTTTACGCTGATTTTAAATATTAATATTATTCGCAATAAATTTTTGTAATAAAAATTTATTGAATTGTTTTTTATGACTTCTCAGCCCTTTGCACATGATTTAAAGCCAGAATTTCTTTTACATTACAAGATGTTTTCATTTTGAGATAATAATGATTTAGTGATATAATCCTTACTAATTAACCCGTAACTGTGGAGAGATGAGATGGATTTATTCCTTATCCAATGTATTTGTGCGTAAGTGAATATAAAGAGCCTAACGGAAATTGGAACTCGGCCCTACGATTAAGAATTCCAAGCCTGTATCCATTACACTACCCGCACATCCAAGCTTACAGCACTTGGCATTCCCATGTGGTCACCCATCTAGGTACTGACCACGCTCGAAGTGGCTTAACAGTTTAGAGTTACCTTCTAAATCTTTCGTTTTTGCCTGTATGGAAAGTTAACAGCTTGATTTTATTATTCAAGAAAAAAGGGTGAAATGTTTTGTTTTCCATGAATTTAGATTATATTCAACGATGAAAAGAATGCAACTTAATGATTTATTTTCCTTTTTAGACTTCCGTACTTTAAAATTATGAACGTTAGCATTTGTTGATCTAACAAAAAAGTCCCAACATTCGATAAAATCTTTTTATTATTTTTCTTTTGTAGTTTATTCCACGAAGTATGCTTGCTTTATGAAATTTCCAACATATTTCAAAAGCCGACAATATTTTCAACTTTGTGATAAGATCGAGAACAACAACATCTGGAAAGGATGTATGAAAATTAAGTGCCACTTGGTTCATCTGGAGAAACATCAGAATGGAATATTAAATAATAAAACTGAAGGTAAGAATTTTTCGTTTTTTTTTTGTTTCGTATCGCATATTTGTTAACGGACAATCGTTGCATGGATACAAATTTAAGTACAGTAGTTATATTCGGACTTTGTTGAAGAGAAAATAATGACATAATCAAGATGTTAGCATTTCACACTAGTTCAAATAAAAGGTTAGGAAGGAAACCGCTATCAATCAGGGAAAGAGTGATAGCAGTTACTGGACTTGCAAGACCTGTTTTCCTAAGAAAATTCACAAAGAACTGTACCAGATAACAGAAACCACTTCACTTGAGGACTTTTCAACATCAGCAACAATTAAAATGGATATCACATATAACTCAAAGAGAAAAAAATTACCCTTCCACGCTGATTCAAGTAAAAGGTTAGGAAGGAAGCCCCGCCCCCATTTCAATAATGGAAAGAACAATAACAGTTACTTGAGAGGATTTTTTCACTGGAACATTTTATAAATTTCGATCCACAATGGTGCTCGTTCAATGAATGTCGAATATTTCCTTATAAGAAATGGCTAATATTACTATATTCAAGAAAATGTACCCCCCCCCCATTGATAACATTTCCGAACACTTAGGAAGGAAAACCCCGTCAATACTGGAAAGAGCAATAACAGCTAATTGGAAAAGTTTTCGTGTGTTGCGTTTCGTCCTTTATGAGTAAGTTTGTTGCAACAAACACGAACAAAGGTCGCTGGACATTTAAAATTTAAGGATACATTATTTTTACATATGTCTAAACGATTTCATTCAGATACTTCTTTTTGTTTGTGTATATGTATATATGTGTGTGTGTGTGCGTGTGTGTTTTGAACAATAAAAAATATTAAAAAAAAATATTTTCAGACACACTGGGTTGTATACTAATATTTATTTTAGATAGGTTCCTCAAATAGTTTCGGCCAGAATGGCCATCATCAGGAGAAAAAAAATCCCTGCTTGTTAGCAGCAGTGAACTACCGGAGTGAATGACTGTTTCTGAAGAAAGTGAACTTTATCTGTAGTTTTCATTTGATTTTTATCGTTAATTTTGGTCAGACCTTGTGTTGGTCAAACTGCCTCTATCAAGGTGCTTTTAAGATAGACGATAGGAGATTCCTGACTTAAATAATACCATCCCCAGTCATTTTGACAGTTGTATTGGTTGCTGGGAATAAGATGTGTGTGTTTTAAGTGTATGTTATCATTTAGTTCATTCAGAGAGTGTTGTGGTGTGGTGTGTGTATGTACATTTATTTATGTGAGTATATATATATATATATATATATATATATATATATATATATATGAATGAAATATAAAACGTAGTTTTAAATTTACTTGATTTCAATATTAATGTTTTTCTAATATATATATATATATATATATATATATATATATTAGAAAAACATTAATATTGCAATCAACTTTTTAGGTGATTTCAATATTAAGGTTTTATTATAAATTATATATTCAATATTAATGTTTTATTATATATTCAATATTAATGTTTTATCATATATATATATATATATATATATATATATATATATATATATATATATTCTCGGTAGTGGGTGCGCACTGCTGATGAGTCCCAAATATAGGACGAAACGGCCGTTCAGTTCTTTCTGCATTCTGTTGAGGTTTCTTTCAGACTCGATGGATTACTTAATTACACACACACACACACACACACACACACACACACACACACACACACACACACACATATATATATATATATATATTATTAGAAAACATTAATATTGAAATCAACTAAATTCTTAAAACTACGTTTTATTATTCATTCATAGTCATTCATATATATATATATATATATATATATATATATATATATATAGATAGATAGATAGATAGAGAGATTAGAAAAAACATTACTATTGAAATCAACTAAATTCTTAAAACTACGTTTTATTATTCATTCATAGTCATTAATATATATATATATATATATATATATATATATATATATATATATATAGAGAGAGAGAGAGAGAGAGAGATTAGAAAAACATTACTATTGAAATCAACTAAATTTTTAAAACTATGTTTTATGATTCATTTTATCAACATAATTTCAAACTCTCCCATCGTCATTAATTTATCCGATGTTTATTGCTTCCATGTCACTGTCATAATGCATTGACGTCTTTTCCTTTCTAGTACCAGAGGAATTGTCACAAGTATTTCCAAATTCTGTCTGCTCAACAACTTCCTGTGATATTAAAACAGAAAAGAAAGACATATATAAAAGGACCTCCGATCATCACAAAGACAACAAACATATTCTTCTACATTTGAAAAGTTGGTCTGAGCTTGATTTGGAAGGTAAAATGGTTTTAGTTTTTTTTTTATTTGTTTACCTGGAAAGGGATGTTCACTGGCCGAGAAATGCTAGAATGACATTACAACCACAGCTGGTCATAAACTTAGTTGATTGTTTGGTTGTTTTTGGTTAGCGGCATATCAACATCTCTATGGGTTATTTAATGCCGAAATCTAAACACGGGGCGTTCATAAATTTCGTGTGCACTTTAAAAAATTCTTACTTTATTTGCATTGGCGATAGAAATAATCTGTAAAAAATGTTATAAAGTTTAATGTACCTAAATGTTTAATGTACGTGTCAAAACCTAAATAAAATTTCAATAAACCATAAAAGATATAGATTTACTTCTTTCTAATCCCTTTTACAAATTATTTCTATCGAAAATACAAATAAAGTTATAAATCTTTTAAATGTGCACACGAACTCTATGGACACTCTGTATTTTTAATACAATTTTATGTCTTCAACAGCAGATAAAATGTTTTGTTGGGCATTTTGATATAAAATGTATTGTTGGGCATTTTGATATAAAATGTATTGTTGGGCATTTTGATATAAAATGTTTTGTTGGGCATTTTGATATAAAATGTATTGTTGGGCATTTTGCTATAAAATGTATTGTTGGGCATTTTGCTATAAAATGTAACGCTGGTAATTCTACTATAAAACGTATTGATGGTCATTTTGCTTTAAAAATATATTGTTTGTGACTTTATTGTAAATATGTATTGTTGGTAATTTTTTAAATATAAAATGTACTGCCAGCATCTTCACCATAAAAATGTATTTTTATACATTGAGAGTGTTTGGTTTTTGTTTGTAGGTTCACTATTTGCTCATAGCTTGGAACCTAACAGGTGATACCAACCATTGGTCATAATCCTAATGATAATGATGATAAAGACGATAATATCTATTTTTAAAAAATTTTCCCTCCAGCAAGAAGCGTTGTGCATTATGGGTAGACATTTCTATACTCATTGAAAAAATTTTAAGTTTGATATTGTTACATCAAGTGTTCCTAACATTTCTGGCGTCATCATTCAGTTTCACAGAGGAAAAAAATCGCTCATCTGTAGAGTAAATATTCAAAGCATATCAACATTGTTTAGTAGAAGTTTGTTACTGGTTCCTAAACTGACGTAGTAAAAGCTATCAAAGAGAAGTAACAAATAAGCCTGACTTATGTGGCTGTTTCTACTGGTACTACTGTATTACATAATAAATGAAAAGAGACTTGAGAAAACTACATATATAATTTAGTTTTATGGTTGGGTTTAGCGCAGCAAGTTTTGGCAAACAAATTAAACTATTTTTTTTGTAATTATAAAATTTAAAAAAAATATACACAACTAGCAACTAATAAAAATTCAGCGAATATTTGTATATATAATACTGAAGAAATATTTGAATGTTAATGACCTTTTCATAAAGTATTAAAAATACTAAAATATTCGTTTTTTGCGGGGAATGTAACCCAGTTATTCTTATTCAGCCACCCTTTTTTTAACAGGTTCTTTGCATATTTTTAACAGGTTCTTTGTATATTTCATTTGATTATTTTTTTTCTTGTAGAATATGTTGAAATACTTTTAAATATTCAAAATTCTATATCAATCACCAAAATTTCCCATCACCCATCATTTTCTTTTCTCATTGCCCGCCCAACAGTTGATATCGCCCACCGGTGGGAGATATAGCTCAGGCTAGATAAACAAATATATATAACAGTACTGTTTCGCTGTATCACATTTGCTCAGAGTGACTAGTCATTTGAACAACTGTGATACAGCGAAACAGTACTGTTCTCGAATTATATATATATATATATATATATATATATATATTTGTTTGTTTAAACTTTATATATATATATTCATTATTTCTATTTTTACAAAACTGTGCTCAATCCAAATCTACAGAGCATAAATATAAATTTAGTAATTTAAAAATATGCTTCAATAGCTACACAGGAATTACCATGTTTCAAAAACAGAACCTAAAAAATTCAAATTCAATTTTCGAATGAAATTACAGTCCCTAGTCCTGTTTCATTTTCAAACGAATTTTGGAATAACTTATTTTGAAATTTACTGCGTTTTATAAGCACATACATTCATAATTTTAGTTTTTAAGTATACGGGAAAATTCAATCATTTTAACAAGGGGTGGTAGGATAATATTTTCATTGACAAGTATTGTATCAAAATAGGAGTTACTTTCGAAAAGAGGTTATGTTAAGGTAGGGTAGGGGTGCCTTTTTTAACGAATGATGACATCCGTTCAAAACATGCCGTCTGGTCTTTATCAACGACAAAAAGTTTTTCTGCACTTTCGTTTCGCGGTTAAATTTGTACTTGTATACATAAAAAATTTTTTCTAAGAAAGTTGTTTATATATGAATACGTCGTATTGAACTACAATTTTAAAATATTTATTATATTTTAATTTTTTTATTATATATTATTCATTTTTATTAATATTATTTATTGTTATCGTTATTTTTTATTTCTTTTTACTTAAAAAAATAAAAAATTCTTATGACCACTTCGACATCACAATGGGATCACTAGATTCTGCTGAGTCTTCTGACCTTATAGGTCTTCTTATATTATACAATCTCACAGCATATCATGAAATCAATATAACTGACATTGGATTATACAGAGATGATGGACTTATGGGTATAAAGAACTCTAAAAACTTTAAAATCTTTAAAATTAGAAAGATATTATATAGAGAATTTAAATACCATAACTTAAAAATTGCTGTAAGAACTAAACTGAAGAAGTTGGACTTCCTTGATATAACATTAGATTTATGAAAAATGTAAACAGATATTATAAAAACCCAATAATAATCTTTGTATATACATTCTAAATCTAATCATCCTACATCTCTAATTAGGCGTATAACTGCATATATAAATTCAGCAAATGAGAAGATTTTCTATGAACTTATTAATTTCTATAATAAAGCTAAAAATATAGTGGCTATAAAAGTCTAAAACTAACTTACATAAAAAAATGAAAATGGAAAAAAAAATGAAAAAAAATGTGGAAAACTAATTAGGTATACGCACCGATACAACCAAATTGTAAAGAACAATGCGGCAATGAGGTGGCTGGATATACCTGATAGGGCCGCTAGACAATCCCTGTTGCAGAGGCCTGTTCGACACCCACAGCTCCCACTTCTGGTAAACGCTGAGCACATCTTACATACAGTTACTAGGCAAAAAAGCGCATTACGTGGCGGATCAAGAGAATGAATAAGGACAGCACGCCAAAATCGACGACATGTAAATTCCAACTTGCGCAACCATTGGCGGCCCTCAAATACTTCCGTCTACCCAATTTCACAAACAAGGCTTGGGTCAATCCGTGCGATTGTTTTCCGGTAGTAAATGTTTCGCACGCTGGGACCGCCTCCCAAGAAGTCAGCTTCTCGAATAATCCCGTCTCCCCCATTTCGCAAACAAGGTTTGGTTCAATCCGTGCTATGGTTTTCTGGCAGAAAATGTGCCGCACGCTGGGATCGCCTCCCAAGAAGTCACACTCTCAAATAATCACGTCTCCTCCATTTCACACACAAGGCTTGGGTCTATCCGTGCTATTGTTTGCCGGCAGTAAATGTGTCGCACGCTGGGATCGCCACCCAAGAAGTCACTTTTTCAAATAATCCCGTCTCCCCAATTTCACACACAAGGCTTGGTTCTATCCTTGCTATAGTTTTCCGGCACTAAATGTGTCGCTAGATTGGATCGGCTCCCAATAAGTGTCCTTTCTGAGAAATTGGGCATTAAAACCCGCTTCTCATTGTCGGCAACCAAACGTTCTATCCACTCGTCCACGCGTGGACTATTGGAAAGGGAAGTCTTTAATTTCTGTTCATCTTTCTTGGATTTTCTTTTTGTTTTTTTTAATCTTCTTTTGCTATCCTTTGTTCAACAGGTTCAAACTTTTGGTTTGATGACGATGACATGAAAACAAACAATAATTCGATTGTAAGGAACAATTACAAACATGGCACAAGAGTAAAAGAAATGACCGCAATCTGTAATCTGAATGTCTTACCAACTACCAAATATCGAACGACGCACATCGTTAATATGCGTCAGAAGCGCTCTACTGATAGTATAAAGTCTTCTCGAAAAGAAAAAAAAACCCCAGTGTTTACAGTGATGTCCACGACTACAAGATTTGGCTCTATTCCGTTTCAGTCCTATTTTACAGATTTTGTATCGAATCTCCAGAGACAAAATGTTAGCAAGAATCCAATGAAATATAAAACTATGAAAGCAAAGCGTGAAGCAACGCCTCATGCAATCCCAGATGTAAGTATAACGAGTCCTACAACTGATACGACTACGACTACTTCTACACCGACAATTCCGCCTGTAAGTCGTTCAACGCCAAGAAATCACGATTCCTCATGTACCGACGCATTAACAACAACTTTAGCTAAAGTCACGAATATAAATCAAGACACAGTGACTCCAACCTACTTTCCAGGAAAGAACGAACCCATTTCAGGTACGATGTTACGTTGATCATACATTTTGAGATCTCGTAAGAATAAACAAAGCGGAAGAGAGAAAAAAAAATAACAAAATGGTCGGTATCTAAAACAAATGGGAGAGATAGATAGTCGAGTAGTTTCTTTTCGACCGTAATATGGCCTTGCGCCAGACTAAACTAAATTTGGTATGTATCTAGAGTCAAGAGACGTGCTTCTGTTGGTTTGTGAGCATTATTATTGTAGATTTTTGGAGCCTCGCACGGTGATACTGTATTTGTGGCTTTTGTAAGCTTAGGAAGTATCTAGTGTTTACAGACGCGCCTATACTGTTTAGTGAGCTTGTCTTGTAGATCATGACTACAGTAGTGCGTTTGATCCTCACCTCTTGACTCACATATGTGGCCTTGTATCAAAATAATCGATGTTTACCAAGTATCTAATACATAGACCCGCTTATGTTTTTTAGCTGGTTTAATAGATGAATACTCCTGTAGTAGGTGTGAGTCTAACACCATAGATCATGCTTGTAGTTTTATGCCAGAGAGTAAAGTAAGATTCGCAAATATCTAATCTATAGAAGTCCTTATGTTGGATATCAATCTTGTTTAGTAGATGATTACTATAGTAATAGGTTTTTTTAATTGATTTCTTAGTTTAACGGTATATCAACTCATTATGGGTCATTTAATGCCGAAATTTTTGTGGGAGCTTTGAAGTTATAAAAAATGATATATGTTATTCTGCTTTCACAAGTGAATACATGGTAGATGATACTGAGCGGTTTTTCTTGTTGATGTTTATTGTTCCTTCTCGCTTCACAGCCTCATCACTTTTTATTGTTTCGTCTTTGTGAGCATGCAGAAGGCGCTTATCTCCCTTATTGGAGATAAGTGACATGGATCATGTGACGGCCATTTAATGACGTCACTCCATACAGGAACGAAAGAGCCAATCAATTTCACTAACCAAACAGTAAGGCTGCTTTCTTTATCTGGCACCCCAATGGCCCGGCCAGTGGTTAAATCTGCCACCCTAGCAGCTTACAAGTCCATGGTGCCATTTCCTATTGGTATAATTCTTTGCCAGATATAGAATAAAACTCCAGCTGGCAGTCCTCAATTGAGGAACACACAGGACCCACTGTTTCCCGGGCGTGGAATATGAAACATAGATCAATCTATGTCTCACCTGAGACATAGATGAATCCGGTTTGTTTGAAGCTGGCATCCTAAAAATGGCTTCTCCAGATACAGGAGTATCTCTATATTAAATGTAAGACCTTTCCTTTTTGTTCTGCTGTGTAGATATATGTGATATATCATTGTCTGCGTTGGACATATATATATATATATATATATATATATATATATATATATATATATATATATATATCCAACGCAGACAATGATATATATATATATATATATATATATATATATATATATATATATATATTGATGCAGGTTTCATTAAATAATATAGACTAGTTTTATCTATTTTATGTAAATTCTTTTCATATCGGCTGATAAGCTTAATAACATTATCATTAAAAGACGAAACGAAATCACCATATTGATACATGTTTTAATCTTATCTAAACTTTCAGCTTACATAAGCTATTATCAAAGATGACAGTTATATTACAATATATTAAACAATACACGGACAAAACGATAATGATAGTCTGTTTTTGTTTACATGGAAGATTTCCAAGCAACTCGTGCATACGAGACGCTAGAAGCGAAAATCGCATCGCAACTCATGACGTCACACATGACCACGCGAGAGTGAAAACGAGAAGTATTAAGTATGGGAAGCCATTAGTTTATACCAATAGCTTCTGTTATCAGGCATTTAAGAATATTTGTGGAGATTTCATAGTTTATTTTGTTCAGGTTAAGGTTCAACTGTTTTATGTATATAGCTTCAAGAATTTTTAGTTTTTGTTTAAGTATAGTTGTGTTTTCAATACACATACATAATATATATATATATATATATATATATATATATATATATATATATATATATATATATATATATGCTTTTATGTATGTATTATGTCTAATATAAAACTCTCTCTGAGAACAAACTATATTTTTATTCTTTTTCCTTTCAGCCATTCCGTTCCACACATGAATCACGGTATTATTATATCACAGATATAATAATGCTCATAATGGGGGAAATAAAATGGGAGAATAAATCTTTCTTCACTAGCTGTATCCCATTATAATGTTATATATTACTCATTTTGTTATTACATCACATATATAATAATGCCCATAATGGGGGAAATAAATTGGGAGAATAAATCCTTCTTCACTAGCTCTCTTCTCGTTACATCATCATTCAAGCCTTTTTCGCTTTCATTCTCACTGTTTCCTTTGGCTTCACATTCTCATAGCTATTTTTTTCTCTTTGATTCACATATTTTCTTGTACTTTCGCATCGCATTTCTGTTTGTTTTTATTGTTTCGTCATCATTCACTTTTTCCCATCAATTCTCATTCATTCACCGCTTCAGACTCTAGTAGGTTCTTATTGTTTCGACAGCATTCACGTTTTTTTCTCGCAGATTCTCGTTCTTTCCTATCGCTTCACGTTCTTGTATGTTTCTACTGTTTCGTCGTGATTCACTTTTTTTTCTCGTTCATTCATTTTGTCTCGGTTTGATAGAAATTGCTCATACATTTAACAATGAAACTCTTAAATCTATTTTGCAGAGCGCTTTGAATGTCCTAACGGGAAGATGTGGAGAACCATTGATCTGACCGACATAGGTGAATCCTGTCTCGTCACGACAGTTCGCAGTAAACTTGAATGCATGGTCATCAGTCAGCAAAAAAAATGTCCGCACGCTTTTTATCAGAAGTCAACATCAACATGTCAGTTATTCTCTCATTTGATCTCGAAGTCTGCAACAACAAAACAAGTGGATTGTGTTAATAATTACTGCTACACATGCGTTGGAAGACCTTAAGGGGTTTATTTTTCTTCTTCTTATACGACTGCATCCTTTTTAAAATTTTGTAGGATTATTTTAGTTGTACGCAATAGAACTTCTACTAACTTTTGCTAGATAGCGTTGCCAAAAGCAGCATATAAGAAATGCGCGTAATAAACTTTCTTATTTTTATCTTTTAACCACATAATACCTAAGAGAGAGAGAGAGAGAGAGAGAGAGAGAGAGAGAGTCTCTCGTTTAACCTTCGAGGAACTCCAAACGGCTATATGCAACTCACACAATAATACGAAATATAGAAACTACTTCCCCTAGGCCATGTTCTGTCATCCACTTGCTTAAACCCGCTAGGTATGTCATACGTTGCTTTCCCTTGTCTCTCTTTCCCTCTATTCGACCTGTGAGTATCAGATTCTCCAAGCCCTCCTTTCTCATTACGTGTCCCAGAAATTTGAGCAGCCATTTCTTATTGTTAAGTATAAGCTTGTTTGCATCCTCTCCCAAACCTCATCGTTGCTCACACGCTCGATCTATGATATCCTTAGCATCCTTCTGTAGAACCATACCTCCGCCGCCTCGAGTCTCTTCTTCATCTTTGAGGAGACCGTCCAACATTCGCTGCCGTAAAGGAGGGCAGATGTCACATAGCAAGCTCAGTACTCTTTTCTTTGTTGCCAACGAAAACCTCCTGTCTTACAATACTCTGCCCAGCTTTTGGAATGCGTTTTTGGACATCCCATGACGTCTTCGGATCTCAGCTTCGCACTTACCGTCCTCTGTCAAAACACTTCCCAGATATTTAAATTTCCGCACCTGCCTTAGCTTACACGCAGCCATCTATATCTATAATTCTCAAAATGTGTGTGTGTATGTATGTGTGTGTGTGATCGGATGTTGCTTATGTGTTTCCATAGGTTGCCTCCGATTTCGATGAATTTTTTTTTGTTTCTTAGATAATACTTCAGTGCCGGTTTTGAGTCCAAATTACACATTCCTCTTCTCTTGGCTAAACAATCAATCTCTCTCAAGTGATGTTGCCTTTACCGTTGCACAAAGCCTACTGTTACAGTTTTAAGGCGTTGCTTTCAATGTCTTTTATAGCCATTCCCAATTTAATTATTTTATTGTCCTGCCAGTTTTTGCATTGCATTCACCGTAGTAATAAGTAAGCTTGCTTTTTTATTACTCAACATTTATTTTTCCAACCTTTCTTAAAGTTATTCTAGCTTAGTGATCCCTGTAGATTTACAGTGTTCTCCTCTGGTATTTGCCCACGCATTTCATTTGACAATTCATACTTGCCTAAGAAATGCAACCAAAGAAAAGAACTTGCCTAAGTCGCAAAATCACACCCGCCAGGTCCGCCATGTGAATAAGAGATAACGAATCGTCTTTAGAATGTTCAGTTTGCCTGTCTCAAAATGCATCTCGGAATGCTTCACTTAGAGCCACTGAGTCCAAAGATCAACGTAGCCATCGGCTTTCCAGAAGAGCATAACTGAACGCTTCTGCGCGTGAGGCTGAAACTGATGATCAAAGGACTCAACGGCTGAGGAGAAACGCCTCATCAACTGCTGCAGTGCGTGAGGCTGAAACAAGATTGAGAATGCAAAAACAGCCCTTTTAAGGGCCATACCCCCATTCAAATTATTAGCCCCCTCATTTGGGGATGTGACTCATTTGCACTCAATTGTTGTTAGTAATATTGATTTTCGGTTGGGCTGACTTTAAACTTAAACTTCTCCAATTGAACGGTAAAAATTCCCAGTCATGAAACACCCGATCGAAGATGGGTTATATAGCTAGTATTTTATGTACCACACACACACACACACACACACACACACATATATATATATTATATATATACGTATGTATATGTATTAGGCAAAATTAATTTAAGCAAAGCTTGTTTATATATGTGTGTGTTTACCTATCTGAATATCTGGAATGAGAGGTTATTTACTTTCAGTCGAAGGTTCTCATCTGGATGTTATACACTTGAGGTTACGACCGTTGTGACCTCATGCCTTCTTCAGGTGTTTGTCTATTCAAGTTGAACCCTTTATTTAATCTACGAGTGTAGATGATCCTCATTCCGATGTCCATATCTCGCCTTTTTTATTTTCGTATTGCTTACTTACCCTCTAATAAAGAAAGTACAAAATAAAGAATGAACAAAGAAAGCACAAAGAAAAAAAAAGGGGGAAAAAATTAAAAAAAGCAAGAAAGAAAAAGAAAGAAAGAAAGTTTATATGTACTAAATAAAATGACTGCTTATTTACACGCAATTTTATCTAATAAATCTATGAAACCATTAAACCACTTTTGCATTCTTTCCATTGAATTTGCTTAGCTAATAACATATATTCTTAAATCTTCTGAATTGTGTATACCATAATTTCTCGAAAATAATACGCATTTTTTTTTATTGTAAATTACAGGTGATAGTAGGGGTGCGTATTATAAATAGGTTAAAACAAAAATATTTTTTGGTTATTGATTTATAATAATAAATACGTAATTATTGTTCTAAGATATGAAAGATATCCTAATTTTCATTTTAAATCCAACAATAATAATTGTAACATTTTTTGTCAATAAATTTATGTTTATCAGTAACCGCACTTTTTATGTGGCGAAAAAATAAAAAAAAAACTATAAAAAGGCCAATTTATTGAAATTTTAATTTTCATCATCATCATCACCACTTTTTATTATAGAATCAATATCTAAATTGTCATTAAACAAATTATCATTTACAATATTATCTACGTCCTGTTCAAAATTATCTTCGGCCTCTTCATTCTCTTGCCAAAGGATATCATCTTCAGTGCCATCGATGGCTGTCCTGAGACAATACTTCTTGAAACCATTTCTTTATAACATCTTCACTAACGGAATCCCAAGATTCCTGAAGCCATTTTACAATAAGTTCCAACACTGTTTTTTTCCTGTTGCCACTTGCAGTAAAAAAAAAATGACAAAATTTATAGATGCGTATATCTAGGATATATAGGGATAGATATATTTCTTAATTTTTGGATCATTTGTTGGGGTGTGTATTATTTATGGGTGCGTATTATTTTCAAGAAATTACGGTATATTCATTTTTATTTTTGTTTGAGAACATTCAAATATTTCCACTATAATTTTCAACTACAGTTCTAACCGTAACTATACATCCATATTACGAGGGTAAGTCGAAAACTATCCGCACTTAAGATATCTTCAGCTTTGTCACACTGCCTTCTGTTCATGCGTGCTTATAGTCGATACTATTGCAATAACAGGATCGAAGTTTGAGCACGATCGCGCTAATTTTCGAGCTGCTGTTACAGTGAAAACATGGCCGCTTCGCTAGCAGTGTGTCCCAAAGACGAACAAAGACCAGTGATCCGAATCTGCATAGAACATGCCACTTCGTCGATGATAACTTACCGGTTCGCCATTACTTCCTGTCATGCTTGTTGAATCTTCTCATTAGTGGTGGAGGTTGACTGCCATCTTGCTCCTTCTTCGTACGTCACGCTTGTCCCATCACTGTCAAACATCTCCGGAGCGAAATATTTGCACTGTAAAAGCAGCAAGAAAACTATCGCGGTCAAGGTCAAACTTCGATCACGTGACCATAAAAGTGCCAACTATAAGCGCATATGATCAGAAGGCAATATGACAAACCTATATATAGGTTATGGCAAAAGTTTGGATAGTTTTTAACTTACCCTCTTATTTTACAAGTTACTATGCATGTATTTTTTTCGAAATGAAACGAAAAAGACCCGCTAGTTCCTGTTTATAAAAATGTCCATAAAATTGGAAAAATCTGTATTATATGAAGTGTTCTGCATGGCTGATGCTAACCTCCAAGAAAGTAACTCGTTGCGCCTTTTAGAGCTCACGTTCTCAGCTAACATGAAGTGGAAAGATTATATTGAATCTATTGCGAGGTTAGCTGCTAAGAAATTTGGCTCATCGTTTAGTGCGAAGCAATTTTTCTCTCCTGAATGTATCTTGCATATCTTTAAGTCTACCATTCGTCCATGCTTAAAATATTGCTATCATATAATGTCCAGTGCTCCTGCCAATTATCATGAGCTCCTTGATGAAATCCAAAGAAGAATCAGCAATGTTGTGGCACCATTTACCAAGGCAAAAAGAAAAGAAAGGAAAGAAAAAAAAAGAAAAGAAAGGAAAAGAGAGGCGAGACTCAAAGCGTGGATGATAAGTAGGACACCCACGGCTATGGATAAAGGATATTTTGATAAGTAACAAATGGCGAAGAGTGTCATTACAATGGCAGGGAAATTCTGAGTGGATAAAGGAATCGGGTGTGTTCTGGCGACGGGCTAATGTTATCGGGGATACATAAACAAACCGCTAATTCGGGAAGACATCTGATTAAGCAAACCATAGACCGACTAGCCAAAGAAAAAATCCAATTGAAAAATGTTATTTTGATAAAACAGGTGAACTACAGGGCTTTGGATAGATATGAAAAATTAATTGTGTCAAAGCCGCACACGAGGTGGTGACTGACCGTTTTCTTTCGACAGAACATCTTTAGCCTCCGATAATAAAACTATGTTATCAGTAATGTTCACCAAAGAGTGACTGGAAACCTAGAAATGTTTCTTTTCGATGCGTCTGTCTGGCCGTGTTAAATACCATTCTGATAATTAGCGATAATCTGACTGACGATGTCCAGATGAGACCGGGGTAAAATAATTTTTTTTTAGCGAGATATATTTTTTTCCCTGAAATAAAGCCCGCGGGATCGTACACGCCGGCTGGTCATCATTGGCCGAGTGGTGATCACGTGACGCAAGGAGGGAGCTGTCACCGCCCATTTAGAGGATGGGTATGAGAGGTTGCTACGAAGAAGTGGGGAGGGCAGTTCACGCCCCTCTGAAGTAGGGTGAGAAGGTGGGAGTAAGAGAGGGCTCCCAAAAATGGAAAGAAGTGGAAAATTCCTAACCAAAAATAAGAGAAGTGGATAGGTATTTATAATTTTCGAGGAACCCCCGGCGCCGACAAACCCACCCCGGTTTTGGTCGGCGTCCATATAAGCAAGGCCGCAGCGAGCAGAAATCAGTTCAGTTTAGTTTAGTTCGAGTTTTAGTTCCAGCAGACAGTTCCAGCAGAGAGTTCCAGCCTCGCATTGGCTGACCAAGATTCGCGCAAATTCAGAACAATTATTTTGAAGAGCGACTTAGATCCTGACCACCAAAATAAGTTTTTTTTCGACTTTCGCCCGAAGACACACCGAAAAACCAATTTCTTAAAGAGCGAACAGCTTTAAATGTTAAAACTCGCCTAACAGAAAACAACGTGTCACAATCCATAGAACGGGTCGGGAGACAGACGCAGTCCTATGTATCCAACAACTAGACATAAAGTTTGTTATCCTTTTTTTTGACACCTTGAATTTTTGAGTTATCATTTTCTTTTCTTTTATGCATATTTGTGCGGTGTCACCCCCGTTTGAATCCGATTTGCATTACGGCCCCAACTACTGATTGATTCCGTCTGCCTAAGATCAATTCACAACGTGGGTAGGCAGACTGGAGATCAATGCAGTTACTTTGGCAACCAGACGTTGGAAGCGAGTTGGGAACGACGAGGCTGATATCGAATCTAACCAGATTCCCATCCGAATCACCAAAGGGTTAGAACGTCACATTTGGGTGCCGCGACCGATACCAAGCCAGTTGGTCGTCAAAGGACGAGACAACACGACTGACGCGACAGGCGGACGTCACGTTTGGAGCGGCGACACCCGAACGAAGCAGCGAGGAGCGAGCGAAGGCTGTGTTTAGGGACGTCACAATGTTGTCGGTCCTTATCCGGTGGCTCGGCTTCAGTCACATTCCCACTGCCGTAAAGTTGCCTCTCTCTGTCTTATCTATAAATACTTTCATGGTAATTGTTCGGATGAACTCTTCGTTATGATATCTAGACTTTATGAATTTAAGCGCAGTACTAGATTGGCGGCAAGGTCTCATCATTTTAAAGTTGAGATGGCTAGATGTAACTGACAATTCGATGCTAACAATTTCTTTTCCCACACTTCTCGCTTCTGTAACTCTTTTCAGATTCCATGCTTTCCAACCAACTTTAATCTGCAAATCCACTGTCCTCCTGATTACTCTTTTCTCATCCCGCTCATTATTAATGTTGATTCTTTCTAGGCTGTAGACATCTCATTGACCGCATTGGCGCAGTATAAGACACTATCACACAGGCCCGATGCAAAACCTCATCAAAGAGAAAATGCAAATGTTATGGCTCCGTCATAAGAGCTAACAATATTTCCACAACCATCCTACAATATAACGCCTTAGGCAAAATAAGAATCAATGGAAAGATGGGCTTACAAAATTAGTGTGGATTGGCAGAACCGTGTTAGAGACGAAGACATTGGTACCAATGGTGAAGAATACATTGCATGCCTAAAATTTGCATAATAGAAAAATTATTATAGCTACTATCCTTATTGCAATTCCATAATTATTTTCGTTCGACTAATTTAAAGTGAATGATAAATGTCAGACGACGACGATACAACGAACGCTATAGATTTCTTAACTTAAAACCGAGTTTTGAGAAGGCAAATATAAATTCTTTCTCTACAAAGGATAAATTAAAATAAATTGCATTCTTTTCATTTGCTAGGATAAGTTGAGTTGGGATCAGATATAGATCCTGAGAGAATGATATGATAAATGACAAATATCAAACGTTTATCAATCTAACATGTTTCACTTTTATTAATGCTTCATCAGAGAATGACATTTGAAGAAAAAAGAAGAAAGTAATTCTGGTATTTTTCTTTTATTTTGTTTGATTTTCATTGGTCAGTCTATTTTACGGCCATTCGACTCTTTTAAAACAACGTTAGTATCATTTTTTGAGTTCCGAATTCAAAGGAGAGACGACGCGTTCATCCGAAGTTTCAAGAAATTAACGGATTCGAAACCTATCTGAAAAAATGTAAATATTGCTATATGTATGCGAACGTATAAAAATTCTATATTTGTCTATGTGGGAATAAGATGATAATGTATATTGGTAATTGTGTATATCTAGGACAAATTGTAAATTTATGCCTAGCGGCCTGTGATTTTGAAAGACTTAGTAAAGAAAACGCACCTTCCAGTGTTGTTGTAGTGAAACTCAGCGAAAAGTCCGTCGTGCTTTTGACTACTCAGCCACGAAAATCAAGTAACGTTTAATTACCCTATTTAATTGTTTTTGTCAATTTTATGGTTAGTATAAAAAAACAACAAACAAATAAAAAAAACTCTGAGCGAATTAGAAAACGCTTTCATTTGCAAAGGTCATACGAAGTAGATAATTTTCTTAGGATGACTTGTGAACAAGAAATATTAGTATATCGCAGCCGTTGCTTGGCGCTCCTAAACACAAACAAGTAGGAGGACCTTGACCTTTACAGCACTTTCTACTTCCGGAACTGAATCAGCAGTCAGGTAAGATAAGGTGTTGTATAAGGGAATGCTAACTGGTAATTAAACAACTATCGGGATATGTTTAGACTTAAAAATGTACATTCAAGAGTGTTGAATAAGGAAATGTTAACTAGCAATTAAACAACTATCGGGATGTTTCCATATTTAGCGCTTTCTAGCCAGGGAGTAGATGTATCGTTTCATCGACTCGGCCCTGTTTAGGGAGGTGGTTTCCATCTTTAAGTTGGAATATCTCCGACAATTCGCCGAATCATTGAAGTAGATGGTCAGGAGGTCGGAGGTTGGAATATCAAAACTTTGTTGTTTCAGTTCCGAAACTTTTTCTCGTCCTGCCTGCCTTAGCCAACAGTCCTGTTTTCCTGACCTCGAATCCCGACATACCATCCGACGTCTAATGCCATTTCCAACCAATGACCTCCCAGGTTACCAGACCAGACTACAATCCAGACATTCCTCCTGGAACAATCCTTTTCTGTTTTGTTATACAAGCGCACGTCGTTTTGGTGCAATAAAACTGAGGTTTTTGTTAAATATAAAACTGTAACTTTGTTTCCTTATTGTCTTGACTGTTCACACCTTCCTTTAACATAAACCAGCTTCTGGGGTAGACATGCTTATTGGCTCTGCAACAAGTAGAGTACTGTATGCAGAGATGACTCTTGATGACAAGCCACACTTAAAATCTGACAGAACCTCTTGCCTTTACTTTCGCACAAATACATTTGATAAATGTATGAATCTCACTCTTCTTTCTCAAGCTATGGTTAAATACTACACTGGACTCTAGAAGCTTGGATGACATCCAGTCTAACAGAATGAAAAACGAATCACAAAACCTTTTATAAAATAATAGGAAACTACTCCACTATCTTTCGCAAGAATTCATGGAAATTGACACATAATAATAAAACGGAAGCTGTGGATAGTCATGATCACCTATGCCTTAAAAGTGACAGGGAAGTTTAGAAAAATAAAAAGTAAAAGTAGTTGCACTGATTTGAAGTGGAGCGACTACATCGAATCAATAGCTGCATCTACTGCAAGGAACGTTTGGTCACTGTGTCGTGCCAGAAGTTTTTTTCTCATCACAGTCTATCTTGTACATTTACAAATCTACCATTCGTCCGTGCATTACAGTTGCTATATCTGGTCTGGTGCTCCTTTTATTCATCTCGAGGTTCTTGACAATATCCCAAAAAGATCTGCAATGTAATCGTTCTTGACTTGGCATCTCGACTTCAGTCACTTTCACCCCGATGTGACGTTAACATCTCGCCTGTGGGATTCTCTCCCGTTTACTTGTTTTCCAATCTTCCAAAATTTAAAGGCAAAGGCAATAGCCATTTTCTATTTTCTTGAATCCTATTCATCTTTTATCTTTTCCTCAATCCACACCCACTATACACAGTTTTTTCTATCACTTTCACTCCATGTAACGCCCTCTGCGTACTAGTGGGATTCCCAACTTCATTAGGGTAAAATGATTAAAAATAATAGTTGAATTTTATTATGTTCTAGCAGCATAGCCCGGCGTTGCCCGTGCTTGATTCAAAAATCGTACGACTCATACAGCAATCGCTATCACTTAAAATATTTTTGCCCTTCCTTGCCTTTAAAGGAGTGCCCTTTGCCGTGCTGATGTTGCTACATGCCTTACTTCTTGCCTATCTCACACAGCAAATTTTTTCTAAGCTCTATACTAAACATTAAATCTGTTACGAAAAAAGAACTAAACAAAATGAAAACTATCAGCTTTAAAAAAGGACTCGTAACTGGAAAAATCGAATGAAAAAAGAATGTTAACAACAAATACTTTTTCACACCCAACCCAGTTCTGCGGAATCAGAATCAACGTTGAGTTTAAGCAAGCGAATGAGCCAAATGGAGTAAAGTGCCATGCAGATTTAAATTTTCCCACTTGTTATGAATGCAGCTATCGATTTTTTTGCATGTTAGCATGCTAGTTAACATTCGTGCTAGTCAGCTGTTGACTCTCACGCTGGCCAATAGAATCTTCCTGCTTATTCGTGGCAGCCAGCTATAGGCTCTCACTATGGCCAGTACAAAATGGCCGCAAACAACATGAAAACTGCCGTAGACGCATGATAAAATCGATTATTTCCACTATCGATTGGAGTAGGAAATGCAAAGTCGGTCTTGGTCTTTCCGCTAACTGTGTGCATGTAAATTTTGGTGCAAATCGGTCGAAAATTGCGGCCCTGCATTCGTCACACACACACACACACACACACACACACACACACACACACACACACACACACACACACACACACACACACACACACACACACACACACACACACACACACACACACACACACACACACACACACACACACACACACACACACACACACACACACACACACACACACACACACACACGTACACACACACACACACACACACACACACACACACACACACACACACACACACACACACACACACACACACACACACACACACACACACACACACACACACACACACACACACACACACACACACACACACACACACACACACACACACAACGTACACACACACACACATACACACACACACACACAACGTACACACACACACACACACACACACACACACACACACACACACACACACACACACACACACACACACACACACACACACATCCTTTTTTACAGATAGAGATTTTTGCTTCTTTCAAGCCTCATTGTTGAGAGTAGGTGACCATAGAATATTACATCAATGCTCTCCATTGTCTATTTTGTCGGTCCGCGTTCTCCCTGTCTAATCATCGATTTCTTCAGCCTAGCGTAGTCTTAGTCTTCACCTCTCTGTCATGGAAGCGTCCATCCAGGATGTGGGGAGAGAGAGCTCTGATGACATGGCCAAAGTATTACAGTTTTCTTTTCCGTAACCAACTGCATCTTTTCTCATTTCCTCTAAGGCCGACCCGTTTGATTTGTTGTTCATTCAGTGGATACAGTGTCCGCTCTTTTTAATTCTCATTAATGACCTTCCTGATGGCATCAGATTTCAAATTGGCATCTATCCTGATGACACAACCATTTACTCCTGTCTCGATAGTAAATCTGATCAGTTCGATGAGATCAAAATAGCAGCCAATGACCAAAACGACCTCCAGTCTGTTATCAACTGAAGAAAATGTCTTGTTAATTTTAACGCCTCCAAAACTAAACTTCTCTCTATTAATCATCTGAGAGACCTACCAGTCTCTATCTTCCATCAGCATGGCTGATGCTAACCACCAGGAAAGTGATTCACTACGCCTTCTAACACTGTCAGCTGACATGAAATGGAAAGACAACATTGAATCCAATGCTAGGTTAGTAGCCGTTCACTGTGTCGTGTAAAATAATTTCTCTCCACAGAATTTATTATACATATAAATACATACATTGATTGAATCAGTAGGACTGGTTCAATCAATGGTTTGGGCTCTTAAAGAGGATGGAAGGTTCGAGCGCCACATCTTGTGAAGTTTGTTAAATGCATCCCATGCAAGAGCTTTGCGCATGTTGAAGTCTTTTTGGGAATGTATTACGTGGGATCCAAGATATTTGAAGTCCTTAACTCTTTTGATGGATGTATTATTGAATGACTTCAACTTTTTGTTTTACTATTTTTCACCCTATACAAGTCCCAAGAACCACCCAAGCTAGAGTGTTACTAATTGAGGGTGTTAGAAGGACGTACAAGGAGGAAGCAATAGGTGCATCTTAAGAAAATATGTGGGATAGATAGCAGTTTGTAGTAATCAAGTAAGTATTCTCTCAAGGGAGGCATGGTGGAGGAATGGTTTTTGGCTCGGATTGAGGAATTGGAGAGACGCGTTCGAATTCCAGTCAAATCCATTACATTCATTTACGGGAAAGGTATGAATCTTCTCGCCCCAGCTATGGGTAACTAGCAGGACAGACTGGGTTCTATAACCTTGGATTGCAGAAAGAAATGGAAACCTACTGTCAGTCATCTATTGAAAGATACATGATCGTCTAAGCGTGTATCACGCATGGCATATAACTGACTGATCCTCTCAACAAGCTGTTCCACAATGCAGCAATTCTGGTAAGAAGCTGTTTGAGTTGAGCTCCCGCCCTGGAATTTGAAGAAAATGAGGATGAGTTGACGAGTCCAAACTGTGATTGTCTGGATTAGTGGAGCCAATGTAGTTCGCCCGAGCATCTTTCACTGGTATAGAGATAAAGTGGCGAGTGGCGAGCGACGTTTCGCATGTGGGGAAAGTGGTTGTAGGCTTGAATATAATTCATCATCCCCAAGTTCACGCAAAAGCTTTTGCGTTCTGTCGAGGCTGGAAAGAGCGAACATAGGATAACAATAGTCCATTTTTGGATGTGATCTGTCGCGAGTAAAATAATCAAATAATAGAAGTATTAAACAGCTTGATTTTTCAAAGTATATGTTCCATCCAGTCGTTTTTCAAGACGAGCAAATAATGTCCAAGTTTCGGATCCATACATTAAGACTGATTTAATTAATGTCAGGAAGGTTGAATATCTACATCTATCCAATAATTTACTTCCTGTTTTCTAAATTTCTTTGTTTTTCAGCATACACTGAAATATAAGCCCTTTATAAAACATGTATTATGCAGTATGTTTAGTTATTTAGTTTGCAGCCAAAGCTCGATTTGTTATGGAAAAAGACATTCTAGAAGAAAATTAGATGCTCGGTAATAATAGCAATAGATTATGAGGTCGGGGGTAACACCCATTGGAAATACTAAGCTATGACCGGCTATGAAAGAAAGCTATTAACGGAAAACTACCTTTTTCAAATAACCACTGTACACAAGCATGTCCCCGGGACAAGAAACGGTGCAATATTACAGCTATTACTGCTGAAATCGGTCATGCAGTTGTTTTACGCCTGTTGTTTTTACGCGGAGAGAAATAGTCCTTGGCCTTAAATGGTGTGATCTGTCGCTTGTAAAATAATCAAATAATAGGAGTATTAAACATTGTATCGATAGAGAATGTCATGATAAAAACATCAGTCTTAAGGGGGATTAAACTTAGTAATAATAATGAAGATTGTATCAATTGAGAGTGTTGTAAAAAAATGGTATGATGGAATATATTCGGTAATTTTGTAGAGACATTTTAACTGTACCACATAAATGCAAACTATTGCTCAAATTATTCTTCTGCCATTTGTATAACTGGCAAGTAATATGCTGCTTCAGCAGTATAATACCCACCTGAATAATATCTGTGTTGTTGTTCTTTTATGTGCTGTCTCCTTTCAGGACGTAGGCGATCATGGCTCTCCACTTGTCCCTAATTCATTGTAGTTCTCAATATCTTTTGTCCTTTTCCTACTTCTCCCAGATCCTGTTTCGTCATCCACTTCCTTAAGCCCGCTAGGTATGACACACGTTGCTTTCCCCTTATTTCATTTTCCCTCTATCCGCCTTGTGAGTATCAGATTCTCCAAGCCATCTTATCTCATTACGTGTCCCCGAAACTTCAGCTGCCTCTTCCTGATGTTAAGTATAAGCATCCTCCTTGTTTTCATCCTCTCCAAAACATCATCATTGCTTACACGCTCAGTCCAAACGTAAAGAGAATTTTAGAATGGATTTTTATTAATCCGACAGATTTGTATCAATTTAAACGTCATTTTTCAGTGGATACTCGTCTATACAAGATTTATTTCGGCAGCAATAATTCTTTTAAGCTTGTTGGGTGAAATAATATTGGTAAGTTTCGAATTGTTTGTTTATGTTATCGGTAAATTTACCAGTTCTTATTTATTATTATTTTGTATTAGTTTCTCCCCGAGTTCTTTCGAATTTTGCTACATTCGTTTTCAAGGATTGTATTTTGTGTAGATATCGTAACTGGTTTTGGTTAATTCCATTGTTCCAATTTCAAGTCTCTTGAGGTGACGTCATTTATATGGTCAAAGTGGAATTTTTATGTGTAGTTTTTAAACACACTTCAATATACAACCCTCTATGGAAAAGCATAACCCATTTAATGTTAGCTTATTTTGCTTATTTGGTTGATCTATATTCGTGCAAATTACACTACATTTTGACATATGACAAGTCAGACTACGAGAAAGGGTGGTGTATATGTGGCCAATGTAAGAATTCGATTTTTATGTGTTGATTGTTAGTGCTGGAAATACAATGCCCCAAAAGAACTTAAGAATTCACAAATATATATATATATATATATATATATATTATGAAATGGACAAAGTCCGACAATTATTTTAAGACATTTTCTATGTTCAAACGTTCTTTTTATAGATACAAATATTTAAGTAAATGCACTGTTTAAAATAAACAGTATTAACAACATTTACCGGCCTGAATGTCCGAGAAAGTTTCATAGAAAATATGCGTCTTCCGACAGGAATCGAACCTGTATCCTATACGGAACCGTCATATAGCCTGACGTGCTTTTACCGATTGAGTCACAGAGGAGAGTTTCAGTTAGCAAGGTCAATTTTACTGTTTATAAACTAGAATTCTCCATGATTTTCTCTCGTACGTTCATATCTTCTCGATGCGTATCCAAATGTAACAATGACGTTACACATTATGAAATGGACAAAGTCCGACAATTATTTTAAGAACGTATAAACATAAAAAATGTCTCTGGAGTGTGTAGAAAATAAGTGCGTAGGTTAAACTACTTCTTTCCAAATTAAACGATAATGATACTGACAAAAATACACAGACAAAAATAACATTTTTTACGAAAGCCAAATGCGCGTCAACTGTAAACATGATGGATCTTCACTTAGAAATATCATATAGAGATTCACTAACCCAGTTGACCCTATCAAAAAAAAAAAGAAGAAATTATCTACTACAAAAATTTAAAACAGCTCACCTTATCCTCAAAAATAACAACACACCTGCAAAATCAAAACTACAACGAACAAACATTATTTACGAGTTCAAATTAACCTTTGAGGAACTGTGTTCCTAATCAAACCGAATTCATAAATAATTACATCAGTCACACAACTACATGCCTATCCAGACGACTTACATTAGAGCTATCCAAACATAGCCCCATCAGAACACATTTAAGCACACACACACTTACCAGACTCTATCCGAAACATACTAGTAGATAATGCAAGCGTAACAATCTCAACTACGTTTAAAACAAGATTAAAAATAATGGATATCTTAATAATAAAAAGAAAAAACAACATTCAATAATATTAACTAAGAACACGGCCAAAAAGTGTTGCTTGTGTTCTGAAAATATCGTTAAAAAATAAAAATAAAATCATCCCTGATAATGGCTAAAAGTATAGCCGAAAGCGCTTGGAATTACAGAATATTTGGCCATTTTCTACACACACTGTGTCAAGAAAACACTTGTTCGAACACGAGAAGAAGTTAAATAGAAAGCTTAATCGTAGTACCTTGTCTCTCTTAAATGAAGGATTGCGGCCTAAATGTCCAGTATATATATATATATATATATATATATATATATATATATATATATATATATATATATGTGTGTGTGTGTGTGTGTGTATAATTAGAAAAAAGACTTCACGCATGCTTCATATATTTTATGAGGTAGAGTAGATAGGTTCGTCAATAAAAAGAAAGGTTACCGATGAAATCAGTACGAAAAACATTTTTTAATATTAATCAGGTGACAAAAATGAAGCACGGATATTGGGATCCCAAGTTCGGATTTTCGAACACGCCTACATCAGCTGATGAAGAAAACAGGTTCAAAAAAATTCTTTACTGTTAATAATAGCGCACATCTTTTAATAAATCATCTTTCGACAAGTATCACATTCATTTTCCTCTTGGAATGTTACCCGAAGTTACCTGAAATTGAGAAAAAAATAACATCTATGCCTGAAGATGGTAAATGTTTTTTACCGAAAGTACTTGCAAGCAATATGGACCGAACATCTAATCCATTGTATAATTAATAAAAACAAGGATCGAGTCGTTCAGCGAGTGGTCAGTGAGATAATGACTTCTTAACACACACACACACACACACACGCACGCACGCACGCACGCACGCACGCACACATATGTATATGAGGAAGGTAATTAATTAAAAATTAACAAATAAATGAAAGAATAAAGTTTTATAGTAAATGGAAACACATAGGCAGGCTGTTTGGATATTTTTTATTTTATATCAGAGTATAATATTCAATAAATAAATTTATACAGCTACATCTGCGAAAATATACAGCAGCAGCACATTAAATAACAGATGACTCAATATATATATATATATATATATATATATATATATATTATGATCAGGTACCGTAATAATATATGATCATATATATTATGATCAAACACGCGCACACATACGCACACACATATTTATAGTTCCATGTACGTTGACACTAAGTAACCCGCATGCGTACACTCATACATGCACATGGAGATTTTCTATACTATATTTCATCCAATACAAGGCTTGTGAATTACTCAAGGTAGAGGATTATTGTTAAAATGGTAATGATATTTATATATACTTAAAAAAGAAGGTGTTATTTATATATACTTAAAAAAGAAGGTCTTAAGTAGATATATGAATAATGAAATGACGAGAATATATACAGGTCCTCTGTCTTTGAAAATGGATTAAAATCTTTTCTATTGTTTGGTTGGTATTTATGGGATAATTTTTTTTTACCAATTTCCCACTTATTTCCACTCTATCGACAGTTATTATGGCATGCCAGTATGAAGACTTGTGTCACGATATATTGTCATTTGAATATAGCGTAGGGAGAAGGGTATTCATGGCTTTCTTAAGAATATTAAAACTTTATCAGGAGCTTGGTTTTCCGGTCCCGTTTTACTGGATAACATTTTGTTAATATCTATAGAGGAAAAATGAAGGGAGAACTGGTTTCATGCCTTTACCACCGTCAAATTAATCGTCTCTGAATGGCGAGCCTTTGGGAAGTTATATGTTACTCCAAGTAACGTCAGAATATTCTTTATCATATAGGGATATTTTCGCTGAAGAATCACCATATTATATGTTGAGATTTGGAGCAAATATAGTCATTTCAATTGCTATAGCACTCAAGATGAGTACGCCAGTCCTAATTGAAGGACATCTTTTTTCTTTTTTATAGTTTCACCCTACCAACTTACTCGGTAAATTTGAAACTGGGATAAAAACAAGCAACAATAATGATTTAGTGATGTAAGTAATTAACCCATAGCTGGAAGAAAAGAGGCGGATTCATATCTGGAGCTGATTATGATTTAGTGATACAAGTCACTAATTAACCCATAGTTGGGAAGTAAGGAGTGTATCTTTACCTTTCCCAAGTGAATATAATGAACCCAACTGGAATTGGAACTCGGCTCTGCGATTTCCAATTCCGAGCCATTATCCATTACAGCAGCCACACATCCAAGCTTACAGCACTTGGTATTGCCAAGCGGCTACCTTTCTAGTTACCAACCAAGCTCGGCGTTGCTTAATTTCGCTGATCGGAATGGAACAGGTGTTTGAATGTGATATGTCTCTGTTATTAAGCTTACTTTAGTCTGGCCCTGTGTTAGATTTGTGGGCGTTGTAGTGAGTAGTGAATCAATAGATATTCAACAGAAACCTCGGCTTCAGTCGCTTTCCCAGCGATAGAATCTCTGCTTCAGTCACTTTCCCACCGATCGGATCTTGGCTTCAGTCACTTTCCCACCGATCGGATCTTGGCTTCAGTCACTTTCCCACCGATCGAATCTCGGCTTCAGTCGCTTTCCCACCGATCGAATCTCTGCTTCAGTCACTTTCCCACCGATCGGATCTTGGCTTCAGTCACTTTCCCACCGATCGGATCTTGGCTTCAGTCACTTTCCCACCGATCGAATCTCGGCTTCAGTCACTTTCCCACCGATCGGATCTTGGCTTCAGTCACTTTCCCACCGATCGAATCTCGGCTTCAGTCGCTTTCCCACCGATCGGATCTTGGCTTCAGTCGCTTTCCCACCGATCGAATCTCTGCTTCAGTCACTTTCCCACCGATCGGATCTTGGCTTCAGTCACTTTCCCACCGATCGGATCTTGGCTTCAGTCACTTTCCCACCGATCGAATCTCGGCTTCAGTCGCTTTCCCACCGATCGAATCTCTGCTTCAGTCACTTTCCCACCGATCGGATCTTGGCTTCAGTCACTTTCCACCGATCGGATCTTGGCTTCAGTCACTTTCCCACCGATCGAATCTCGGCTTCAGTCACTTTCCCACCGATCGGATCTTGGCTTCAGTCACTTTCCACCGATCGAATCTCGGCTTCAATCGCTTTCCCACCGATCGGATCTTGGCTTCAGTCGCTTTCCCACAGATCGAATCTCTGCTTCAGTCACTTTCCCACCGATCGGATCTTGGCTTCAGTCACTTTCCACCGATCGGATCTTGGCTTCAGTCACTTTCCCACCGATCGAATCTCGGCTTCAGTCGCTTTCCCACCGATCGAATCTCGGCTTCAGTCGCTTTCCCACCGATCGAATCTCGGCTTCAGTCGCTTTCCCACCGATCGAATCTCGGCTTCAGTCGCTTTCCCACCGATATAATCCCTGCTTGTCGCTTTCCCACCGATAGATTCTCGTCTTCAGTCGCTTTCCTCTACCTTTTTATAAATATTTTCATGGTCATTTTTCTGAGGTGCTTTCCTCTTTGGTACCTAGCCTTTATGAATTTAAGCGTAGTAGTAGATTGGTGACAAGGTTTCACCATTTTACATTTGAAATGGCTTGATGCAACCGTAAGTTCTATACTAACCGTTTCTTCTGTCGAACTTCTCACTTGTAGAACTATCTTCCAGTCTCTTGCATCCTAGTTAACTTTGAACTTTGAAAATTTAAATGCTATGTCAATCGTTATCTTCGGTCCTAATTCTAGCTTGTTTATTATTCCTTTTTTTAATAATGCTTTTTTTGTCTCGTTTGTCTTACACACTCGGTAACTCCTTGCGTTTTAGTGGCTTTATTGCCTTGTTTGGAGTGAAATGATTAAATAAATTGTTTACATGAATAATTAACAAGTCAATGATCAAACATAAGCGGACTTAGTACTGGTACTACGATGACCATTTAATGTATGCCAAATATACATTTTACATCGTGTATATACATGTATGCCGGTGTATGCACACGATTGTGTACTATTTTAGATAGCAGGTCTCATATTTAAGGATGTGATCGATTTATAACGCCTATCACTGCAAATTAAACTTTTAGAAAGACACATTGTCGTTGAGTCAGGATTGGGATATATAAATAACTTTAATTGCACTGATAATTCCTACTTAGAATTTTGGAATGAAGAGTCAATATTTCCACGGGACATTAGCCTAGAGCAGTTGTTCCCAAATTTTTTTTCCCTGGGCCGCATTTTCGGAATGGAAATTTACTGGCCCCTCATTAAAGTTTATGTAATAAAAAGTACATTTGAAAATTTTGAACAGAGAGTGGGTTAAAGTGAGATAATCGCGGATTCGAAGTCAGAACATTATCATTGATAACTCTCTCCTCCAATTTGCAGAGCCTAGTTACTATATTCTTAATACCTGATATGATGCAAAAATATCACAATGATAAAATTGCCCAATAATTATTTATACCTATTTATACTGGGACTCATGCATGTACAAGTCATCCATAGTAATATTTTTAATTTTGAAATCATATTTATCTTTGGCGTATGAAAATTTTTAAAACTGTTTCTTATTCTTTGATTGTCTTTCGATACTTCCGCTCCACCTGCTACCCTCTTCCGCCGCAACATTTGGGAACCGTTGGCCTAGAGAATTAAGCGTTGGTAAATGGTGCTATTTTATTTCGAGTTCAATCCTTAGGCCGTGTGGTACAGGCGCAGACTTAGTGGAAACAGGGATCGTAATACCAGAGCCGTACAAAAAAGAAAAAACGACAAATCACTAGATAGGGCCAACGGAACGATAACAATTGATAGATTGATTAAAGGGTTCAATTCAAAATTCCTTAAAGGATACCAGAGTTGACAGATACCAGAAGAAGGCCGGAGTGTACAACGGTTGAAACGTTGTGATGATAACAAAAAAGTAAGCGAATAAATCCGATTCAAAATAATATAAAGAATTTATAATATAAAACAATATAAGTTTATATATTTGTCACGTAACCAACCGCAAGTTCTATGCGAACAGTTTCTTCTCTCGCATTTCTCGCTTGTGGGACTTTTTGTCGGCTTCTTGCTTTCCAGTCAAATTTAATCTTCAACAATTTAAATGCAAAATCAATCGTTATCATCTGTCTTAATTCGTGTTGTTTTATTGCTCCTCGTTATAAAAACGCAAAATTGCTTTATGGAAATAACGATCGACTGACCGCCAAAAGGTGAACATGCCTCGTGCTGCCATAACAAAAACAATACTTGTTGATATATTTTCTTTCACAGAACTATCATTTACATGAGAAAATAATATCATTTGTATTGATGAAGATTTTAGATCACTCATGCAGAAGTGGCCGGACATTTGGCCGACGGATGGACATTTGGCCAAACAGACATTTCACCGAAAAACTACAAGTAAATGTAGCAATACTTTAAGTATTTTAATTAGTAGTATTATAAGGTACAATAGGACTAATAATTACCACTAAATTACTAAATCTAAATTTAAAGTTAAAAGTTTTTTATTTCAATATTTATTTATTGAAATTAGTATTTTAAAAAATATTTGAGTGTATTTGGGTAAAAAGTAGTACCTAATTATTTAAATTTGTATTTAACAGTAAGATCAAATCTAGTTCATCCCTATAAGGATCATTATAAACGAAATGGAAAGATCTTTCATATCGTAAAAGCTTAACATTTTTGCTGTAGTAAAATGTGCTTTTTCTCGAAATATTTATCATCTTACAGTAATATTTGACGTAAAATATAATATATACTGAATAGATTAAAAAAAAGTCTGTGAAAAAAAAGCCCGTCAAATAAATTATAAATCAATACAGCAGATAAATATATGTAGCACATTACAATAAAGAGTGTGACATGTAAGTACGCCACTACATTTTCGGCTAAATGTCAATTCGGTTAAATGTCCGTCGGCCAAGTGTCGGTTAGGCAAAATGCCTCGCGGTCAAATGTCCGAGTACTAGAAATATGGCCGATGCAGCTGCAAAATTATGGCCGTTATTTTTACGGTGTGCTTCGTGATTACATCTTCGGATATTTTTTACTCATAACGACTTCAAAAGAAGAAATATTTGTTATAGCGCCATATTAATCGTGGTCTAGATGTGGCAGAAGGCCGAAAGTACGGAGTACCCAGTGAGGAACGAATTCACCTCTAAATCGTAATAGATCTAGCAAGACAAACTTATTAACGATTACACAACGCTGTGGTATCATTCTAGTAAATATATCTTACTTGTGGCAGAAGCCCCAAATGATAGAGCACCGACTGAGGACCGACCGCGCTACTTCAGTCTTAACATTTTCATCCAGACAAGATGCCTAAGCGTTACACCCAGACAAAGTATGTAGAGAAATATTTCTTATATACGCGAATTACAAAAATGAAACCCAAATTACACCATTCAGATGGCCATTTCGTCCCCGGAAGATTCTCCTTGGGACTCGTTAATGCAAATAAATTTATGAAAGAAATGAATTCTAACGTTTTTTTTTTAAACTGAAAAATAAAAATTAAAGAAAGAAAGAAAATATATTATGAAATGGATTAAGTCTGAGAATTAGTTTAATATATTTTCAGTTTATAAGTTATTTTAATAAATACAATTAAATGTAATTAATACTGTTTAATTAAAAACAGAGCATTTACTTAAATAAATTTTATCTATAAAAATAACTTAGAAACATAATATATATATATATATATATATATATATATTTATTTATTTATATATATATTATTTATTTAAGATTCGTTCGCTACATAAGAGTTCTCATGAGAACTCTTATGTAGCGATCGAATCATATTCTTAAATAAATAATTATATTTAGGCTCTACTTTTGTATCGAGCAATGTTTTTTAAAAATAATAACAAAAATACTAAAGTACTTTGGATTATTTACCTAACGAGTTCTTTCCTAGTTTCTATATATTCTCTCTCTCTCTCTCTCACACACACACACACACACACACATATATATATATATATATATATATATGATGCGACACCACCCATACAAGTCTAGATACGCAGAAACAGACATAAAAACATTTCATGCACGTTTCATTGAATACAAAGCTCGAGGGTCAGTCAAGGTAGAGGGTTATTGTTAAAATGGCAATGATATTTATACACACTCAAAAATGAAGAAGATATATGAATAATGTTCTGAGGAAAATACAAATATAGGAAGGTCCACTCTCTTTGCCCATCTTTTTACTGCTTTGTTAGTAATTATGTGAGAACTGTTTTCCATATTGTTTTCCAGTCATTGTGGCAGGCCATTTTCAAAACATGTTTGTCCTGATACATTGGGATTTGGACATAGAGGAGGGAGAAAAGATTTCATGCCTTTCCCAACGGCATTAGAGATTTGTGTAACAATGCAATTTGATGTTTATTTTAATATTTCTCCCGTTCGTTATCGTATGTGTGAACTCGTTTTTAACAAAAATGCGAGTTTGAAACAAAACGGAAAATCCAAATTGTATTTATTTAATTGATTCCCTTTTAAGTGGACTTATTTCGGATTTCTCAAAGCTATTTAATTTTTAATATAAGAAAGCCTGTTTTTTTTTTTTATTGATTCTCTTTCTGCGGCTTGCAACCTTTTGCAGATTATTTGAAGCCAAAAAAATATTTTCAGATTGCAAGAATTTTTTTTGCGATAATAATCATTTCGTAATACAAGTCTTACTAATTAACCCATAGCTGGGAGAAGAAGAGGTGGATTCATACTTTGCCCGAGGTTATTTGTGAATAAGTGAATATAATGGACCTAAAAAGAATTGAATTCTGGTTCTCCAACTAAAAACATTATACATTACACCACCAACACATCCAAGTCCACAGCACCTGGTCACCCATCTAGGTACTAACTACGTTCAACGTTGCTTAACTTCGCTGATCGTTGAACCTGTGTTTCAACATGATGTGGCTGTAAGCCAAAGATCTGGAAATTTTGACGCTCATAGGAAATATCATAGAGGGCCAGAGGAATGTAACGATAAACAAGCTTGTGTAAATGGATGGCAGGACAGCGATGGAGATTGATAGTAAACAAACATTGTTAAGGGTTACGAAATATAGGAAGTTGGACATAACACATAGAAGAGTTATGTTTCCCTATTTAAAGTAAGAAAATATATCAATGATGTCTTGTGAATAAATAAAAATTGATTGCTTTAAACATTTAACAGAATGACCTTCATTGTCGATGGTTAGAAGACTTTGTCTCTCCGACGATTTCCAATATTTAAAATTATCTTCTGAACGTTCAAAGTTCCACAGCATTTTAAAGTGTTAAACTAAGCTATAAATTTCAGATACAAGTGTTTGAATGCGGGTATAGAAAAACGTAGAGCAGCTGTAATTATTTCAATAATACAATCTCAAGGTTTAATTATTGGTTGTTTGGAGATTTCAAAAGAGCAAGCTGCTTAATGTCTGGTTTTGTCTTGGCGTTGGGTGTAAGCGAATGTCATGTGTTTGGAACATTGAGTTTTTAGATCATGTGTTTATTATTATTATTATTTTTCTGAGTTTGGGGTCACACAAGTACGCTTTCCTCAAACCGTGGCTTGAATGTACAATTAACTAATCGCACATATATTGCTGCGTATTCGTTGAAGGGATATTTCGTCTCAATAAATCCAGAAGTATATAACGAGAACATTCTCCCATCAAGGATTGTACTCATATACAAGGATTAATATCTGGAGATATCAATCTGCCACTTAATTTCAAAGTAATAGAAGAAGAAGAAGAAGAAGAAGAAGAAGAAGAAGAAGAAGAAGAAGAAGAAGAAGAAAACAACCGAAACGGTGAATAAATTAGAAAGAAGAAGAAAATGAGGCGTTGAAGAAAAGGGAGACATTGAAAAATAACGAAGTGGTAGTAGTAGAAGAAGAGACAGAAGGGGAGAAAGGAGCGAAGAAGATAAAGAAGAGGGAAATGAAACAAAGAAGAAGAAGAAGAAGAATAAGGAAACGATAAAAAAGAAAAATGAGGAAAACTTTGAAAAAATTAGAAAGAAGAACAGGAGAAAGGAAACGGTGAAAAAATTAGAAAGAAGAAGAAGAAAAACGGTGAAGAAGAAGAAGAGAGAAGAAGAAGAAACCGTGAAAAAATAGAAAGAAAAAGAAGGAAAACGGTGAAAAAAGAAGAAGGAAATTGGTGAAAAAATAAGAGAGAAGAAAGTAAACGATGACAAAAAAGAAGAAGAAGAAGAAGGAAAACGGTGAAAAATTAGAATGAAAAAAGAGAAGAAGAAGAAGAAGAAGAAGAAGAAGAAGAAAGAAAGAAAGAAAAACGGTAAAAATACAAAGAAAGAGAATAAGGGAAACGGCGAGAAAAGAAGAAAAGGAAGGAAAACATTAAAAAGTAGAAAGAAAACGGTGACAATAGAAGAGAGAAAAAGAAGTAAAAGAAGAAAAAGAAGAAGGAAACCGTGAAAAATTGAAAGAAAAAAGAAAAAAAAGGAAAAGGGTGAAAAGTTAGAAAGGAGAAGAAGAAGAAAAACAGTGACAAAAGAAGAAGAAGAATAAGGAAAACTGAAAAAATTAGAAAGAAGAACAGGGGGTAGGAAAATGGTGAAAAATTAGAAAGAAGAAGAAGAAGGAAAACGGTGAAAGAAGAAGAAGAAGGAGGAGGAGGAAAAAGGGTGAAAAAAATTAGAAAGAAGAAGAAGAAGAAGAAGAAGAAGAAGAAGAAGAAGAAGAAGAAGAAGGAGAGACGCTGAAAAAATAAGAAAGAAGAAGAAAGTAAACGGTGACCAAAAAGAAGAAGAAGTAAAACGGTGAAAAATTAGAATGAAGAAGAAGAAAAGAAGGAGAAAGAAAAATGGTGAAAAAGAAGGAAGAAGAAGAAGAATGAAAACAGTGACAATAGAAGAAGAAAACGATGAAAAATTAGAAAGAAGAAGAAGAAGAAGGGAAACGGTGACAAAAGAAGGAGAAGAAAGAAAAAGTTGAAGAAATTAGAGAGAAAAAGAAGAAAATTAGAAGAAAGAAAACGGTGAAAAAATTAAAAAGAAGAAGAAATTATAACAATGTCAAACAAGGCAAGGTTTGGTTTGGTTAACGGCATATCAATCCCCAGTGGGTCATTTAAAGCCAAAACCTTGATTATTCATCGAGCACATCTATCGGAGGTTCTCGAACACTGTCGTCCAAATAGTTTCACTTACATGTCTTGAGGAATCCGTCATATGATTTTTAGCTACTTTCCGAAGATCCCTCCCGCTGGGATTGTCTCCGCAGTCTGATATTATCAATATGTCACCTCCTTAGAATTTAATTTAGTATCTTAAGAAGTATTGAAATTTAGCACTGTTAATCAAAAAACCAGTTTAAAGCTTTAAGCCCTAATCACCACTTTATGCCCAGCCACCGGTTGAACGGTGGTAGAGAAAACTGACTTAATGCCCAGCTATATGTTGCACGGTGGCAGAGAAAAATGACTTAATGCAAAGCCACCCGTTGAACAGTGCTAAAGAAAAACGATGAAATGCCCAGCCACCGGTTGAACAGTGTTAGGGAAAAATGGCGTATTGCCCAGGGATCGGTTGAAGAGTGGTAGAGAAAAATGATTTTATACCTAGCTACCGGTTGAACGGGTGTAGAAAAAAATGACTTAATGCCCAGCCACCGGTTGAACAGTAGTAGAGAAAAATGATCTAATATCCAGCCACCGGTTGAACAGTGGTAGAGAAAAATGGCGTATTGCCCAGCGACCGGTTGAACGTTGGGTAAACAATATTTTTATATCTACCGTAAAATATTAGATACCAATTATTTGCGAATTTTGACTCAGGTTCTCAAGCAGAAGGTTTAAAATTGTTAAGAAATTCTGGGCTCAAATGATTAACTAAGACAAAGACGCAGAAAGGTTGAGATCACGTGATAATGGCGATAAAAGAGATACATTCACAGACCCTTTGTCTTTTCTTCGACAACGTTATTTAGCAGCAAGTAAGGCGGTTTCCTTCGCCACTAAACCGCGAACATGGAATCTTTTTATTCTTCATCCCCAAAAAGGCGATAATGCCACTAAGACACAAGGGATTACTGGAAGTAAAGAAAAAAAAAAAAGCTTTAGAAGGAACTGGAAACCAATAATAGTATAAATTTCAGTGTTCTGGGGGAGGCGTTAGAAGTATAGAGATGAAATAGAATTTAGATGTAACCGGAAACCCAATCCTAAACAGGAAACAAGGAGTAAACATCTAATCATGTTCAAAAGACCGAGGAGGAGTGTGAACAGGGCGATAGACGAACATATCAACTCTTATTGGCGAAAAATAAATGAATAAATAGTAAATCATTTTTTAGATTTTAGCCGGAGACTTTCGAAGTATAGAGATGAAGTAGAATTCAGAAGGAACCGGAAACCTAATCCTAAACAAGAGACAAGGGATAATCCTCTAATCCTGTTGAAAAGACAGAGGAGGAATGTAAGCCGGGCGATTGATGAACCTATCTACTTCTATAAAAGAACTGAGGTAACCATTTTATGAGAAATTACTATCGTCATTAGAAGTTTATTTTTTTTTTTAAGCGTTTCACTCCAAACAAGGCGGGAAGCCACTAGGACGCAAGGGGTTACAGAAAATTTGGAGCAAGATCAGATAGGAGTGATAGAAGAAAGGATGAGGAGAAGAGTAGTGGATAGATCAAGGCAACTGGAGATACAGAGGCCAGTGTGTGTGTGTGTGTGTGTGTGTGTGTGTGTGTGTGTGTGAGAGAGAGAGAGATAGAGAGAGAGAGAAAGTACCGGGAACCCCTTCCTAAACAAGAAACAAGGCGTATGCTTCTACTCATGTCCAAGAGAAGGGGGAGGAATGTGGACCGGGCGGTAGGAAAGCCTACCTATTATTACATATAACACATACAACAACAAAAACAGAGAGAACGATGAGAGGGGGTGGTAATTTGCAAAGAGTCTTGGCTGACACTTGGATTTACCCTTTCGCAACATTAAGTTTTAACTTAGTATAAGTCCCATTGACTATTCTAAAAAGAAATTAAGAAAATAAGGATATCTGGAGTTATTGCTATGTCATAATAAATGCCCCAACATACGTGGCAGCGAGTGTTTGTCCGCTTTCTTCCTCATGATAACAAGTGAATGTACAGCTTACCTTAAGTCCAAGCATCGACCCGGTAGGGGGGGATCAACGGCCAATCCACCGCCCTCACCAAATAGTGGACTTGGGAGGCATGCTTTCAATAAAAATTAAGAACAACAGGAAAAAGAACGGCGGAAACAATTCCAAGTTCGGAAAATTTATCAAATGGATTGAAAGAACCTCTTCAACAAAGTCTATTAACAAGATACACGGACGTCTTTTCTTTTAAGCAGGCGCACGGCAAATATTAGTTGTTTTTTTTTTCATTACTCTTCCTCTATTTAGTATTTAGATATGAAATATATTAAAAATAGTAAATGCTATTGTGTTTCTTTCTTTTCAAAAACTGGTGGCGCCATTACTCTTGAGAGTACTGGACTTTTCCCTGACCGACGATGGGGTTATATCTAAGCGTATTATCGCGAATCTGATCCCCAAAGAAGAAAAGATAAGAAACAGTAATAAGGATGACATTAAAGAAGAATAAAATGATGAAATACGGAGAAAAAGAGAAAAACAGCGGCAAAACAAAAAATGATGAGAACATTATTAAGAAAATGTTGAAGACGATAAAGACAATGGAGACAAAGACAAGAAAAGAAACGAAAAAATAGGAAAGCCAACGAAAATGAAGAAAATCAAGAAGAAATCGCCTTGGAAAAAAGATTAAAAGAAGATAAAAAAACGAAAAAGATAAACGAAAAAATCAAAATCAAAGGAGAGTTTCGAATAGTTCGGGTCACGAGAATCAAAATGTGTCCATCATTACCGATGATACAAAGCCAACACAAGAAAACAGATACTACATTTTGATTGCCAAGACGTGATAAGCTTAGCAATTTTTATTATGACATCGACCACGAATTATCTTATTTTTGTCGTCTTGCCATCAACGGTACACCCACGAGTGTGTTCGTTGTTTTTAACTCAAATAAAAGGTACTTTCTTTTAAATAATTTTACCCCATGCAAGGCAGGAATGCCACGAATAAAAAAAGAGGTTACAGGGAGTAAAAATGAAGACTGCGAATAGAATTGAGGAAAGGACAAAAGATGAACGGGATTCAAGAAGACTTAAGATTATGAATGATGTTGCATTTAAACTCTTGAAGATTGTAGTTTCCAAAGAAGCAAGTAAATGTAAGGAGGATCCACAGACTGGAAGTGCGAAAAGAAGAAACTGTTGGAGTAGATGTGGCGGTAAACGAGTGGAACGTAGATACCAGTCTAGTAGTACACTTAAATTCATGTTTTCGGGGCACCAGAGATAAAGGCTCGTCCGAGCAGTTGTCGTGAAAATATTTTTAGAAAAAACAGAGGGAAGCCATGTAAAGTCGGTGAGAATGTGACTGAAGTCGATACGTCTGTTCAGGATTGATTACATTACAGATCCTTCTTTTGATTTTCTCAAGAATCTCGAGATGTACAGATGAAGCACCTGGCGTATAAGAATGAAAAATTGTACTGGTAAGTAAAAGGAAACTTTTTATGGGAAACAATATCAAAATGGAAGCTTTTGAAATGCATCAGAAGTGTCCAGTAACCAAATTAGGTGTTTGATCGTGAATCTTGAAAGAAGCAACAACGCAGACAGGTGGTTTGACTTTAAAAGCGACACACAAGAACCGTATTTCTCCCCATAATTTGTTATATATATATATATATATATATATATATATATATATATATATATATATATATATCTTAGCGGAATCTATAATAACGTGGGAAAGGTTTTTCTTGCGACGCGATTCGTCGTTTACGACTTCATCGGACGGAAGTGATTTTTTACAATGTGACTACGCATGCGCACGAAGGAGTAGAGATGCTTATAATTTTAAATTTTAAATATATATATATATATATACTAATTTATCTGTAAAGTCAATAATAATGATTATCAATAATTCTGTCGCTACATTGGTTATATGGTTATATATTCTGCCAAAGTAATCGGCTATTTTTATCTATAATATTCATACAGTTGTCACATATGAAGGAGAAATGTGTTTTTATTATTAAAAGTAAAATCAAAACTGTTACTTCTTAATCAACTTAAACAACCTTTGTTGCTGATGCTAACCATCAGAGGAAAAACTTCTCGGTCTCACGTTTTCACTTCCAAAGGAGAACTATTCATCATTCCTCAGAATCAATCTCGAATATTTATAAATCTAACATTCACCCATTTATTGAATTTTGCGCTTCTGCTATATGTCTAAGGATTCTTGACAGTATCCAAATAAGAATCTGCAACTTTATCGGTCCTGACCTGTCAGTTCGGCTTCAGCCGTTTACTCACCGTCGTAACCTGGATTCCCTGCACATATTCTATCATTATCTTCACGGTAATTGTTCTGATCAGCTTTTCTCTTTTGCTACCGCGAATTTACAAATTTAATCGCTGTACTAGATTGGCAGATAGGTCTCATAATTCAACTATTGAAATTGCTAGATCTAACCTTAATCTATATGCTAACAGTCTTGTTGAAGTCTCTTCCGATTAAATGCTTTCCTGTCAACTTCAAAAATCAGGTTCTTCTATTATTCTCTCTGTTAGTTTCACTTTCAGTAATACCTTGTATCTTTTATCGCCTCGCTTGGGGTGAAATGATTAATACACTCAATTACACACACACAGAAACACACACACATATATTGCGTATATTTTGGCAGCATGTTTTAATTGAGGCATGTTTCATTGAATAATTTAGACAAGTTTTGTCTACTTATTTTCAATTGGATCCTTTCATATTCACAGACGAGCTTTTTGGTGCCATTATTAAAGAAAGAGAGAAAATTACCGTGTTGATACATATTGTTTTACTCTGAGTACTTTCGACATAGCAGAATGTCATCATCAGAAAAAAAAACGTCATAGCTTTAACACTTAATTGTGTAATTAAAGGCATTGAGTATAATGTGTATGGGGGCGAGGGTATATTTACGCCCGCAATAATATCCGATATTCCAAAATCTACATATAATGTTAGAAACATCTGATAAATATTCTATACGTAAAAATATATGTTTATTCACTTCTGGACTCCATCATTCAGCCGAATCGAAGGTATGCAGTTTTGGGTCTTTCTACACTCATTTCTACTTCTTGGGCGGTTGCGTGGGATTCTCCTCTCACTTACATCAAGCATTTATATACATTTCTCTTTTCAGGTTGTCTTGTGTGTATTTAACCTAAGTTCCGCTGTGATCACTTAATAAGTTTAAGCTGGAGACCACCGAAATTCTTTGAGGCCCGATTCTGCCCTTGGTAGCTTTGAGGTCGACTTCTAGGTCTCTGACCTACTAGGATATTTGAATTTCTGAGGTGACACAGAGTACAGAACTTTAGTATCTCTACGGTGGACGCAACTTTCCTTAGATCTATTTATGTTACCACAGATCAATTCTTCTTAGATATATTGGGGTTACTACAGATAAACTCTTAGATCTATTGGGGGTACCACAGATCAATTCATCTTAGATCTGTTGGGGTTACCACAGATCAATTCTTCTTAGATCTATTGGGGGTACCACAGATCAATTATTAGATCTGTTGGGGTTACCACAGATCAATTCTTCTTAGATCTATTGGGGGTACCACAGATCAATTCTTCTGAGATCTGTTGGGGTTACCACAGATCAATTCTTCTTGGATAGACATTACGTTCGATTCAAAGCATGTGGTATTTCCTGGCATGGATCACGTTTTACATGATGCAGGCCCCAGTGAAGGTTGGAGAATATAACAGTCAGAAAATTTAATAAAAAAAACAACAAAATAAGGAAATTAGTCAGAATGAACCAAAATAAAGCTACAGGTTTTTGAAGGAATGTTGGATACTAGACGAAAAAAGCTTTAATAGTTCGGAATTACTTTCTTTCCTACTTTAGATTACACTATTAATGTATTTCATAGATTTGGTTAAATAAAAATATTATGATACTAACAATGTTGGTTTCAAAAGATATAAGAAAACAGCCAAGACAATTAGAATCTATGTCCTGAATTTATATTACATGGAGCGGGTTCAACATGTTGTTACTAACCCTTAATAATAAATATCAAATGTATTTATTCTTATCCTAACACCACGTCATACACAAACGCAAATTCTACCTACTTCACTCACGGTGACTTAAATGCAACCTAAGGCGTTCTAAGCGAGATCAATTTTTATCTGGTTCTATATCCAGCGTTTAAAGGCGTCCAGTCGCCGGAGAATGGTTAACAAGGATAATCTAGTTGACTATTACTAGTAAAAGTTCCATCGTCACTATGCGCGCCATACAATTCAACATTAAATGACAACAATCTCATGAAATCAACCAAATCAGATCATTTTTTATTTGGCGAGACTAAATGAAGTAACCGTACGTTTATTCTTATTAAATTCGATTAGGTATTTTCTTTATTCTTCGAATAAGAGCATTTTCATGATTGATGTACCCGTCACTTCCATAAGTATAAGTATCTGTAAGCCAACGGACTACGAAGTCTAGCTGGAATCTATTGAGTACGACTTAGACTGACGCGAGAACTACTGACCTTCCAATAGTAGCACTCACTACTGGATTGACTTGCGACGATCGTGTACATAACTGTTACCTGTATTTCTTATTGTACTGATTTTACAATAAACCTTTACTTATTTTATCCACCGTGTTTTTCAAGTATATATTCCTATTAATACGGAATATAACAATGATATTAACATACATTTTAATTTGGTGTGTCATTTTTTTGCATTTTTTTTTAATACAGAAAGACCTTTTGATTTAGAAATTTCAGTTTTCTTCTTTTCTTTTTAATCCAGGTTTGGAATTCTGAATTTTATTTCTCTTAGGTTACTTGCCATTCGAAGTTAAAACAAACAGTCTATCTCACTATTTAACCTTTGGGTGGGGGTAGGCAGGAGAAACGCATTGATGCATTCCCAATGACATTTGAACTAAAGTGAACACAAACGACTTGGCTGGAATTGAAATCGGCCCGGCGATTCCGTTTTTTGTATCGTTATCCGTTATACTATCTGTACATATTTTTTTATTAATATTTCAAGGCCCAAGAGCCACTCAAGGTATAGGGTTACTGAATTAGATTATAATGGAGCGGGAAAGGGGAAGTGAGAGTGTATTATAAAGATATGTAGGGTACATATTGACTGACCAAGACTGTATTTGTCAGGGAAGCATTCTCTCGGGAGTTCAATAAATAAATATTTCTGGGGAATAAGGTGTCTGTGTGGAAGTTACTCCTTATCAAAGGGACACGATGGGGATGAGGGATGATTTGACCCCGTGAACACTGCGTGGCGGGTCCTAGCAATGAAGGTTATGAACTGATGGCACTAAAGAATGTTACTCGTCCGAGCATTTGTCATTGTAAGTAGCGATAGTGTAGTAAAAGGATTTTTGTCTATGGTTTCAGGGTTTCAGGGTGGAGAATAATTCATCACCTACAAGGCCACGTCACTGCTTTTGAACTGTGTCGGGGTTGGACAGTGAGGAGGAGGGAACACCATCCCAGACATGGCAGCAATACTCCATTCTTGGTTTGATCTAAGTCCTATAACGATAGAGCATGGTAGCAAGAGTTTGGTATTTGCTGGGTAGATAAAATGAACCGACCATTCATCCAGTATCTTTTGCGATGGCAAAGATCCATTTGAGATACGAGATCCATTTGAGGTCGGCAGTGAGTTTTAGCATCAGTACGCTTTCTAGGCAAGAAGGGTCTTGTAGTGCATGACCACTCATCAGGATTGATGCCATTTTGGTGGTGATGAAAGGTTAAGAGTTTAGTTTAGGGTGTATTGAGGGATACCAGCTACTCTTTTCTCCCTTGAGCTCTGAGAGTTAGGTCAGAGGAGTAATCTTGTAGATAAAGGAAATAAATGAAGTTGGGGACCTAAACTTACTATTATCTATTTCATTTAGTACATCATTGATAATTCAAGTCTAAGTAGGTAATTGGTAATCGAAGTGAATTCCGTGTATAAGTCGATTTTTTTCTCGATCCGTTCAAATATTAATTCATAATATAATTTATGCATAGAGTTACTATATGTGCAGCCTAGGGATTACATCACAGAAAGCGGCTTTGCCGTGTCGAGTTCAAATGTCAATTCATGTCATTGTATTCTTTTTGCCCAAATACCTTTGGAATGATGTGAAACTATCCCTTTATCCTTCAGTTCAGGAGTAATAGCAAGGTAGACTGGGCTATCTACCTTTGATTAGTAAATCGACGAGGGGAACGAGAACTCGAGAAGAAAGATTAAATATCGGCTGGGTGGGGGATTAGCACTTGGTAAACACAGTAGTAACAACTAACTTGTTGAGTCTGCGCCCCGATTCTGCATTTGGAAGCATAAAGCCAAATATATATTGGGGTCATCACAAAATTTTCTTAGGGTTTGTTTTCGCTTGTTTGGCTAACGGCATATCAACTCCTTATGGGTCATTTCAAGCCGAAATTATATTTGATATATTTTTTAATGTATTGTTGGAAATATATTTGTATATTTTCATGATTTGACCCCAGTTTGGGAGCTCATTATTTGTTTATAACTGGGACCCTAACAGGTGCTCCTACCCTTGTTCATAGACATTCTCACAGTTGTACTGTTGAATTAGCTAAATACAAGCGTCAGTTTTATTCTAATAGTGTATTTTCTCGCATTTCTCTCATGTGGAACTGTCTTCCGATTTCTATTTTCTCTGCAACCCACAGTATTCAAAAACTTAACCCCAATTGCTGTCTTTTTTTTTTTACTGAATCATAATCTTTTATTGTCCGTTTCCTCACTTTTCAATAAGGTTTTCTCATTCCCTTTCACGCCCGTAATCCCTTGCTTCCTATTGGAGAGAAACGATAAAAGGAAAAAAAAAAGAAAGTTTGATTCAAATTATTTTGTATTTCCCTGCATAAATCAAGTAGTACATAATGCAGGTACCCGATGGAGAGCAGAGAATATGTAGTTGGTCGAAAAATTGTAATAAAAAAAAGGCATCAAAACAAGAAAATTAGTCTGAATGAACCAGAATAAAGCGACATTTTGTTGAAAGAATATGGGTTTCTAGACACCCATAATAACTCTGAGAGTTCAGAATTGGACACTTTTTTTTATTTTAGATTAGGGAATTCATGTATATACAGAGATTTCATTAAATAATATTAAGATATGAACCCTGTTGATTTCAAAGGATACGAGAAAATAATGGAACCGATTATTATTCTGTGACTTCGTATCGAGGAGAATTCTAGAAAAACCAGTTAACCATTTCAACCCTGTGTTCCTGAAACATTTTAGCCCTTCTTGAGCTCATGAGTCAAAATTCGCAAATAATTGGTATGTAATGTTTCACAGTAGATATAAAACTAGTTACAAGTGTTTTCCTATTATCCAACCGGTAGCTGGGGATTAAGTCATTTTTCTCTACCACCGTTCAACCGGTGGCTGGGTATTACGTCATATTTCTCTCCTACCGGTAAAGCGGTGGTCAGGGCTCAAAGGGTTAAAGAATACTGTTGTGTATGATACACCTAATTTACATAAGCGGACTACCGACCATATAAATATGGGTTGGTACCGGAAGACGGGGAAGATAGTAGAGATTAAGAAATTGAATCCAGAGACTCTGCCCGACTGCGATTTAGTCAACCCATTATGCAGGAACAGTCTTCCCAAGAATATACCAAACTAACTGTAAATATTGTGTACCTATTCTTTGTTTCAATACATTTTGTTAACGTACATTTTGTGTTGTATTATTCCATGCTTATTTAAGTTTCAACAAATACCTAGGTGTGTGGTTAGTACTTTCACCCCGTAAAAGCCTACTCACTTTGGAAAGGGCAGCACTAGCAACTAGCCTGATGAGTCTGTGCCAGTACAGGAGAGTCTTAGTTGACTGTTACTGTTACCAGTCGACTATTACTATAACTATATATTCGTATTTGGGCAGATGGTTAGAATGTTCGCTTTCTAACAATGACAATTCAGTTTCGAATCTCAAAATAGGGTTAGTACCTCTATGGTCTTGGGGGGAGCGATCATACAATCGGTTGACGCAAACCTTGCAAGTGAAACTGGGTAGAGAAAACTATTAGATAGCACTGTCAAACTAATTTACAATTACTAAATATACTAAGCTAGAACAAGTCATCGTGATCGAGGGTTTGAGAGTGTGTTTTTTTAAAAGAGCAAACTTACTTTTGCATTGTATCTAATATTTCCAACATTGTAGCATGCACATTATAACAGGCATGTAACTTAGAATGCATGTAGAGGTATGCATGTATGTATGTATGTATGTATGTATGTATGTATGTATGTATGTACGTAACCGAGTGGTTAGAACGTTTACATTCTGAACATGAGGCCAGGCTTCGAATCTCACCATGGTCGATTTGCCAGGAAGAGAACTTCCTGATGTTACCGGAGTTGGTGGGGGTCGATCCCTGCGTACTATACCTTTGGAAAGTGCCTGAAAACTATACCACGGGTTGACTCAAGCCTTGTGAGTGAAATCGGATAGACGGAACCCTTGAGGCCATCGGTAGCTGTGCTATCACGAAGTCAGAAATCAACTTGACTGAGGGTCTGAGTGTGATGGCCTTGTTCAAATTGTTGATCACGCTAGATAAAACGATCTTTCCCAGAAAATGTAACTAAGGTATGCTCAGCAGAGTTGCAGTATATACCACAGGTGGGCTCTGAGCAAGCGTCCTTGTTCAGACTACCGATCACGCCAAATAATGCGCAACTTCTCAAAAACTGTAATTGAGGCCCGCTCGGCATAGCTGCAGTATAAACTACGGGTGGGATCCGTGGGTGTTGAATAAACACGAAATGTGCCTGAGCAGGCTTCTGCAACAGGGATTGGCTAGCCTCATTAACAAACTGTCATCCTCGAATACGAGCAGCTATTACAATTGCTAGTAGAATATTACTATGCAGTAGTGAATTCTATCTTAACTATGTGCCCTTTATAATAAGTAGAAGAAAAAACAATGTTAACCCAATTCAAATGTTGGTTGCTTTATTAGGTCTTTAAAAATAAATTAAAATAAAATAAAAAAATGTTTTAAAATGAGTTTATTATAAATAAAAAATGTATTGTGACATTAATGAATTGAACATCATGAGGTATAATCAAAATTATCTCCCATCATAAGAAGCTAATTGAAGAAAAGTTTATATATACGCCTATCGTTTACTTACAAGGTACAGCATAAATACCTCTTACATTTTAAACAGTTACCTGTGTGGTGTTAGTGAACTTAGGCAAGTGGCAATGGTGTTTTCCGGTAGCTAATTTCTTACCATTTGTATAATACTATTAATGACTAGTATATCTTCGATTGGTGCACACTGAGCGTTTCCCTTTGAAAGTGTCTTTTTTTAAAAAAAACAAAAAAAAACGACGAATCTGTAACTGCAGTGTTTTTGTGCTCATTTCATTTTACGTCGGAATGATGCTATACCAGATAGAAAATCGATGCTAGCATGGACTGAAAATGTCAGCGTTACAGCTTCAGCGTTTAAAAGAAAGCGACCTTGAAGATATTGAATCGCACGTGCTTTCGGTTGTTGGAAATTTTTAGAAATCGTCTCCGAGAGCGTATGCCGAATAAATGCCACCATTTGAAAACCAAATATAATAAAAACTCTAACCATTTGTTTAAACCAGAGGGAAATTTTTTTAATAGCAGTTACCTTGAACTTTTTGTCAACCATTAAAATGTGGGAGGCATTTCTGTTGCACTCTGAAATTATCATTAAAGATATTAAGAAATTTAAAGTCCTTTGTCGTACCCAACTTATTTAATGCTTTGAGATGAACACCTGAAAACAATACATTTTATTCTTGCCTCGTCCTCAGATCAGTAGATTTAAACAACATCAAACTATCAAAAACAGGGAAATACTTATATCGTTCAAACTTCTTCGTGTATCGTCGCTTACAATTATCAACTACAAACTGTAATTGCAGTGTTTTCAACGCCCGTTCTGGTAAACGCTTACACAGCCGTCTATAACGTATGCTTGTATAATCACCCGTGTTTTGTTTAAAAGTTACTTTTGCATTGTATCTAATATTTCCCACATTGTACCACGTACCACTTAGAGTGCATGCAGAGGTGTCATAATCTGTATGTATGTATGTATGTACGTAGCCTAGTGGTTAGAACGTTCTGACCATAAGGTCCGCCTTCGAATCTCACCATGGTCGATTTGCCATGAAGAGGACTTCCTGATGTTATCGGTGTGGAGGGGGGGGCGATCCTTGCGTGCGACACCTTTGGAAAGTGCCTGAAAGCCATTCCACGGGTTGACCCAAGCCTTGTGAGGGAAATCGAATAGACGGAACCCTTGGGTGTCGCCGATAGCTGTGCTAGCACGAAGTCATAAATCATCGTGACCGAGGGTCTGAGTGTGCTCACGCTAGATAACATGCTATCTCCCAAAAACTGTAATTAAAGTCTGCTCAGCATAGTTGCAGTAAAAACCACAGGTGGGATCTGTGACTGTTGAACAAACACAAATGCGCCTGAGCGAGCGTCTGCTCTAGTAGACGGGTATCCTCGAATACAAGTGGCCAGCTATACATTTATGTACTTACATGCACGGCACTAGTGAAGGATGACTTCACCCCCACCAAGTTTTTCCTGGAACAAAGAACTAAACAGGAAACTAAATTTTCTTCTTAGCTACAATACGATAATCTTTATCATATGAACTTTATCGTTTGTCTAAAATCATTCTTCTTCTAAGGACCATTTCTATACAGGACGTGGGCGATGATGGCCCTCCATAAATTCGTGTGATTTGTAACACTTAGTATGGTTTCCCTTTCTGTTGTATCTTTTAATATCTATTCTGCTAACGATTTAGACAAGCTTGTTATGCAGTTTATACACAGTTTCTCTGTGTATCTTGCCTTCAATATGTCCTGTGAGTGTCAAATT